>CM029565.1:28715127-28753111 GCA_017309665.1 Coelopa frigida | reverse complement strand
TCAAACACATTCTGATATCCTTCCTGCAGTCGTTTGATGTCTTCTCGGTCCTTCGTTGGTTTTCCTTCGATGTTCTTTATTTTGCTTGATAAAGGGGTCTGGAATTCTGGTTGTCGCAACTGTTCAATATGTTCTCGTGTTTTATTATCACGGGAAGAACACTGTTTCACTTCAGACACTTTTCGATGGTAAATGTTTATGAACAGAATGTCTCACTTCTGCTTGTCACATTAGTTTCATATGTTCTTGTGGTTTTTTATTATAACTGAAAAACGCTTTTCCACTTCACGCAGTTTCTCATTTGGTTTTATACTTTTCTCCCCTTTCTGTAGCTGATACTTGGGGATACTTGATTTTTTAAGTTTTTTGGGTTTGGGCTTTTTTCTCTCCCTTCAGAGGAGATACTTGATTGTTTAACGTTTAGTTTGTTCGTTTTTCTTTTCTCTCTTCTAGAGATACTTTTTTCAACGAACACACACTTTAATTCTTCTTACTTTTTCCGTTTCAGAATTACGAGTTATTTTCGCGTGTGACTTAACGTTTTGTGGGGGTTTGATCGTTTTTCTTTTCTCTCTTTTTAGAGAAACTTTTCCGACGATCACACACACTTAAACTCTTCTTACTTTTACCATTTCAGAATTCTGGGTTTTTTAGTGTGTGCCCACGTTGGGCGCCAATTAATTTTCCGCGGCCGGAGGTTGAGTTTTTAAAAAAGAAACGCTCAGTTTGACGGTCTCTTTATTATTTTCCGCTCATTTTATACTTAGGAATAGTTTACAATATTCACTAATTTCTATTTTTTTATCTTATTCTATTTGAGCTCAAATTGAGGATCTAATTGAATTCCTCTGAAAAGAAATAAATCGAGGGTTCTAATTGAATACCCTTAAATCAAATAATCGAGAACTAATTAGGGCGACACTTTCAGCTAGCCCTCACCAGCTCGGAGGATCGAGTTTCATATCCTCGTCAGTCATCATTCCGGCTAAGTGGGGATCTTGTTTATATTAACTCTTGAGTCGCGGCTTGGGGTTCTGTGAACTGTGTTTTTTGTTTAAGTTCTCGCTAAAGTGCTCACTTGAACGCCACCGATAACTCCCCCCTTTCTTTAAAAAGAATCGTCCCGATTCTGTATTTTATTACTGAGCTCCTGAATTTGCTTATTAATTTTAATATATCTTCTTTCGTTTTTTATTAGCGTTTTCCTTTCATAATATATTCTTATAAATTTATAGGTTTTGCATATTGAAAATATTAAAAACATAATACAAATTAATGTCATTGTAGACCATAAAGTATGATGGGATTTTATTTCTTTTTTCAACACATGAATTAAATAATTATTGTCAAATTTTAAATCTATATTATCTGATTCTATATACTCGGTAATCATATATTTATTAGGATATTGGTTTTGTAGATAATTATAAATGATATTAGTTGGATTATATTATATTATATTATTTATTACAGTTTGGTTTTTAAATGTTATTAAAAATGTTCCTTCGAGAGTATATCCATCAACTGTATTATTTCCTGTCACTAATATGGTGCTGTCATTAATTATTTCAATTCTCTTGATTTTTTCTTTTATTTTCTTACATTTTGCTTCTTTTTTGTTCAGTATTTTTGAAAGACAAGTTTCTGTCTTATTTAACTTACAAAATGTATTTGTTAATTCATTTTTACAATCTTCAACATTTAAATAAGTTTCATTACATTTGACAATTTCATTATTTATTACTAATTCCCCATCACTTTGGCTTATCGGTCTTGTTTCATACAGTTTACAACTTTTATTATTATAGGGTACTTAATATATAAAACTATTATGTTTTCTTTTTGAACAATTTTGAACATGGAAACATCCATTAAATCAGCTATTGTTACCCTACTATGTTCCTGACTGATTATTTCTTTTATTTCCTCTAAATTGAGAAGCTCATGCAAAATTAACTGATTTCTTCTTTTAATAAGTTTCATGGTACATGAATAATCTTCTAAACTTTTCACTACCTGTGTTAAATGGGAGATTGCTTGAAATATTTGTTCGTAGTAAATTGTCTGTTATTATTGTCCGTGAGTTCATTTAGTTTGTTAGTAATCGTAACTAAGTCATCATGGTATGGGGTACCTGCTATCCATTTCCATAAGGTCCCTAATTCATTTATTCCTCGTTTATGTCTATCAGTTTTCTGGTGTTCTAAGAGTGTGTGTATTATGATTCTTTCAGCGTCACTATCTATTTTTGAAATATGAACTAGCGCACCGGGGTCGCTTCGCTCCACCGGTTTACCTGGTCCACCCAGGCAAAAATCGTTAATTTCGGCCAGGCCGAAGTTTACATACCCTACACCCTGCATACAACGTTTATTAAAGATAAAACAAATTAATAATTATTTTTTAGTTTTTGAAGTAATCCATATGAATATCTGTATAACTGTAAATAACATACGTCATTGTACTAATTTCTAAAGTTCTTTCTAATAAAATTTCTAATTAGTGGATCCTTTCGTTCTGTCAATTTGCGGATATAGAGAAAGCCTACGTTCCAATATATTTTCCTCTGCTTTTCGACATATGTTCAAATCAACCATAATTATAATCGAATTTTTATTTCCATTGTATTCATTCATTCAATATGTGGATATTCTATATCAAATGTTTACTTGAGGTGCGTGTGTCCATTGGGTTATGTTTAGAATGTAAGGTTGTATTAGAGTACTTTATCACACACAAAATTTAATCTCGATATATACATTGATATATATATTGATCACCAGATATCCCATATAAACCATTTGCTTTATATGGGAGGTGGGTGTGTCCATTGGGCGATGTTATCCATTTTTGGATTGTAAACTCGAGACGAAACTAACACACAAAATTTCATTTGGAACAATTTTACTTTACCACACCCACGTCAAAAAGAAAATAAATTTTTTTTCCAAAAAGGTCCAAAATAACGAAAAATTACAACAACAAAATATGGCGGCGGACTCATTTGGTTTAGCCATAAAGTGAGGTAAAAGTTCAAATTAATGATTTTTTCAAATAGCCACCAGTCGTCATTTTGATTAAGAAGAATTTCAGTTTCATGCATTAAGTTATTAAAATAAGTCAAGTTTGTTATATGAAATAAGTCGCCGTATTCGTCATAAATTACTGCGTTTCCGTTTTCTATGAGCACATATTCCTGTCGGGTATAATCTATTATTTCAATCAGTACTATCCCGATTGTTGTCAGTGTTAGAATCAGCATCTCTTGAATCAAACACATTCTGATATCCTTCCTGCAGTCGTTTGATGTCTTCTCGGTCCTTCGTTGGTTTTCCTTCGATGTTCTTTATTTTGCTTGATAAAGGGGTCTGGAATTCTGGTTGTCGCAACTGTTCAATATGTTCTCGTGTTTTATTATCACGGGAAGAACACTGTTTCACTTCAGACACTTTTCGATGGTAAATGTTTATGAACAGAATGTCTCACTTCTGCTTGTCACATTAGTTTCATATGTTCTTGTGGTTTTTTATTATAACTGAAAAACGCTTTTCCACTTCACGCAGTTTCTCATTTGGTTTTATACTTTTCTCCCCTTTCTGTAGCTGATACTTGGGGATACTTGATTATTTTAAGTTTTTTGGGTTTGGGCTTTTTTCTCTCCCTTCAGAGGAGATACTTGATTGTTTAACGTTTAGTTTGTTCGTTTTTCTTTTCTCTCTTCTAGAGATACTTTTTTCAACGAACACACACTTTAATTCTTCTTACTTTTTCCGTTTCAGAATTACGAGTTATTTTCGCGTGTGACTTAACGTTTTGTGGGGGTTTGATCGTTTTTCTTTTCTCTCTTTTTAGAGAAACTTTTCCGACGATCACACACACTTAAACTCTTCTTACTTTTACCATTTCAGAATTCTGGGTTTTTTAGTGTGTGCCCACGTTGGGCGCCAATTAATTTTCCGCGGCCGGAGGTTGAGTTTTTAAAAAAGAAACGCTCAGTTTGGCGGCCTTGATAAAACTAAAAAACTCTTTATTATTTTCCGCTCAGTTTATACTTAGGAATAGTTTACAATATTCACTTATATCTATTTTTTATCTTATTCTATTCGAGCTCAAATTGAGGATCTAATTGAATTCCTCTGAAAAGAAATAAATCGAGGGTTCTAATTGAATTCCCCTTAAATCAAATAATCGAGAACTAATTAGGGCGACACTTTCAGCTAGCCCTCACCAGCTCGGAGGATCGAGTTTCATATCCTCGTCAGTCATCATTCCGGCTAAGTGGGGATCTTGTTTATATTATCTCTTAAGTCGCCGCTTGGGGTTCTGTGAGCTGGATTTTTTGTTTACATTCTCGCTAAAGGGCTCACTTAAACGCTACCGATAACTTGCATTGGATCATATGTTTTTATTTTTCTTTCACTACACCATTGGATTTCAGGGGCGAGGAGATGAAGGGGGGTTTTAATTTTGGTTTCTTTTCTTTCACAATATTCTCCTATTTTTTTTCACCAACTTAATAGTAACCTAAAATACACATAACATAATTTTTAAACTAAATATCTATATAAATTTTCTTTTGACAAAGTTTTGTTTTTATTTTATTTATTTTTTTTTCGGTTTTTTGGGCTTTTATTGGTTTTCACATTTCAAATTGGTTGTTTTTGGAAATTTCGGAGAAATTCGGAGTTTTCGGAGATTTTCGGATAGAATTTTATCGCCGTTTAGTAATTGACCCATTAATTTGCCTTTCAAGTGTTTGGTTGCTGCAAAGCGGCCGTGCTGTGCTGTCCGTCCAATGGTTCACTTCTTCCTGCTCTCCACGTTCTCCAGAATTTCTGCGAGCGACAACGTGTGTCGACTTGATGTGCAGATTAATTTCTCACTTTTAAGTTAGACTCGCTGTTTTGCAACATGTTGAGTTGCTACGATACCCTGGGGTTTTTTCTTATTTGAATATTTTTATTCGGGGATTTCCCCTCTTTCGCTTTTCTTTTACTGTAAATTTTAATGCGCGTAGTTACCGTAGCGCGATATTTGTTTCTCCGTCGCGTCAGAATTACGATAGTGATGGTATTTTTATATAAAAATTTGTAAAAATAAGTAACACAAAATTTTTTTATATGCGATATCTAATATTGTATTAGACTTGGAGATGTTACTCCACCGACGGATAGATTACCAAAGAGACAGATCGCCGCGAATTTTCATCCATCTCCCCTGGATGGTCATCGGTTTTTTCCGAAGGTTGGCAGTTCTGATTAGAACTCCAGTTGGTAGTTCTGATTAGAGCCCCGGTCAACCTGAAGGTCATAGAGATGATCAAAGGAAGCGAAAAGAATCGACGAAACTCTCTGCAACATGTTGCGAGAGCAACTCTACAACGGTTATGAGACGTTGCGAGCATGTTGAGAGCATTTCGCTGGTTTCTACCACGAATGTTTATATGATACAAAAATTTGTTGCAGGCGGAATCGACCATTACATAGTATGGCGGGGAAAGTCAACAAAACTCCAAATAATGTAGTAAAATACCCACATTAATCAACAAAAGATATGACACTATTAGCACTACATTTGAAGTTTGAGAGGTGAACTCACGTACACAATCTGTGTATTCACCAATAACATAAAAAATACACTTTTTTTAGCCTTAACTGTCAGAAGTTTCATATCTGGTAATCTGTGACCAAAATTACCTATTCGGATTTGTTAAAATGTGGTGACAAGATCAATAAATAGATGTAATGGTGTTTCTTGCACAGTCATTGCGATCTGAATTCTATGCTTTTTTTAAAGTTATAAATGCAGTAAATACAAATTTTTCTGTGAACTTGGTTCTTGGTTTTCCCCCAGAAATTGTTTCTGAACAAAACCCTTGATTCTATTTTGTTGGCCATAACTGTATGTTTTGAGCTATCATATAAGATGGGAGTAGCGAAGTACTTTATATATAGTTTTTAATATTAATTATCGGTGATTAGTCATTAGTTCCCACAGAAGGCAGAAAGCAATGTCGAAGGCAGTAACTTCTTTAACTGAAAATTATACTTTCCATTTTAAAAATACTAACGATCTCAGATATCCCACTCCCTGAATGACCATAAGACAGCGTTGTGTGGCTGAAACCTTTTGTCAATACAGTAGTAAATTTTTTACACTAAAAGTACAAATCTGTTTTTCAAATTGTTGTGAAATGCCAGTAGAATTCGAAAAGTAAAAGTTTTAAACTTTAGTGCAAAAGTTTTGTTCACGCGAAGCGTGTTTTGAAATCATTTTGCTTACAGAAACATTCGACATTTGTGAACACTTACGAAAATATAAGTTGAAATACATTTTCGTAAGTATCCACAAGCTATTGCACTACTGTGAAAAAAAAAACACTATTTCTTGCACTGTTGCTAACATCATCTGTTTGCGAATTCCATGAATCGATTCCATGATATTTCGTGTATCTATTTACCAATAGATGTCACATTTAAAATAACGAATACAAATCTCATATTATTTTTCAATTTATATATGAAATAATATTTAAATATAAATTGTATATCTTAAATCAAGAAAGAACGTGGAAAATAGTCTGCAAAATGTGTTAGTTCTCAAAAATTTATCATATACAAGATTTAACAAAGAACAACATACAAATTTGAATTAAAAAAAAAAATAATCATAATTATCAAATTGGAAGAAGAACACAATCGGGAATAACTAATAATGAAATTTGCTTCACATCCCCAGACGTTAAAGAATATTAAATATTTTATTATTTTTATGATCTTGATTTAAATTGTTGATATTACTTCATATTTCTCATTAGTTTCTAATACGATGATGCACAAACCGGTTTGTATCTCTGCTCGTTTAATTCACTTCAAAAATTTGATTTTTCTGTTGTTCTCAAACTGTAAAACTACAGAGCAAATCAATCTGAAACAAACTGGTAAACCCCTTATTTTTAATTTAATGGCATTCGCGATCATGCCAAAGTTTTGTTGGAATCGGATGAACGATTTAGCAGTTTTCCTCTGACAAGACGAAATCCAACTTATTTTTATATATAAGTTGATGTAATATACATAAGACAACAACCGAATGCAATTTTGTTTTCAATAACACAACTCACCTGTATCGCATTGGATCCCTTAGGTCGCGTTCACACTGAACCGACAACGCGAAGTGCGATGCGAAATTTTCGCTACAAATTCGCGGCGAAAAATAACTGCTCACACCGAAATCACTGGAGTTACAAGAACGCCTTGTTTCTCGTGTGTTTCACTCATTACATTTCATGTTCGTTCAAATTCGGGGCCGGTTCAGTGTGAACGCGGCCTTAGGTCCAGACAGACATACATGATTATCTATATAAAAAAAATAAAATGGTTGGTAAGCGTATCACTTGAGAACGACTTAACCGATTTGCTTAATTTTTTTCTATAATGTTTGTAATAGTCCGAGCCGTGTTGTTACATACCAAAAAACAGTGGTGGTCCAGAAAATGGGGGTCAAAGTTCAAAATTGGGGCCGCCCCCAAATCCACAAATGTTATCCAATCTGAAACATATGGATATCGAAAGAAAAGTAATGAATTCTCTATAAAACTACATTTAATGATTCTTTAAAATTAAAAACTTTTAACAAAAAATTTGACAAAAACTTAAAAAAAATATATAAATTTTTTTCAATACTTTTTTTCTTTAAAATTTGTATTATTAACTATATGTTTAGTATACATTTCCTTAAAGCTGGTTCCATTAAATTGATATATATATTGCTATATTTATATATAGAATGTATATTATATTTATAAAAAAACATAACATTACACCAGAACTGATTTGGTAATAGTTTATTCCTTAGATATGTTTCACTTTTTTATAGCTCGATTAGCTTTCTTTCGATATCCATATGTTTCAGATTGAATAGCATTTGTGGATTTCGGGGCTGCCCCAATTTTGAACTTTGACCCCCATTTTCTTCCAAATGGGGGGAGATCACACCGAGATATTTTTGCGAAATGATATGTACATATACGGCTATCAATCTGCATACTTAGTTTTTGATATCAGAAGGGGGGTCGTAAACTGCATTTATAAATATAACATAAATCATCATAAAACAGCAACTATTGTGATATTCCTTATTATTGATTAATTTTACACATGTCTGTAATTTAAAAATATTTTATTTATTAAAACAGAATATTGTGAACGACATAATGTTAATTTAGAGTTACCTTATATGTATAACAAAAACATACATACAATATACATACAAACGTATATATCAAATATGTATATACATGAAGCAACACAGAATCCACTCTTTGCTTTGTACTGCAAGAAGTTCAGTTTCAGACTTAATGGTAAATGTAGTCTTTGGAAATAGTGTCGTTCAAAAGTACACTAGATTTTATCAGTTGAAGTTTGAAACATGTACATATGAGTTGTGACTTTGCTTTTTGAAAAATAATATGAATGCGCGTAGATTTATTTCCTCATCCGATGATACGAAATCAGACGGAGAAATAGATATGGAAATTCCAAGTACGACTGCAAAGCTAAGTGTTCGAAAAGTTATCATAAGAAAATCATAATATAATTTAAAAATTGGTTATAACGTAGCATCAATGGAGCGTATGGTGTAGACTAGAGGTCTCGATTTCTGCCCGCACATGCTCGTTGACCCGGCCCCACATGATTTTTCTAAATAATATTTTTTTAAGTGCATTTATCAGGTGCATGTTGTGAAATTAATCCTTTCACAATCATTTACGCGCTATTTACATGCGCGCATTATCAATCTAACTACGCAGATTCATATTCTCATATGCACGCATTTCACGCGTTGCGAAGGGTCATCAAAACACATCATCAAACTTATACAGAACAAAGAACCAACAGCAACAAGCGTCGCGCAGTCAAACAACAAAAACAAAACGAATTGACAAAAAACAAAACAACACATAAAACCAAAAGCGACGCACAAATCTCAAAAACCATTCTATCTCTGCCTTCTCAACCTGCTTCTTGTTTGTCCACGAAGACTCGACGGCTCGTATCGGCTCGACGGCCCGAATCGGCTCGAATAATCGGCCCCGGGCATCGAGACCTCTAGTATAGACATGCATCCAAAATAAGAACAATTGTACAAGTACTCAAGTAGGATGTCTTTATCGCAGAAATATACTAAGGGAAGTTGGAGAGTCAACTTCTTACCGCGGCTCCGCTAGATCGTAATCTTCGCACTTACCCACTGAACCACGACCCCCCCATCGTCTATGCCATCAAGCCTAAAGTCGAAACATTTCTTTTGAAGATGGATAATAAGTCTTAAAACCACTAAAAAAATTGAAAAATGTACTTATGTTGTATTGTAATTTTTTAAAAATAAAATTAAAATAAAAACGATGGTGAAAAATGGAATTGAGGGGGCCATGGCTAAGTGCGTAGCCTCCGAGTCATCGGTTCGATCCCCAGTTTGAAAAAAATTAAATTTCAACGTCATTTTCCAAGACTTTTTGCCTAACCTCAAAACAGCTAATACTGCGGAAACTTTCTTTCGATCTTATATTATGAAAAGAATATTGCATTTTTAATTTTAATATTTGCATTCCTAATTCCAGAATATTTATGTTTGTATTGGAACTCTAAAAATATAATCTCATTTAAAATTTAAAAAAATGAGTACAATTGAGTAAAATTTCAATGTCAATTTATTAAAATAAAAAACATTTTCAAAAATAAATTGTTGAATGTTTAAAATATGTTTTGGCTAGATTTAGCAATTACGAATCATGTAACATGCTAATTAAATCTATAAAATTGTCATTGGTTATGTAGAAATTTTCAAATATCTTGCATTTGACTCGTCTTGGAGAAATTCATGGTTTTAATTTGTTCCCAAAACAATTTAATACAATTTAGACTAATTTTTATAAATGTAAATATTTCATTGTCAGTTTGAATATTTGAAGTGTACTCGAGTTGACATTAAATTCGACCGATAGAGAGCACATGAGTTTTGTATTCATTTGTAAACAAATAAATAAATTGAATTTTTTCTCTAATGTGGTTATTACACGGTACATCATGATCACACATCATTTCGTGTCTGTGTGGATCGCAGTTTGCCATACACGGTTCAATCTTTTGCCTGATCATATCAGCTTTTTTGTTTTTTTTTTTGTAAATATTCTTTTATTTGCAATCTATTTAAATAATAATAAGCAAATTTGATTAAATAAATTTAACAGAGTTATTTTGAACTTCATTAAGTCCAAAAATACAATGAACATATTTATATCTTATAGTCTTAATATAGTATTATATATAAGCGTTAGTAACAGAATACCTTTATTAGGTAAAGATTTAAGTACTTTGGCATCCAACTTGTCAAATCCAGGAGTTTTGGTGTTATTCAACATCTTTATTTCAGAACGAACTTCATTAGGGGAAATATGTTTCAATGGCAAATCCATTTGACAGGGAATGTCTAAAAAGTTCACAATATCGGTGGTAGTGTTATTTATATCAAATGGTTGAAAACTTTGTTCTAAGTGTTCAGCAAAAGCCTTACCTTTAGACAGGCTTGATCTGCACCAAGTTCCGCTAGCGTCTTTTATTGGAACGTTACGTTTTCTAGGACGTTTTAAATATTTAGTAGCTCTCCAAAGTTTGTACTCATCGTTATTGCAACAGTTCAGATTTTTCAAATAATTTCCTAGAGAATCATTTTTAATTTCATGAAGTCGTCGTTTCAGTTGATTTGATGCAAAATTAAGGTTACTTTTATCTCTCGGATTTCTGCTTATTTTCCAAATTCTTCTTAATCGCCTCTTATTTCTGATTAATTCTCCTATTTCACTCGATATGATAACAGTGTTATTATTTTGAATAGGTTCATTGATTGGTGTTGATAAAAAGGCTGCTTCATGAATTAAACTCGTGAAGTTTTCAACTGCATTGTCAAGTTCGCTACCACACTTTAACGCTATATTAAGATTAATGTTTTTATCTATCCAGTATTGAAAGGATTTAATATCAGTTTTTGAAGAAAAGAGTTTGTTGGAATTACAGTTTAAAGTGTGCAACGTCGTATTAAAATTCATGATGATGGCTGAATGGTCTGAACTTAAATCATCATTATCTATGATATCTAGGAGGTGGTTCGCGATCCCATGGTAAACAAAGAAGTCAAGCAAATCAGGTATTTTTCTAGGGTCACTGGGCCAGTATGTGGGCCTACCAGTCGATAATGTAGAGTAATGATTGTTTGATATGCATTTGAATAGTTCTTTTCCCTTAGGATTAGCTAGTCTTGAACCCCACCAAGGATGTTTTGAGTTATAATCTCCACCAACTATAAATTTAGCACCAAGATTTTTAAAGAATGCTTCATATTGTGAACAGCTTGGAGGGCAATAAATAGCAACAATTGAAATATCGAAATTGTTACACTTGATTTTAACTCCCGCAGCTTGAAGATAAGTTTTACAAACAGCGTCTATGACTTCAAATTTTAAAGTAGATTTTATTATTATAGCTGCACCAGCATGCGCTTTATCATCTGGGTGATTAGCAGAAATAACATCAAAGCCTCTGATTTTTAAATGAGATCGAGAGGTAAAATGAGATTCAGATATCAATAATATGTCAATAAAATGTAAATGCAAGAACATTTCTATTTCTTGGGCATGACGGGAAAGCCCATTGGCATTCCATGCTGCGATTCTAAGATCTATTTGCATAATTTATTAATCATATTCATTAATGAATTGGTTAATTCAATTTGCTTATTTAGTGCTACTTCAATCCTATTCATAATGTCATTATTATTTTGATTTTTTACCACTTGCGCAAAAGACATATTATTAAAGTTATTGTTGATATTTTCTTTATTACCACTAGTGTATGTGTTAATGTATTCTTGCTGGACAGAAGAGAATTGAGTATTACGATGATTTCCCAATTTTTTGTTGTTTATCATATTAGACGATTTCTTTTGGAGAATCTCTTGGTAGACTTTACATCCCTTATAATTCGCAGTATGATTTTGTAGACAATGAACACACCGCGGTGGTGAATTAATATCTTTCCTACATTCAGCTGTGGGGTGATCAAGTCCACGTTTAACACATCTATATGGTTTACTACAATAGGATTTAGTGTGACCAAATTGTTGACATCGATAGCATTGAATTAATTCATGGGTTTTGAGTGGTGGCTCAATTTTAACAAGTTATTAATATGTACAATATCATAAACTGCTTTATTATTTGTATTTGGAGTTAGATCGACAAAAAACATAGATTAGGGATTTTTCGTCACGCGGCTTTTGATGTTGGTAACATTTCTAGCTTCGTGATCATTTGACAGCAGATCATCTTTAATGTCATCAATTGGTGTTGAGTGATGTAAACCCTTAATAACTACTCTATAAGCTCTCTCTTGTTTTAGTTGATAGGTGTGGAAAATTACCTTGCTTGTATCAAAGTATTTAATAATTTTTTTATATGAATCAACAGTTTTTACCATTAACCTAACTTGATCATCCTTAAGTGATTTATAAGTAAATTCATTTTTAGGTATAATAGTACAAATATTACTTATCATAGCACAAATATCTTTAACACTAGGAATAAATATAGGAGGAGGCTTAGGAGCTCCAGCTGCACTCATAACTAAGATGGTTCTTCTTCGTCTACTTCTAAAGCTGCAAACTTATTTGTAGACGTTGCATTACGGGATGTTGTTGGTTTATCGGCAACAAATGGTTTTTTATTCCTTATGGCTTTTGGTGAATTTTCCGCATGACGTTTATGCGATTGTTTGCTGGGAACACTTTGCCAGGTCAAGAGGCGTTCATCACCGTCGTCACTCACATCGTCATCCATTTTTAAGTATTTTTGGTTTTTTTATTATTTTTTTTACAATTCTCACTAGAAAGTGTTTTTTTTTAAAGTTTTTTATAATTTTGGCTTTCTATATTGTTTTTATTCACAATTAAGCACAATAAATTTTTAGAATTAACACGTGTTAAATTTTCTTTGACTTCGCACGTGCGTTGTCATCGACGTCAAATTTGACACTCGAAGGCAAACTTAAACCACATAAAATTTTAAGCAGCAAAATGATGAAAAATTGTTTTTTAACGCGAGAAACAAAAATTTGAATCTCTAGAATTCACCAGGATTCCACAGGGAAGAATGGAGGCCGAAGGGGACCCGTTTATTTCAATAGGCTACCAATCAGTCGGCTAGGGGAGTTCTTGGCCCCTTTCTAACTTTTCCCTTTTCCTCTATATTATAGACTCCGTTGCGAGTAGCTCAAACATGTTTCCTAGCCTCAAAGAATCTTGGAAGATCTTAGCTGGAAGGAGATCTGTGCTGGTCTTTACCCACCCTACCGTTGATCCTTACTGCACGAAATTTATAAGGATCCCGAAAGACAAAACTCTTTAGGTTCCCGTTACCAAGAACATAAAAGTAAATTATTTACCCATCTTGGGTAGTAAAAAAAAATAAATGAATTCTCACCAATGGTTTCGAAACTGATCATCTTGTTTATTGATTAATTACTACTTACAAAACTAAAGATAAAAAAGATAAATATCTGAAATTATACATGTTTGATATTAGAGTTAGAATAATAATCATTCATTAAAGGGAACATAACATGATAAAAAAAAGAATAATTTTAAAAAATCAAAATATAATTAACCAGATTTTTTTCTCTTTTTTTTGGATTTTCATGTGGGGGATAGGGATTAGTGAAATTTTTATTTATTAAAAAAAATTTAATTTGTATATATATATATTTGGTTTTAATTTTTTGTTTTTTCTTTTTTTGTTATGATTCAACAATCATAAAACGAAGGTACGTCGCTGTGCATTTTTTTCCGCGACTGAGTTTTAGAAACCCAAACCAAAACACGACCCGAAATTGTTGTTGCACGATTTACATCAACATCAACTAAGAAGTGTTGTTGTTGCAAACTATGAGCATGCAGTAATTATTTATTTTATGCCTCTCCTTTGGACACTGGATGTGGGAGTAAGTCTCCACACACAGAAAGCGAGAGAAAGTCTTGATTTCAAATGTTACCCTTGATCCAGCCTTTTATTTTTTTATACCCTACACCCTGTGGGTAAGGGTATATTCATTTTGTCCTTCCGTTTGTAACGCATTAAAGGAGAGGTCGTAGGTATGGAAAAGTATATATATTCTTGATCAGCGTCACCTCCTGAATCGATTTAGCTATGTCCGTCCGTCTGTCTGTCTATCTGTGTGTCTGTCTGTGGAAATAGATTTTCTGAAGAAACGGTAAGAGATACTGACTTGAATTTTGGATTTAGTATTTCTATATTAATAAGCTACTTGTATGTAAAAATGGGCGTAATCGGTCAACGGACACGCCCACCTCCCATATAAAGCAAAAGGTTTATATGTGATATCTGGTGAACTATGGTATATCTCGAGATGAAATTTTGTGTGTGATCATTCACCACCGTCTCGAGTTTACAATCCAAAAATGGAAAACATCGCCCATCGGACACGCCCACCGCCCATATAAAGCAAAAGGTTTATATGGGATATATGGTGAACTATGATATATATATATATAAAAGATATGGTTTATTACGTAACAAAAATTATTTAACCTAAAAAATATTTATTATTTTTTGGTATTTTTTGTATTACTTATAACTTTTTTGTAGTATTTTTAATTACCTTTAATTTTAAATATAGTATTCCCCGATCGTGTAATATTTGTGGTTTTGGTGGATATTTGAAAAAATAATTAATTTGAACTTTTACCTCACTTTATGGCTAAACCAAATGAGTCCGCCGCCATATTTTGTTGTTGTAATTTTTCGTTATTTTGGACCTTTTTGGAAAAAAAATTTATTTTCTTTTTGACGTGGGTGTGGTAAAGTAAAATTGTTCCAAATGAAATTTTGTGTGTTAGTTTCGTCTCGAGTTTACAATCCAAAAATGGATAACATCGCCCAATGGACACACCCACCAACCATATAAAGCAAATGGTTTATATGGGATATCTGGTGATCAATATGTATATATCAATGTATATATCGAGATGAAATTTTGTGTGTGATAAAGTACTTTAATACGACCTTACATTCTAAACATTACCTAATGTACACAATCACCTCAAGTAAACATTTGATATAGAATATTCACATATTGAATGAATGAATACAATGGAAATAAAAATTCGATTATAATTATGGTTGATTTGAACATATGTCGAAAAGCAGAGGAATATATTTTGGAACGTAGACTTTCTCTTATTCCGCTTATTGACAAAAATATTTGCAGAAAGAAAGGATCCACCAATATTATACCGACTTTAGAAATTAGTGCAATGACGTATGATATTTACAGTTATACAGATATTCATATGGATTACTTCAAAAACTAAAAAATAATTATTAATTTGTTTTATCTTTAATAAACGTATGTAAACTACACGTATGTAAACTTCGGCCTGGCCGAAGTTAACGATTTTTGCCTGGGTGGACCAGGCAAACCGGTGGAGCGAAGCGACCCCGGTGCGCTAGTTCATATTTCAAAAATAGATAGTGACGCTGAAAGAATCATAATACACACACTCTTAGAACAATTCCAGAAAACTGATAGACATAAACGAGGAATAAATGAATTAGGGACCTTATGGAAATGGATAGCAGGTACCCCATACCATGATGACTTAGTTACGATTACTAACAAACTAAATGAACTCACGGACAATAATAACAGACAATTTACTACGAACAAATATTTCAAGCAATCTCCCATTTAATACAGGTAGTGAAAAGTTTAGAAGATTATTCAAGTGCCATGAAACTTATTAAAAGAAGAAATCAGTTAATTTTGCATGAGCTTCAAAATTTAATACAAACGAAAGTATTAGCAAAGGCAGGTATATTAAATACGGGTATTCTCAATTTAGAGGAAATAAAAGAAATAATCAGTCAGGAACATAGTAGGGTAACAATAGCTGATAGCTAGTAGATAGTTTTCGGCTACTGTTCAGTGTAAGCATAGATATATAATGATTATTATACCGTCATTGTCATTATCACAAATGGGACTTGAAGAACTTATAGAAGATATACTTCCGCGTACAGGTACTTTCTCAGTCACTTTAAAAATTTAATAAAAAACTATTTTTTTTCGTTTTTTTATGGAATTAATTTACTTACGTGGATCCAAGGAAGGGGAGTTGGGGTCTCGAGAATTATTGCTAGATTTTATTTTTTTATTATTTTTTTAGTAAGCACTTTAACTGCATGCTACTGATATGACGTTTATTTAATTTTTCTTCGTTCGTTGCCTTCGTTTTATTTTTGTTGGACATTCATTCAATTTGATTTCATTTGATATCATATCTAATCCGAATAGTGCAAAGAATGGAGGACATCCTAGAGATTGGTGCACAGAATTTAGCAGAGCGCATCTGATATGGCTCAAGTTCTCATCCCAATGAGTTTGATCGCTTTTAAGATAAGCTCGTATTGCCGCAATCAATGACCGATTTACGCGTTCAGACGCATTGGACTGAGGCGAATACAGAGCTGTATATGTATGTTTAATTCCGAGTTCGGTCAAGAATTTATTAAACTCATTAGCTTTGAATTGTGACCCGTTGTCACTTATGAGAACCTCAGGTACCTCGAAGCAATGGAAAATCTCTTTGAAGAGAAATTCTTGGATGGGTTTAGAAGTGAATTTTTTGAGTGGACAGAGCCAATGAAATTTGGTTAAATGATCTACTATGATCAATATGCCGATATTACCTTTTCTACTACGAGGATATGGTCCTAGTAAGTCGTATAATTTTTGAATTGGGCGTGCAGAGATCAATTGTTTCCCCATATTTGGTTTTAAGGAGAAATTAGGGGCTTTCGTGCACTTGCACGTTTCACATTTTCTCACGAAATTTCGAACATCCTTCACCATTCCTGGCCAATAAAAGTAGCTTCTGACTAACGCCAAGGTTTTATAAACACCACCGTGTGCTGCGATTACTGAGTCATGAGCTCGAGGGGTTTGGGAACCCAGAGTTTCCATGACCGGCTCTCTCGTTCTGCTTCACCAGTCGCGTGCTCTTTTCTAAAGTAAATATATTGATCTATAACTTTAACGCGTTCTTTTAGTTTAATATATTTGGTAGACAACACTCCGAGAAAACCTCGCACCTGTTTTAATATTTTGGGTACGGGCCAGGACAAAATGAATTCTACTTTCGCAGGATCGGTTGAGATGCCTCCGTTACCAATTATGTACCCTAAATAAGGAACCTGGGTCACACAAAATTGGCTCTTTTGGATATTAAGGGTTAATTTGCCTTCCTAAATTGTGTCGCTATACTCACTAAAACTGCTAAATGCGATTCAAAATTTTCATGCACGATGCAAAGATCGTCTAAATACCCAAAGACACAATGCTTAAGATCCGCGGGAATTAGCTCGTCCATAAGGCGGCACATGGTTTTCGGAGCATTGCAGAGACCGAAAGGCATTACTATCTCAGTTAGCCCAATCTGCCAATACGCATTCTTTAAGTCAATTTTCGAAATCACGTTTGCTTTTGGCAGACGAGCGAAGATACCTTCTATACTCTGCATAGGATAGGCGTCTTTTTAGTGACTTCGTTAACTTTTCTGGCATCTAAACATAACCGAATCTTTCCCGGTTTAACCACAAGTCTCATCGGAGACCTCCATGCACTCATGTAATCCATTTCTTGGAACATTTGATTTTCCACTGCAGGTGAGATATCACCTACGTCAATATCGTGAGTTATCATATCTTTACGACCTTTGAGTCTCATAATCCGGAAACAGAGATTTTACAGTGTCTAACTGCTGAGATTGTAGCGGAGTTAGCGGATATCGATTCAAGTCAGTTTCTTCGCCCATGAGAACCGACAAAATAACCCGCGGAGCTAGATTAAATAGCTTCCAAAAATCGATGCCAAGTATTAATCGTTGGGCGATCGAAGGAATGACAAAAATTGTCATAGATTTTGTTTCATTTTGTACAAAACGTTTACGGTCAAAAACCCTATCACTTCATGTTGGTTGCTGTCAGCCGTGCGAACTTTGGACTGTGTTTTCCGAAAATCAGAATATCGTGAAAAATCTACTACGGCTAAGGTTGATCCAACGCAACTAATATTGGCTCCGGTGTCGAGCCAACCTACTTCGGAACCACGGGATACAGAATCTTCTCTTTAAAATTTTCAGTTTATTTTCTAAATTGGGATTCTTTTCGGTTTGGCTTTTACATCCATAATTAGTTAAATCTTCTCCTATCCTATCTTCTGTTTTATTTTCTATTCTATGTTCAGTATTAATTTTTATTTCATTTTTTTGTTTCAAGTCTTATCTTATTTTCTGTTTCGGCGCTCTTTCCCGTTGGAATTTCTACCATGCTACCCAATATATCGAAGGGGAAGTCGCCAATTACATTCTTGTTATTTTCTTTACATTTGGTTGCATTCGGGTGTTGGTGAACACAACCTTTTTGGAGTTTTCCGTCTGACGTTGTTTGCACTTTTTGCACTGTGGTTTAAAAACGTTTAATTCACCACATCCATAACAAAAGATACGCCTCTCACTCAGACAATCCTCCCAATGATAGCCCTCCCCATCGCAATTCCAACATTTGAATTCTAACCGCCTCTATTTCTCCCGATATCTCCATATCTCCTTCCGCCACCGAACTTACGTCCAGTGCCGCGGCGTTTCGTCTACTGGGGACCTGGGGATTGAAACGTGAAGGTATATTGCGTCGAAATGCCTCTTCCGAATGAAGATTTTCACGCATTTGGCAAAGTTTTCTCAAATGAGCAATTGAATGTATGGGGACATACAATAATCTTTCTGGATTTCCGGTCGAAGATTTCGCGTAATAATCTCAATTAACTCGTTGTCATCGATTGGTTGAGAAAGCCAATCGACGATTTTTGTCACCGAGTCATAAAAGCTTTCAAAAGTCTCCGAGGACTACTGTTTCCGGTTTCGCAATTCCTCCCGGATATCATAATCCGATCGATAATCTTTAAACTCATATCGCAAAGCGGAACAAACCTCCCGCCACTCGATATGATCAACCTGTTTATGGTATCTCCAATACTAATCTCGTGCTTTACCTACCAACAGAATTGGCAGGTTTTTACACACCGAACGAGAGTCGTTATTGAGGTTTTCTGCTGTCAGGGATTGAATTCGATATATGAATTCCTCAACATTCAACCCTTTGGAAGAGCCATCAAACCGAACGTTCCCTTTTCGGGACTCACCGAAGTGGAATTTCTGTGAAATTGATCGACATGCGCAGATTGATCGGACGGGCTAGGACGACGAGCTTGGTTGACATTAGCAGCTGCATTATATAAATTCAGCTGTTCCAGTAGTTGTTGCACATTATCCGTGATCATCTGTGAAATAATATTATAATCGACAGCGGACTTGTCGTTATTTTTACCACGGCCCTTATCGATGCCATGAGCAGTGTACAGAGGTTCTGCGTTTCGCGAGTTTTTCCATCTTGTAAGTCTGGTAACGAGAATTGAGACCCCGCTTCGTAGAGCGTACGCTTGCTTCGAATATTGTGTTGTTTACCCACAGCACCCCGACCTCCGCGTAGAGCGTACGCTTGCTGCGAATATTGTGCTGTTTACCCACAGCACCACGACCTCCGCTACTCGAACCAACGTTGGAATGTTTCTGAACATCCACAATGATCGGTTGTAAATCCCGCACGTGACATAGCTTGCGACAGCAAGGACATTCATGCGAGTCGACAAGCCAATCCTCGATACAGGTTTTGAAACACATGATTACACTCTCGTTCGGCATTGACATCAAACAGATCACACATGTATGCGTCTGCTTCGCTACAAAGCGCTGGAATATTATCCGTGCTTCGTACGACAGCCATAATAAAAAAAGTATTTAAAACTAGCGCACCGGGGTCGCTTCGCTCCCCCGGTTTGCCTGGTCTACCCAGGCAAAATCTGTTAACTTCGGCCAGGCCGAAGTTTACATACCCTACAACCTGCATATAACGTTTATTAAAGAAAAAACAGTGCATTTCTATCAATAATTAGTGAAAATTCATCATTACACTTTCAATGCAGACAAAATCTGATTCAACAACAGACTTGGGAGGATTGAAATTTTCAACAATATAAAGTCCAGAAGTACTTGCTGCGCTACTATAAGCAACATATATTGCCGCGCGACTGATTCCACTTGGAAGATGAACAGCCATTTGGAAATATATAGCTCCTTAACTTTTGTGGATTCTGATCCCTTCAGCAGGTATAATTGGAAATTGTATTCTCTCAATCGTCACCTGCTCATTACGTTTATATTGAAAGGATATAATCAATTTTTTATGAGCGTCCATTGAGGTTCAGTTGGATGTGGTCTCTTTCTTCTTGCATTCACTCCCACCTTTCATCAGCCAATAACATCCATAAAGTAGTTGAATTTCTTGTAGATCTACGAATTTGTATGGAAGGTGCTCGTGTCCTTTAAGAGATCTTTTCCTCTTGATGCTTGGGAACTCTTAGTAGCAATATTTAATCCAATAACTGTCTATATGGTTTACCATATCCAACATTGAGCTGTTGCTTTTGAGCTGAGCTGTAGCTTGTCAATTTTTAGCATGTAAACTCGTATCGGTGGCACATGATCAGACGCAAAATTTTATCTCGATATATACTATAGCTCACCAGATACCCCATATACACCTTTTGCTTTATATGGGAGGTGGGCGTGTCCGATGGGCGATGTTTTCCATTTTTGTCTTTTAAATTCGTATCAGTGGAACATGATCACACACAAAATTTTATCTCGATATATACTATAGCTCACCAGATACCCCATATACACCTTTTGCTTTATATGGGAGGTGGGCGTGTCCGATGGGCAATGTTTTCCATTTCTGCCTTTTAAACTCGTATCAGTGGAACATGATTACACCCGAAATTTCATCTCGATATATACCATAGTTCACCAGATATCCCATATAAACCATTTGCTTTATATGGGAGGTGGGCGTGTCCGATGGGCGATGTTTTCCATTTTTGTCTTTTAAATTCGTATCAGTGGAACATGATCACACACAAAATTTCATCTCGATATATACCATAGTTCACCAGATATCCCATATAAACCTTTTGCTTTATATGGGAGGTGGGCGTGTCCGTTGACCGATTACGCCCATTTTTACATACAAGTAGCTTATAAATATAGAAATACTAAATCCAAAATTTCAGTATCTCTTACCGTTTCTTCAGAAAATCTATTTCCACAGACAGACACACAGACACACAGACAGGCAGACAGACAGACAGACGGACATAGCTAAATCGATTCAGGAGGTGACGCTGATCAAGAATATATATACTTTTCCATACCTACGACCTCTCCTTTAATGCGTTACAAACGGAAGGACAAAATGAATATACCCTTACCCACAGGGTGTAGGGTATAAAAATCAATAAAAAGAATCTACAAATGAATTTAATACTGGTTGAAGCAAGCCCATCAAACATAATTTATTTCAATTTTACTTGTTATATTTCAAATTCATACTTGTTAGTTTTCTTCATATTCATACTTGTTACTTTTTTCTTAAGTACGTCATGTTTTCATTCTACATATTTTGTTTTCATAATTATAAATTTTTGATTGTGAATTCATTCGGCTTCGTGCTTTCAACATAGAAGGTTGTCTCGTCCGATATTGCTTTGGACAGCTCTTTCTTTGAAACAACACGTATACGAATAAGTTTAAGTATTATTAAATATATTTGGCCATTCAAATTAAACTGAAATTGCTGTACTCACTCAACCCTATGCCCTACAACTTGAGAAAAGGAAAAGAGGGTATTTCATTGGCGCCCAACGTGGGGCCAGCAATACGGACGACGAGTTCCAGAGCACTTCTGAAGGCGAAGAAACGAAAATGACAACATTCTCAACGGAACAATTTCAACAAATTTTGGCAGCGATTGCGGGAGGCGGAAAACACGGCTCTTTTACGCAGTGCACAGCACGTTTCCGTGGACAACGAGAACCAACTGCAGTTGAGGAATTCCTCGCCGCAATTACTGTTTACAAAGACATCGAGAAAATTTCTGACGCAGATGCCTTACGCGGTATGCCACTTTTGCTTGAGGATTACGCAGCGACGTGGTGGATAGGCGTAAAGGACACGGTGGCAACTTTTATTGATGCAGTCGAGCTTATTCGCACGACATTTTCTCCTCCAACCCCCGATTGGAGAATTTATTTAAGCATTTTTGAGCAAAAGCAGCAGTTGCGTGAGCTCACGGACAATTTTATATGCAAAAAGAGGTTACTGTTTTCACAGTTGAATGACGTCATCAGTGAAGCAGTCCAATTGAATATGATCTACGGCCTCTTGTCAGTGAAGATAAGGGAGCGTGTACGTCGTGAAACTTTCTCAAGCTTCGATGAGCTTATATCCCATTGCCGAGATGCGGAGTTATTTTTAAATGAAGTGAAGCAAATTAATTCTACTGTAGTTGAGAAAATGCAGCATTTGGAACAGAAAAGGTGCTCTTTCTGCAGACTACGAGGTCACACAGCAGATGTTTGTTTTAAAAAGGAAAGAGAGCAAGAAACACAAAAGTCGCAACAAAAAGCAATTGATGCACCGGCACAAAATAGTGTCTTGCCTAGACGTACTGCACCAGTTTCCTGTTATGGATGTGGGGCACCAGGCGTTTACCGTGCTAATTGTCCGAAATGCAGTGGACACAACAAAGGAAGTCCACAGTACCTGGCGTTTAACAACATATCTACCACAGTTATTGGTAGATCTATTCCATCGGTCCACATTGAGATGTATGGTCTAAGAGGTGAAGCCTTATTTGACTCTGGTGCTAAAACGAGTGTCGCCAGTGCCAATCTTAAGAAGATTTTGACCAGCAAGGGTTGTATTTTTCAGAGCGTGAAAGCAGAAGTCACATTGGCTGATGGTTATACTACCACGCAAAAGATTTTATCTACTATTTGTGATCTCAACATCGGCAACCGTGTAAAGAAAATTAGGTTGGTTTCTTTGCCAGATGCTACAAAAAATCGAACTCTCATTGGTTCTGACTTCATGGAGCAGGCAGGCATCGTCCTTAATATGGCTCAACGATTTTGGTATTTCGAAGATGAACCAAAGGTGAAATACGATTTTGTGAAACCAAATGATGTTAGTCAGTTATTCGCAATGGACATAGCCAGTGAATTTGTCATAAACAGTCATCAGCAGTCGCCTTGTACCAAAGCACTGCAAGAAGTTTCCAATTTTGTGCGATTTGTTGAAAATTCCAAGGATATCAGTCCAGTACCCCAAACACCAGATATTTGTCCAGAAAAGAACTACGGACCAACTGTGAAGAACACGCTAAATCAAGGAAATGAATACTCACCACACTCAGTACAACAGATATTCAGAAACTCGCTTCCAGATGGAGAAAGCACACCAGAAAATAATTCACGATTGTTTGCATCACCCATTAAGATGAAAAAGTCGGAAGCTATTTACGAACCTACTGCAAAGAAGACGGTACATCAAGGAAATGAATATTCGCCGCATTCGATTCAAAAAATATTTAGAAACTCGATTCCAGATGGAGAAAACACACCCGAAAACCACTCGCGTTTGTTTGCACCGCCTATAAAGATGCGAAAAACACAACAAACCAAAGAAACCAACTACGATGAATATGTTAATGAAATGTTCCTACCACTGTACACTGTTGAATTCAAGATGCTTCAAGAAACGGATGGTTTTAATTTATCCCAAGATCAAAAAATTCAATTAGACGCGATATTAACAAAACATGCTGACATTTTCGACGAGCCAACTTCTGCAGTACCTTTTGCCGTACACAAAATCGATACGGGGGATCATCTTCCAATTGCCTTGTCCTCCATATCGGTTGTCACCACAGCGAAAAATTGATCTCAAATCCGAAATAGACAAAATGTTAAAATCCGGAGTTATTGTCGAATGCGAATCACCCTGGGCTGCTCCTGTGGTCATGGTTCCGAAGAAAACCGGTGGAGTGCGCGTCTGCATAGACTATAGAGAGCTGAATTCAATCACAAAACCAGATCGATATCCCCTACCAAGAATTGATGATCTGTTACACGAAGCAAAAGTCACCAAATTCATGTCCACACTAGATCTCCAATCTGGATATTGGCAAGTTGGTATGGAGCCCAATGACCAGGACAAAACTGCATTTGTTACGCCGTTCGGGATGTACAAATTCACTCGAATGCCATTCGGATTGCGGAATGCGCCAGCGACGTTTCAGCGCTTAATTGATCGTTTAAAGGTAACTCTTATTGACCTCATCCTTGTGGCATATTTAGACGACATCATCTGCTGTTCAAGAAGTTTTGAAGAACATATGACAGAGTTGAATCGAATCTTTGATCGTTTAAGATATTTCGGTCTCAAAGTAAATAGGGGCAAGTGTCATTTTGCTTGTAATGAGGTAAAATATTTGGGGCATATTCTAACACCAAATGGAATCATGGTAGACCCAGCAAAAGTGAACGTCATAATGACTCGAAAACCTCCTCGAAATATCAAAGAGCTTTTATCTTTTCTGCAAGCATGCTCTTGGTATCGACGTTTTGTTCCTCAGTTTGCTGACATCTCCAAACCGCTTTCTCAGCTAACAAAAAAAAATGTTAATTGGACGTGGTCCAATGCACAACAATTGGCGTTCGATGAGTTGAAACGATTATTAACGACATCTCCCATTTTGAAACAAGCGGATGGAAAACAACCTTTCGTTCTGAAGACAGATGCCAGTGGATACGCACTTGGAGCAGTTCTGCTCCAGGGGGAGGGCCCAAATGAGCACCCAATTGAGTATGCCAGCAGATTATTATCAAAAGCTGAACAAAATTACTCAACAATCGAACGAGAAGCACTTGCAATCGTATGGGCTGTACAGAAGTACAGAGGATATATTGAAGGTTCCGAGGTAACGCTTATCACTGACCATCAACCACTTAAATGGCTGATGACATTAAAATCACCGACTGGACGCCTAGCTCGATGGGCGTTGATTTTGCAACCATTCAACATTCTTATTGACTATAAACCCGGTAAGACTAACGTCATAGCTGACATGTTATCGAGGCCACCTTGTAGCGAGGAACACATTAAAGAAACAAACTGCGAAATATGTTCTTTTGGTGTAGAGCTTCCACGAAAGGGTGCGAAAGAAATTCGTGATGGTCAACTTGGTGATCCAGAATTAAAAAACATAATCAACTGCTTTGAGAATAAATCTGATAACATTGCGCATTGGGCAAAGAGAGGATATATCATGAATGATGGTGTACTTTATTGTTACAATGATGAAGATAATGAAGA
The DNA here is from genome assembly GCA_017309665.1 of Coelopa frigida. NCBI lineage: Eukaryota > Metazoa > Arthropoda > Insecta > Diptera > Coelopidae > Coelopa > Coelopa frigida. The sequence continues at coordinate 28,727,653 of CM029565.1, read as the reverse complement.
AGCACAACTAGTTATACCAAAAGACGAGCGATCAGCGATATTGGATTACTATCATAACAAAGATTTAGCGGGACATTATGGGATTGATCGAACATCCTATAAAATCACTTCGCGCTACTATTGGCCTGGAATACGTAAAGATATCGAGAGTCATGTGAAACAATGTATCGATTGCCAACGTTATAAGGCAACAAATTTGAAACCAATGGGTTTGTACCAGACAGTTTCCAGTAAGCAGCGTTTCGAGACATTAGCAATTGATCTTTTTGGACCATTGCCAGCAGATAAAAATGGGTTACAATGGATTTTCATAATCGAAGACATAGCCAGTCGTTGGGTAGAACTATTTGCGTTTGTGGAAGCAACAGCTGAAAATTGTGCAAAGACGCTAATTGACGAAGTATTCCTGCGATATGGTATTCCACGGAAGGTTATCAGCGATAACGGTGTCCAATTTGTTTCTGCAATAATGCAAAAGGTTGCTTATTGCCTTGAGATCGATCAAGTCTTTACGCCGGTTTACCACCCACAATCTAATCCGGTAGAGAGAAAGAATCGTGATATGAAGACGCAATTAGCAATTCTAGTTGGCAATGAACATCACACTTGGGCTGAGAAACTACCAGCAATACGTTTCGCGATGAATACTACCCGTTGTCAGAGTACTGGTTACACCGCCGCCTACCTTACATTTGCGCGTGAATTGCGTACTTTGGATGACGTTCAACATGATTTGCGAACTATCATCCAGTCTGAAAACTTTATATCTGAAATAACTCCTCACCTCACCACCATCCATAAGACGTTCACAGCTGCTCGAGAATGTGAGGAAAAACAACAGGATTCCAACAAAAACTCTACGAACTCCAGACGAAGAGACCACCATGGTTATGAAGTTGGCTCGAAAGTACTTGTAACGACGCATGTCCTAAGTAATTCTGCCAAAGGAGTAACATCGAAATTCATTCCAAAGCGGGATGGGCCTTACGTAATCATCAACAGAATGGGTAACACAGCCTATGTCATCGCTCATGAAGACGACCTTCAACAGCCGCTGGGTACCTATCATGCATCAGCTTTAACTCCATATCGAAGTTCAACAGATGATTCAAAGAGACCAGTCAACATGATAAGACGACGAGGTCGACCAAAGAAAAGTTCTTCGTAGGATGCCTCATCGGGACGTTTTCGGCATCCTAGGGGGAGACTGAAGCAAGCCCATCAAACATAATTTATTTCAATTTTACTTGTTATATTTCAAATTCATACTTGTTAGTTTTCTTCATATTCATACTTGTTACTTTTTTCTTAAGTACGTCATGTTTTCATTCTACATATTTTGTTTTCATAATTATAAATTTTTGATTGTGAATTCATTCGGCTTCGTGCTTTCAACATAGAAGGTTGTCTCGTCCGATATTGCTTTGGACAGCTCTTTCTTTGAAACAACACGTATACGAATAAGTTTAAGTATTATTAAATATATTTGGCCATTCAAATTAAACTAAAATTGCTGTACTCACTCAACCCTATGCCCTACAACTTGAGAAAAGGAAAAGAGGGTATTTCATGGTATAATAAAGAGTTCTTGGTAATTTTTGGGGTTCCTAGATAGTTATTCAAGTGCACGATTCCTTAGATACTCAGGCATGAGTACTTTCGAAAATGAATCCAAGTAGCAATTCCTTTCATCGCACGAGCACCAGCTACCGCACGGATGCAGATAATAACTGCCGACTACGCGTATTTCCGGATGAAAGTACACCCAAGAAATTCACGAAAAGTACCTGCAAAAATGTTGTTTCTTGGTTTCCAGTACTTAGACTTTCAATTCACGCGAAGAACGAATGAACACGCGGTCGAGATTTAAGGTCTTTGCCTTACATTCGAAATTCGAGCGAGAATCAATGCTGCTATCACGCGAATGAATTCTCTAGAGTCAGAAAACCTTAAGAAGCTGTAGATCAGATGCGAAGTATGGGATGAGTTTTTAAAATCTGTAATTCAGATCGATACTATGCGGTCGAAATTAAAGGACTTCGCCTGCAATTCGAATTTCCGAGCACAGTTCAATAAGGATTGCCAAACTCCAAACGCACCACTTCATCTTCCTCACAAGAATCTACTGAATCCGTTTTATTTTGAAACTAAAAAAATAAAAAAATATTTTTTGGGCCGAAATCCTTTAGCCCTCTTTCTAGATTATGAACTCAAAGAAATTTTGATGCACCTGCAGAGCAAGCTCTACGTTTTCGTGCTAATTTGTGTAATTAAAATTCCCGAATTCTTATCGTCATTTCTGATAAAATTCACTCAACTGCACGTTGCACTCAGCCCCACGTTGGGCGCCAATTTTTGTAATGAATTTTAAGGAACCGAGTGAAGGCAAACTTAAAGAACTTAAAATTTTAAACAGCAAAATGATGAAAAATTTAATTTGAATCTCTAGAATTCACCAGGACTCCACAGGGAAGAAAGGAGGACCAATCTTTCCCCTTTACCTCTATATTATAGAGTCCCTGAAGAAAAAAAACCGGTTTTTTTTTTGCTAATACGTGGCAAGTAGCTCAAACATATTTCCTAGCATCAAAGAATTTTGGAAGATCTCAGTTGGAAGGAGATCTGTGCTGGTCTTCACCCTACCTTACTGCACGAAATTTATAAGGATCCCGAAAGACAAAACTCTCTAGGTTCCCATTACCAAGTACGTAAAAGTAAATTATTCACCCATCTTGGGTAGTAAAAAAAAATAATTTCATGGGGGGAATGGGGATTAAAAGGGTGGAGAAATTTTTATTTATTAAAAAAAATTAAATTTGTATATATATATATTTGGTTTTAACTTTTTTTTCTTTTTTTTTTTAATAATTCAAAATTTTGTAATTATTTATTTTATGCCTCTCCTTTGGCCACTAGATGTGAGAGTAAGTCTCCACACACAAAAAGCGAGAGAAAGTCTCCACGTCTAAAAGTTGCATGCTAATAGTTTACTCTAAGACTGATCTCTTTTTGAGGTTAGGGTACACTTGAAAAAAAAGTTGGAAAAACCACTTACCAATTTTCCGGTGAAAGGCCTTTCAGGAACGGTGGTGCTAAATAAATTGATTTCAAATGTTACCCTTGACCCAGCCTTATATTTTTTTTTTTGTTGTTTTTATTTTTTTATTATTTTTTTAGTAAGCACTTTAACTACATACTACTGATATGACGTTTATTTAATTTTTCTTCGTTCGTTGCCTTCGTTTTATTTTTGTTGCATATGCATTCAATTTGATTTTTATTTCACCAATATTTAATTTTTTCTTTTGATTTTAATATCGGACTTTATATTTCGGACTTTCTTTGCTATAAATATTTTGCTCTCTATAAATACTGTAGCTCTCTTTGCAAATTAATTTTCCGCGGCCGGAGGTTGAGTTTTTAAAAAAGAAACGCTCAGTTTGGCGGTCTCGAAAAGACTAAAAAACTCTTTATTATTTTCCGCTCATTTTATACTTAGGAATAGTTTACAATATTCACTAATTTCTATTTTTTTATCTTATTCTATTTGAGCTCAAATTGAGGATCTAATTGAATTCCTCTGAAAAGAAATAAATCGAGGGTTCTAATTGAATTCCCCATAAATCAAATAATCGAGAACTAATTAGGGCGACACTTTCAGCTAGCCCTCACCAGCTCGGAGGATCGAGTTTCATATCCTCGTCAGTCATCATTCCGGCTAAGTGGGGATCTTGTTTATATTATCTCTTGAGTCGCGGCTTGGGGTTCTGTGAACTGGGTTTTTTGTTTAAGTTCTCGCTAAAGTGCTCACTTGAACGCCACCGATAACTCCCCCCTTTCTTTAAAAAGAATCGTCCCGATTCTGTATTTTATTACTGAGCTCCTGAATTTGCTTATTAATTTTAATATATCTTCTTTCGTTTTTTATTAGCGTTTTCCTTTCATAATATATTCTTATAAATTTATAGGTTTTGCATATTGAAAATATTAAAAACATAATACAAATTAATGTCATTGTAGACCATAAAGTATGATGGGATTTTATTTCTTTTTTCAACACATGAATTAAATAATTATTGTCAAATTTTAAATCTATATTATCTGATTCTATATACTCGGTAATCATATATTTATTAGGATATTGGTTTTGTAGATAATTATAAATGATATTAGTTGGATTATATTATATTATATTATTTATTACAGTTTGGTTTTTAAATGTTATTAAAAATGTTCCTTCGAGAGTATATCCATCAACTGTATTATTTCCTGTCACTAATATGGTGCTGTCATTAATTATTTCAATTCTCTTGATTTTTTCTTTTATTTTCTTACATTTTGCTTCTTTTTTGTTCAGTATTTTTGAAAGACAAGTTTCTGTCTTATTTAACTTACAAAATGTATTTGTTAATTCATTTTTACAATCTTCAACATTTAAATAAGTTTCATTACTATTTGACAATTTCATTATTTATTACTAATTCCCCATCACTTTGGCTTATCGGTCTTGTTTCATACAGTTTACAACTTTTATTATTATAGGGTACTTAATATATAAAACTATTATGTTTTCTTTTTGAACAATTTTGAACATGGAAACATCCATTAAATCAGCTATTGTTACCCTACTATGTTCCTGACTGATTATTTCTTTTATTTCCTCTAAATTGAGAAGCTCATGCAAAATTAACTGATTTCTTCTTTTAATAAGTTTCATGGTACATGAATAATCTTCTAAACTTTTCACTACCTGTGTTAAATGGGAGATTGCTTGAAATATTTGTTCGTAGTAAATTGTCTGTTATTATTGTCCGTGAGTTCATTTAGTTTGTTAGTAATCGTAACTAAGTCATCATGGTATGGGGTACCTGCTATCCATTTCCATAAGGTCCCTAATTCATTTATTCCTCGTTTATGTCTATCAGTTTTCTGGTGTTCTAAGAGTGTGTGTATTATGATTCTTTCAGCGTCACTATCTATTTTTGAAATATGAACTAGCGCACCGGGGTGGCTTCGCTCCACCGGTTTACCTGGTCCACCCAGGCAAAAATCGTTAATTTCGGCCAGGCCGAAGTTTACATACCCTACACCCTGCATACAACGTTTATTAAAGATAAAACAAATTAATAATTATTTTTTAGTTTTTGAAGTAATCCATATGAATATCTGTATAACTGTAAATAACATACGTCATTGTACTAATTTCTAAAGTTCTTTCTAATAAAATTTCTAATTAGTGGATCCTTTCGTTCTGTCAATTTGCGGATATAGAGAAAGCCTACGTTCCAATATATTTTCCTCTGCTTTTCGACATATGTTCAAATCAACCATAATTATAATCGAATTTTTATTTCCATTGTATTCATTCATTCAATATGTGGATATTCTATATCAAATGTTTACTAAAGGTGCGTGTGTCCATTGGGTTATGTTTAGAATGTAAGGTTGTATTAGAGTACTTTATCACACACAAAATTTAATCTCGATATATACATTGATATATATATTGATCACCAGATATCCCATATAAACCATTTGCTTTATATGGGAGGTGGGTGTGTCCATTGGGCGATGTTATCCATTTTTGGATTGTAAACTCGAGACGAAACTAACACACAAAATTTCATTTGAAACAATTTTACTTTACCACACCCACGTCAAAAAGAAAATAAATTTTTTTTCCAAAAAGGTCCAAAATAACGAAAAATTACAACAACAAAATATGGCGGCGGACTCATTTGGTTTAGCCATAAAGTGAGGTAAAAGTTCAAATTAATGATTTTTTCAAATAGCCACCAGTCGTATTATTAGTATACAAAATCATTTTGATTAAGAAGAATTTCAGTTTCATGCATTAAGTTATTAAAAATAAGTCAAGTTTGTTATATGAAATAAGTCGCCGTATTCGTCATAAATTACTGCGTTTCCGTTTTCTATGAGCACATATTCCTGTCGGGTATAATCTATTATTTCAATCAGTACTATCCCGATTGTTGTCAGTGTTAGAATCAGCATCTCTTGAATCAAACACATTCTGATATCCTTCCTGCAGTCGTTTGATGTCTTCTCGGTCCTTCGTTGGTTTTCCTTCGATGTTCTTTATTTTGCTTGATAAAGGGGTCTGGAATTCTGGTTGTCGCAACTGTTCAATATGTTCTCGTGTTTTATTATCACGGGAAGAACACTGTTTCACTTCAGACACTTTTCGATGGTAAATGTTTATGAACAGAATGTCTCACTTCTGCTTGTCACATTAGTTTCATATGTTCTTGTGGTTTTTTATTATAACTGAAAAACGCTTTTCCACTTCACGCAGTTTCTCATTTGGTTTTATACTTTTCTCCCCTTTCTGTAGCTGATACTTGGGGATACTTGATTATTTTAAGTTTTTGGGTTTGGGCTTTTTTTCTCTCCCTTCAGAGGAGATACTTGATTGTTTAACGTTTAGTTTGTTCGTTTTTCTTTTCTCTCTTCTAGAGATACTTTTTCAACGAACACACACTTTTTCTTTTCTCTCTTTTTAGAGAAACTTTTCCGACGATCACACACACTTAAACTCTTCTTACTTTTACCATTTCAGAATTCTGGGTTTTTTAGTGTGTGCCCACGTTGGGCGCCAATTAATTTTCCGCGGCCGGAGGTTGAGTTTTTAAAAAAGAAACGCTCAGTTTGGCGGCCTTGATAAAACTAAAAAACTCTTTATTATTTTCCGCTCAGTTTATACTTAGGAATAGTTTACAATATTCACTTATATCTATTTTTTATCTTATTCTATTCGAGCTCAAATTGAGGATCTAATTGAATTCCTCTGAAAAGAAATAAATCGAGGGTTCTAATTGAATTCCCCTTAAATCAAATAATCGAGAACTAATTAGGGCGACACTTTCAGCTAGCCCTCACCAGCTCGGAGGATCGAGTTTCATATCCTCGTCAGTCATCATTCCGGCTAAGTGGGGATCTTGTTTATATTATCTCTTGAGTCGCGGCTTGGGGTTCTGTGAACTGGGTTTTTTGTTTAAGTTCTACCTAAAGTGCTCACTTGAACGCCACCGATAACTCCCCCCTTTCTTTAAAAAGAATCGTCCCGATTCTGTATTTTATTACTGAGCTCCTGAATTTGCTTATTAATTTTAATATATCTTCTTTCGTTTTTTATTAGCGTTTTCCTTTCATAATATATTCTTATAAATTTATAGGTTTTGCATATTGAAAATATTAAAAACATAATACAAATTAATGTCATTGTAGACCATAAAGTATGATGGGATTTTATTTCTTTTTTCAACACATGAATTAAATAATTATTGTCAAATTTTAAATCTATATTATCTGATTCTATATACTCGGTAATCATATATTTATTAGGATATTGGTTTTGTAGATAATTATAAATGATATTAGTTGGATTATATTATATTATATTATTTATTACAGTTTGGTTTTTAAATGTTATTAAAAATGTTCCTTCGAGAGTATATCCATCAACTGTATTATTTCCTAGTCACTAATATGGTGCTGTCATTCATTATTTCAATTCTCTTGATTTTTTCTTTTATTTTCTTACATTTTGCTTCTTTTTTGTTCAGTATTTTTGAAAGACAAGTTTCTGTCTTATTTAACTTACAAAATGTATTTGTTAATTCATTTTTACAATCTTCAACATTTAAATAAGTTTCATTACATTTGACAATTTCATTATTTATTACTAATTCCCCATCACTTTGGCTTATCGGTCTTGTTTCATACAGTTTACAACTTTTATTATTATAGGGTACTTAATATATAAAACTATTATGTTTTCTTTTTGAACAATTTTGAACATGGAAACATCCATTAAATCAGCTATTGTTACCCTACTATGTTCCTGACTGATTATTTCTTTTATTTCCTCTAAATTGAGAAGCTCATGCAAAATTAACTGATTTCTTCTTTTAATAAGTTTCATGGTACATGAATAATCTTCTAAACTTTTCACTACCTGTGTTAAATGGGAGATTGCTTGAAATATTTGTTCGTAGTAAATTGTCTGTTATTATTGTCCGTGAGTTCATTTAGTTTGTTAGTAATCGTAACTAAGTCATCATGGTATGGGGTACCTGCTATCCATTTCCATAAGGTCCCTAATTCATTTATTCCTCGTTTATGTCTATCAGTTTTCTGGTGTTCTAAGAGTGTGTGTATTATGATTCTTTCAGCGTCACTATCTATTTTTGAAATATGAACTAGCGCACCGGGGTCGGCTTCGCTCCACCGGTTTACCTGGTCCACCCAGGCAAAAATCGTTAATTTCGGCCAGGCCGAAGTTTACATACCCTACACCCTGCATACAACGTTTATTAAAGATAAAACAAATTAATAATTATTTTTTAGTTTTTGAAGTAATCCATATGAATATCTGTATAACTGTAAATAACATACGTCATTGTACTAATTTCTAAAGTTCTTTCTAATAAAATTTCTAATTAGTGGATCCTTTCGTTCTGTCAATTTGCGGATATAGAGAAAGCCTACGTTCCAATATATTTTCCTCTGCTTTTCGACATATGTTCAAATCAACCATAATTATAATCGAATTTTTATTTCCATTGTATTCATTCATTCAATATGTGGATATTCTATATCAAATGTTTACTAAGGTGCGTGTGTCCATTGGGTTATGTTTAGAATGTAAGGTTGTATTAGAGTACTTTATCACACACAAAATTTAATCTCGATATATACATTGATATATATATTGATCACCAGATATCCCATATAAACCATTTGCTTTATATGGGAGGTGGGTGTGTCCATTGGGCGATGTTATCCATTTTTGGATTGTAAACTCGAGACGAAACTAACACACAAAATTTCATTTGAACAATTTTACTTTACCACACCCACGTCAAAAAGAAAATAAATTTTTTTTCCAAAAAGGTCCAAAATAACGAAAAATTACAACAACAAAATATGGCGGCGGACTCATTTGGTTTAGCCATAAAGTGAGGTAAAAGTTCAAATTAATGATTTTTTCAAATAGCCACCAGTCGTTACAATCATTTGATTAAGAAGAATTTCAGTTTCATGCATTAAGTTATTAAAATAAGTCAAGTTTGTTATATGAAATAAGTCGCCGTATTCGTCATAAATTACTGCGTTTCCGTTTTCTATGAGCACATATTCCTGTCGGGTATAATCTATTATTTCAATCAGTACTATCCCGATTGTTGTCAGTGTTAGAATCAGCATCTCTTGAATCAAACACATTCTGATATCCTTCCTGCAGTCGTTTGATGTCTTCTCGGTCCTTCGTTGGTTTTCCTTCGATGTTCTTTATTTTGCTTGATAAAGGGGTCTGGAATTCTGGTTGTCGCAACTGTTCAATATGTTCTCGTGTTTTATTATCACGGGAAGAACACTGTTTCACTTCAGACACTTTTCGATGGTAAATGTTTATGAACAGAATGTCTCACTTCTGCTTGTCACATTAGTTTCATATGTTCTTGTGGTTTTTTATTATAACTGAAAAACGCTTTTCCACTTCACGCAGTTTCTCATTTGGTTTTATACTTTTCTCCCCTTTCTGTAGCTGATACTTGGGGATACTTGATTATTTTAAGTTTTTTGGGTTTGGGCTTTTTTCTCTCCCTTCAGAGGAGATACTTGATTGTTTAACGTTTAGTTTGTTCGTTTTTCTTTTCTCTCTTCTAGAGATACTTTTTTCAACGAACACACACTTTAATTCTTCTTACTTTTTCCGTTTCAGAATTACGAGTTATTTTCGCGTGTGACTTAACGTTTTGTGGGGGTTTGATCGTTTTTCTTTTCTCTCTTTTTAGAGAAACTTTTCCGACGATCACACACACTTAAACTCTTCTTACTTTTACCATTTCAGAATTCTGGGTTTTTTAGTGTGTGCCCACGTTGGGCGCCAATTAATTTTCCGCGGCCGGAGGTTGAGTTTTTAAAAAAGAAACGCTCAGTTTGGCGGCCTTGATAAAACTAAAAAACTCTTTATTATTTTCCGCTCAGTTTATACTTAGGAATAGTTTACAATATTCACTTATATCTATTTTTTATCTTATTCTATTCGAGCTCAAATTGAGGATCTAATTGAATTCCTCTGAAAAGAAATAAATCGAGGGTTCTAATTGAATTCCCCATAAATCAAATAATCGAGAACTAATTAGGGCGACACTTTCAGCTAGCCCTCACCAGCTCGGAGGATCGAGTTTCATATCCTCGTCAGTCATCATTCCGGCTAAGTGGGGATCTTGTTTATATTATCTCTTGAGTCGCGGCTTGGGGTTCTGTGAACTGGGTTTTTTGTTTAAGTTCTACCTAAAGTGCTCACTTGAACGCCACCGATAACTCCCCCCTTTCTTTAAAAAGAATCGTCCCGATTCTGTATTTTATTACTGAGCTCCTGAATTTGCTTATTAATTTTAATATATCTTCTTTCGTTTTTTATTAGCGTTTTCCTTTCATAATATATTCTTATAAATTTATAGGTTTTGCATATTGAAAATATTAAAAACATAATACAAATTAATGTCATTGTAGACCATAAAGTATGATGGGATTTTATTTCTTTTTTCAACACATGAATTAAATAATTATTGTCAAATTTTAAATCTATATTATCTGATTCTATATACTCGGTAATCATATATTTATTAGGATATTGGTTTGTAGATAATTATAAATGATATTAGTTGGATTATATTATATTATATTATTTATTACAGTTTGGTTTTTAAATGTTATTAAAAATGTTCCTTCGAGAGTATATCCATCAACTGTATTATTTCCTAACACTAATATGGTGCTGTCATTAATTATTTCAATTCTCTTGATTTTTTCTTTTATTTTCTTACATTTTGCTTCTTTTTTGTTCAGTATTTTTGAAAGACAAGTTTCTGTCTTATTTAACTTACAAAATGTATTTGTTAATTCATTTTTACAATCTTCAACATTTAAATAAGTTTCATTACATTTGACAATTTCATTATTTATTACTAATTCCCCATCACTTTGGCTTATCGGTCTTGTTTCATACAGTTTACAACTTTTATTATTATAGGGTACTTAATATATAAAACTATTATGTTTTCTTTTTGAACAATTTTGAACATGGAAACATCCATTAAATCAGATATTGTTACCCTACTATGTTCCTGACTGATTATTTCTTTTATTTCCTCTAAATTGAGAAGCTCATGCAAAATTAACTGATTTTCTTCTTTTAATAAGTTTCATGGTACATGAATAATCTTCTAAACTTTTCACTACCTGTGTTAAATGGGAGATTGCTTGAAATATTTGTTCGTAGTAAATTGTCTGTTATTATTGTCCGTGAGTTCATTTAGTTTGTTAGTAATCGTAACTAAGTCATCATGGTATGGGGTACCTGCTATCCATTTCCATAAGGTCCCTAATTCATTTATTCCTCGTTTATGTCTATCAGTTTTCTGGTGTTCTAAGAGTGTGTGTATTATGATTCTTTCAGCGTCACTATCTATTTTTGAAATATGAACTAGCGCACCGGGGTCGCTTCGCTCCACCGGTTTACCTGGTCCACCCAGGCAAAAATCGTTAATTTCGGCCAGGCCGAAGTTTACATACCCTACACCCTGCATACAACGTTTATTAAAGATAAAACAAATTAATAATTATTTTTTAGTTTTTGAAGTAATCCATATGAATATCTGTATAACTGTAAATAACATACGTCATTGTACTAATTTCTAAAGTTCTTTCTAATAAAATTTCTAATTAGTGGATCCTTTCGTTCTGTCAATTTGGCGGATATAGAGAAAGCCTACGTTCCAATATATTTTCCTCTGCTTTTCGACATATGTTCAAATCAACCATAATTATAATCGAATTTTTATTTCCATTGTATTCATTCATTCAATATGTGGATATTCTATATCAAATGTTTACTTGAGGTGCGTGTGTCCATTGGGTTATGTTTAGAATGTAAGGTTGTATTAGAGTACTTTATCACACACAAAATTTAATCTCGATATATACATTGATATATATATTGATCACCAGATATCCCATATAAACCATTTGCTTTATATGGGAGGTGGGTGTGTCCATTGGGCGATGTTATCCATTTTTGGATTGTAAACTCGAGACGAAACTAACACACAAAATTTCATTTGGAACAATTTTACTTTACCACACCCACGTCAAAAAGAAAATAAATTTTTTTTCCAAAAAGGTCCAAAATAACGAAAAATTACAACAACAAAATATGGCGGCGGACTCATTTGGTTTAGCCATAAAGTGAGGTAAAAGTTCAAATTAATGATTTTTTCAAATAGCCACCAGTCGTCATTTTGATTAAGAAGAATTTCAGTTTCATGCATTAAGTTATTAAAATAAGTCAAGTTTGTTATATGAAATAAGTCGCCGTATTCGTCATAAATTACTGCGTTTCCGTTTTCTATGAGCACATATTCCTGTCGGGTATAATCTATTATTTCAATCAGTACTATCCCGATTGTTGTCAGTGTTAGAATCAGCATCTCTTGAA
>CM029565.1:28696214-28715027 GCA_017309665.1 Coelopa frigida | reverse complement strand
TTTCTCCTCAGATTTCGTTCAGTTCCACTCGATCTGTTTGTCTCCCTCCCTTTGGTGTTACCATGATAGTCGATACTCTCAGACTGTCTTCCACCATATGACACTATTCTATCGTACTCCTGCCTACTCTTCTTTATTTTTCGCACACTCTCACATTCGGTCTCAGTGGCAATTACTCTTAAGTAGTGTTCGTCCGAGTACGAGTAAAAATACTCATATACTCGAGTAAATGGCACGATAAACGATTATTTTTTGAATCGACTAATTGTTACAATAATTTGAAGGTACCGACTAAATTGACAATATTTGAAATATTTTATTTATTTATAATTTTGATGCAAATGCATTACAAAAATCTTACAAACATTCAAACACTAACAACAGTTTGAGATGATTTCCTAGACTTTTAAATGGATCAAACATAATAAATAAATTAAATAATCTACATAATATTTGATTGCATATAATATTTTACTGTTAACTGTTAGTTAACAATACATTACGTCAGCTTTCTAGAGGCGCTAAAAGTGCAGGTTTTCGTGTGAATATGTACGTATGTATATGTGAAATGAGTACGAGTATGACTATACCGACTTTTAAACCCGATTACTTCTTTCCGCACCGATTTTTAGTTGAAATTTTGTTTTTGATTACTCGCATTGACTACATACCGGTATTGCAACGTCACTACTCTTAAGGCCGCAAATAAAGCCTCGAATGGCATATTATTCCACAACTTAGTCGCAATTACATCGTCGAAACGTAATGCATCGTAACGTTCCGCGTTACGTTACGTTATTTAAACTATGCGAACGCGTAAATAGTTCGTTAGAACAAAAAAGCCACGAACACCGAGAAAAGGGATGTCTGGGTGACAAAGAGACAGAGAAGCGATCGAGAGAGAGAGAGAGCCAAAGAGACGATAAGAAGTTCTTAACATGAAAAATGCATTACTCTCACATTCGCAACTTGGGTGTGAAAACAAACATACTGTATAGAACGAATACCGAATTATTAAATAAAACACAACAATATTTTATTGTTGGGAAAAATAGGAAAAAACCCAACATTTATTAACTATGCTTTACTCAGAGACTTCTGTCCCATGTTCTCAATCCGATCTCCCGTTCAATACTAACTTGTAGGGCGACAGTGTTGCCATATGATATATGGTGACAGTGCTGCCATACGATACACTCCCCACCAAACCGCAGGTTTTCTATACATGTTCCAATAAATTAACAATAACAAATAATAATACATTCCAATAAATAAATATTAAGTTTCAAGTTTCTCTGCTTCAACTGGTATTATGCAAAGTTTCTGTACAGGTCTCTTCAGACGGTTAGTTGCTGTATCTACGATTACTGTCCTGATGAGGCCATCTTTACTTGGAAGTAGTTCACGTATCCGCCCCAAAGCCCAGGTTGCTGGTGGGTAGTTCTCGCTCTTCAAAATAACAAGCTGGCCGATCTTCAAGCCTTCCTTTTCTCTTCTCCATTTCTTTCTCTCTTGCAGAGTTGTTAAATATTCTGATGACCATCTCTCCCAAAAGTGTTTTACCATTGTTTGTCTTTCTTTCCAAAGTTTCTTTCCATGAAATTCCGGTCGGCGATCGAAGTCGAAAGGAAGTGGCAGTATAAGTAGTTCTCCAACCAGGAAATGTCCTGGAGTCAGCGCCTGCATATCCGATGGATCGTCACTTAAAGGATGTAGAGGCCTGGAATTCAAAATTGCTTCTATTTGGGTTAATAATGTTACAAACTGTTCATATGCATAAACCTTCTGCCCAACAATACGTTTCAAATGGAATTTCATAGACTTTACCGCAGGCTTCATATATTCCCCCTTGATGAGGTGCAGCTGGTGACATGAAATGCCATTCCGTTCCTCTAGAATGTAAATTATCTAGACTTTCCTTTTCTGTCCACAATTTAAATGCCAGTTTTAGCTCCTTATCAGCTCCGACAAATGAAGTTCCATTGTCACTAAATATTTTTCCGCAACGTCCTCTTCTAGCAATAAAGCGCTCATAGCAAGCGATGAAAGCGGACGAGGTCATGTCCGTAATTACTTCCAGGTGTGTTGCTCTTGTCTTTAAACAAACGAACACTGCTATCCAACATTTCTGCTTCTTGTACTCATCATCTACTAATTGTAGTGAGAAAGGTCCCGCGTAATCTACTCCTGTATGCAAAAAGGGCTTTCCAGGTTGAATTCTTTCCGCAGGTAATTCAGCCATCAGCTGTCCCTCGAGTTGTGCATTCATACGCACACAAGTCACACATTTGTGAACATAATTTCTTAGTTTATTTCGTAATCTTACTATCCAATATCTTTGACGTATGAATTGCATCATGACTTGAACGCCACCATGTAATGTTTTTCTGTGAGCATAATCAATTACCAACCATGCCAATCTCGAATCATGTGGTATAATAACTGGATGTTTCATTTCATAGTCAATTTCTGCTCTATTCAATCTTCCGCCGACACGCAATAACCCTTTACTATCTAAAATTGGCTTCAGAGGTTCGATTAAGCTTTTATCCTTACCCAAAAATTCTTGCTGCGCTTCTTTCAATAGATGCTCCATGGATCTTGCTTTTTCTTCACATGTTGGTGGTAATCTTTCTCTTTGTTCATTTGTGACTCTCCTAGTTCTGTAGATTCTTCTCGTAGCCTTTTTTGCTGAGTTACGAGTAAACCGTAAGATGAAACTAATAATGTTAATTGCTCTTTCCAATTTGTGTACATAATTCAATAATGGTACAATAGATTGATTTGATTTAAGTCTGATACATAATTGATTTTTAAATTCAGTTATTGTATGTGAATATAATTTGATTTCATTTTGAGTTTCTTCAGTAATTTCTTGCATTACTTTACTTACCGGCCAATTGCTTTGAGGTAAGACTATCCAAGCTGGACCATGAATCCATAATTTGTTATTTACCAATTCCGTTGCTGAGATACCTCGTGACAATAAATCTGCTGGATTCTCTTTCCCGTCAATATGACACCATCGCCTTATGTCCGTATTTGTTTGAATTGAGGATACGCGATTTGCTACATACGTTTTCAATTCCCTTGGTACTCTCCGCATCCAATAGAAGACCGAGCTCGAATCTGTTCACAATGTATATTCTGGAGATACCCATTCCATGGTCTTTATGACATTTTGTAATAATTTTGACAATAAATCGGCTGCAGCCAGTTCTAACCTTGGTATGGTAACTGACTTAAGTGGCGCTACACGCGTTTTGCAATATAACAACAAAAATATGCCATAACCTCTCCGTGCATCTGGATGATTGCATACCGATTTAATTTTTCTTCAATATCTTTCTCTGGTTTCATCTCCGTGGAGTGAATCCAGTCAATTTCATCTCCAAAGTCTGAGTTAAATTTTCCTTTAGTACTGGAGATATATCCATTGATCATAGTTGGCTACGGGCTACAATAGATCTTTCGTAATTTGTCCGGTAATGTTGGTGTCTTCACGATGAATGTGAACTTGTCCCTCGTTTATCAACCATTTCAGTCCTAAAATGGTTGTCCCTTCCCCCTCCGAAAAGGTTACCGAATTTTCCATTTCTGAATCCATTTCTTTAACAACAATTTTACTATTGGATTTCCAGTGTCTTAACTCGAATCCAGCACCTTTTAAAATTGAGTCTACTTCTTTAGCTAATTTAATTGCTGTACTTTCCGAATCAGTTCGGTTGTACAATCATCCATGTAGAAATCTTCTTGTATTACTTTCGCTGCAGCGGGGTATTTGTCAGTTGCATCTATTGCACTTTGAATTACTGATCTGACAGCTAAATATGGCGATGATGTGCAACCAAAAATTACTACTGTCAACCAATATTCTTGCAATGGTTGATTTGGATTTTCCCTCCAGAACATTCTTTGCAGGTTCCATTGTTCCTTTGCAAGTTTGACTTGATTAAACATTCCTTTGATATCTGCATATATTGCTATCCGATGTCTGCGAAACCTCATTAGGGTCTCATGTAAATCTTTTTGTAACTTTGGACCCAGCATTTGGATATCATTTAAAGACATTCCTCTATCCGTTTTACAACTTGCGTCGTATACTATCCGATTACCTTTTGGTACTGCGTGATGTGGTATGTAATACACTATTTCATTTGGGTTTGGTCTTTCCGTAGCCAGTATTAAATGGCCTATCCTTATAGATTCTTTTATTTTTGTTGAATTTTCGTTTTTTTTCGAATTGTTTTAGATTTTCGTCTTTTGCTAATTTTCTTTCCAAATATAAGAAACGCCTCAAAGCTATTTCTCTTGAACTGCCGATTTCTTTTATATTTTCTCTCAGTGGTATTTTCACAATAAATCGTCCATTTTCATCTCGTTTATATTTTTTTTTATAAAGAAATCTTCCACGAGGCGCTCTTCCTCTGTTAACTCACTGGAGGTTTCAATTTGATCTTGAAGCCAAAGTCTTTCCAGAAGTTTATCCAATTGGTCGTTTTCTTTAAATTCGATAGATGTAAGTGTATGTTCGTTAATTTCATTACACTGCGAACCAAGAACAATAATGCCGAGCATACTTTCTATAAATGTAGTTCCATCGATAGTTCTTTCAATTACTGATGTTATTATCTTAGCAAAACATCCAACTTCGAGTAGAACGTGGACTGTATTTGGGTTCCAATAATCTGGATCAGTCGAATTTCTATACGTGCTTGGTTTTAGCGTTGTTGAAGGTAGAACGGGACTTCATTTACTACCCTTTGGCAACAGCCAAAATGATTCTTCTAAATAATTGTTACCATTTTTGTCGTACCATGGTCGAGTTCTCAACTCGGCCTTTTTTCGAATATGGAAAGGCTCTCCGTCGATACCGACCATCTTGCGTGATATACATGTAGTAGAAAATTTTAACCTTGTATGCAATACATAACTTACTAGGTTGGGGTGCGATCCTGTGTCAATTAAAGCTCTCATTGGGCCGAAAAGTGTTCCTTCATTTTCTATCCATACCATTGCTGTGGGTAATAGCAAAACATCTTTATTTACCATACAATTGAAACTATCCATATAATATGCTCTTGGCAAGTCAATACTTTTATTAAATGGGTTCTTATTTGAATTACATTTATAACTATCCTTACTATCCATTTTTAATTTATTATTAATAGTCTTTCCTTGATATTTACTTGCCAAATTACATTTGTTCGCTTTTTCTTTGCGATCAATTCGTGAAGATGATCTATCCAGTTTTTATTTCTTAACTAGTCATAATGCTTTACTTTTAGCTGATTGAGTTTTACGCTTTACTTTCCTTGACAGTTCTCTAACATTCATAACTTGATAATTTTCCCGCTTATTGGGACATAAATTTCTGTTATGTGCTGAGTCGTTCACACATTTTGATGATGGGCATCTTGGTCCAAAGCATTCGTCTTTTTTGTGACCTTGCTTAAAGCAATATGGACACAACTTGTGGTTTCTGACAAATTCTATCCGAGCCCGTAAATTCAGCGATAGAAATTCGTCACACTCATGTAATTGATGGTTTCCATTACATTTCGCACATGGGTAGGGACGATATTGGATGTAGGATGATGTTGTTGGAAACGGACGGTATCTGGCTGAAGATATTTTTGGACTTCTATGTTTTCCACTTGGATCTCTGCTCTCAGGTTTACAAGACCAAGCTTTTCTCTCCACTTGCAGGTGAGATAGTGCTGCGGCCTGCCTATCCAGAAATTCTAACATTTCAGTGGTGGTGGGCATATCAGACGTTCGTTGTAACTCCCATTTGGTTGATGTATCATCTTCTAATCGTTCGTGCAGGCTGTGGACAATATAAAGGTCCCAAGCTTAAACTGGAACTTGTAGAGCTCTTAACTGGCGAATCGTTTCATGTGTAACATTTGACATTCGTTGGAGATCATTTGAAGTTGGCTTTCCGTTGATTTGTGGTAGACGTTGAAATTGACGTAGATATTCACGACATATCGGATATCGTTTATTATAAATTTGATTTAAACGATCCCAAGCTTCGTTGTAACTCTCTGTTGTTAATTCCCATTCTCCGAGCGTTTTTGCAGCTCGGCCAACTAGTGATTTTTTCAAGTATGAAAATTTATACGCTGCTGATATATTATTATTTTCGTGTATGGCAGATATAAATCGGTCACGAAATCCTTGCCATTTTAGCAATGAACCATCAAACTCTCCCCATGTATTCTTAACATCGTGCTGTTGCACAGGCATCGTCACTTGCACATTAACCGGATGACTCAATTCACCATCCGGAAATGCTGCTTGAGATTTTGATTGATTGAACTCCGCTATTCTTCGACACTAAATATTGTTTTAATATCGAAGTACAAGGACTCGGCTTCTGCCATGGATCTAGAATCATTTTGATCATTTGATCTTGTTCAAAACGCTTGTCACGGATAACGACTCCGTCATACTCCAGTTTGCTAAATTCTTCCGAATTTGCAACACCAGCCAATCTCTCCAAATTGTAAAGTAGTGTATTAAACATGTTCCATGTTGGGCTGCTTGGTACAGAATTAACCTCGGGTGCAGCCTCACCTTGAGTCTCTTGCTGCGGTGTTGGTTCTTCTTGAAGAGTTACTACATCTCCAAGTTGCTTGCCCTTTTCCTTTTTCTAAAATTTGTATAATTTGTTATAATTTATTCTCAAATACTGAAAATTATTACTATCCATATGTCAACATAAACAGGTTATACATATTACAATCCCATTAAATTCTATCCATAATTAATTTCAAAGTATGTAATTCTACGATTTAAGTTAAATTGTATAAATATTAGAATTATTCAAAACAGAAAACATTCCATTAACTATCCGAAATATATTTTAATACTTTTATTAAATAAATTCAATACATTAGCGAAAACTTGTGTCTTCGAGTCTATCCACTCTCCTTACGAGTCTATCCACCTCTTACGAGTCTATCCACTCTTACGAGTCTATCAATCTTACAAGTCTATCAATCAATATGTTATTGAATCTTGAATCATTTTGATGCGAACTATCCACTCTTTGAGTCTATCCATTCAATAATTTTATTGAATCTTGAATCATTTTGATTCGAAGCTATCCACTCTTTCGAGTCTATCCATTCATAATTTTATTGAACTCTTGAATCATTTTGATTCGAACTATCCACTCTTTCGAGTCTATCCATTCAATAATTTTATTGAATCTTGAATCATTTTGATTCGAACTATCCACTCTTTCGAGTCTATCCATTCAATAATTTTATTGAATCTTGAATCATTTTGATTCGAACTATCCACTCTTTCGAGTCTATCCATTCAATGATTTTATTGAATCTTGAATCATTTTGATTCGAACTATCCGCTCTTTCGAGTCCATTTGATGTTTTTGGTATCGTGCATCTTCACATCTCCGTGCTAGCATCGATACATTATCCATTGGCAAATATTAATTTGCAACGGCGATTATTTTCTTGTTTCAACAAGTTTGAAATACCGCAGACATTCCAACAACAATGCAACGTTTAGCAACTAAGCCTCTCGATTTGTTCCAGAAATTTCAAACGCTTCTTGTGAGCAACAACAATTCCATCGCTTGGCAACAATTATTCGTTTCCAAGAATTGCTTGCACTTTGTAAGCACAATATAAAATAGCAACATGGCGTCGCATATATGTACAACATATGTACCAATTTTCACACTATCCAATTCCAATTCGAAAAAATATTAATGACACAATTCTCGCACATAAATTTCTATTTTCATCCAAATATTAATTTCACTTCTACTTACTCCGGTTATCTTGGACTTTTTCATTTTAGGATTTTATGTATATAATTTTACTAATTTACCAGATTTTACCAAATTTTATATTTTAATTTCATTTTTTAAATTCCGAGCTTCACGGGATGAGTGCATGCTTCTCTGATCTTTCTCGAGTTCTGATCCGCATTCCATCGTGTCCTCCACTCATCTTGATGTTGTATGTATACTATATTTGTCTCTTTCTTACTGCTGCTTCGTAAAGCAACAGTATGTTTCGAATTTGTTTGTTCCTCATTCCATGCAGCTTTGGCAGCATTGCAATTCTCCATGCTGAATTTGTACAGCTTTTTTCTCAATCGGTTTTCACCGTCTATCCATGTTTTTTTTTTTTTTTTTCTGCGCTTCTTGATTCACTATCCGGCTCGAATGCGACCATAATGTATAGAACGAATACCGAATTATTAAATAAAACACAACAATATTTTATTGTTGGGAAAAATAGGAAAAAACCAACATTTATTAACTATGCTTTACTTGTATAAAATGCCATACGATACACATACACTCACACATTCCCATGTTCGATGGATGCGCCACGAGATTTCCCCGACGTTAATGTGAATGTGTGTGTGCGGTTGAGTGAAACAGCGAACGATAGAAGAATAAATACTGCCAACTTTTAAATGGATTAAATTCCATATTCCATACGGGTTTTTTTGCCCTTTTCATACTCCTAAAAGTACCACATTCCGTCATGATCGGCAGTGAAATATTTACGTGTGATTCCTTCACGAAACGCAGCCTTTGAGTCGAATTCAATTATTGAATGGAAATCTAGACGTCGCCACATGCAGCCCAGAAGCAGACATTGCTGATGGCGCCCAACTCCGCCTATTGCGAAATTTTATAACAACATGGGAGACGTGAAAGTAGTGCGAATATGTTCTGGCCACAGGCATCATCGACGTATTGAATTGTTTGCCAACACACGAACGTGAATCAGATTCCGAGGGAGACATGCAAGAGTTCAAAGAGCCGCGTGACACCAGGAAACGATGCATACAGTTAGGCGTCAAGTGCCAAGTGCTCCGGACCAGAGTAAAGGGATTCCACACAAAGAACATATTGGAGGAGGGAAGGGCGGAACAGCGGTGAGAGAATGCGATAAAACTTCGTGGAGAGAGAAACAATTGAAGAAATAGATTGGAAAATATCAAAAAGACGCGCCTGAGTGTAAGCAAGGCCTTTGTTGCAATCCGATTGAAATATTTGTCGCCGCTCGTCACTGTTTGGCAACCACCAGGACGACTTCGGCGGTTCCTGGCATCGCAGTGGGAAATATGCAAATTAAAAATATTTATTTTGAATTATTTTTGTAAATGTCATCGACAACCATTTTCGGCTTTACTCTCACTATGTTTTATTGGAATTTTAGCTATTGTGATTGAGTTATTGAATTCCTCTAATTGAATTGAAGGAGTCTTTTATTGCATGTTCAATATTTCTACTTCGCGTAAAACATCATAGAAGTGAACAGCAAATTAATTATTTTCCGAGTATTCTAATTAATTGCCGCGCTGCACTTTAATTGTGACGCAATCATCCTCTTAATTGCCGTGTTGGCACTCCACAATCAATCGCCATTACGGCTGTAATTATACGGTCGCTAACTCACGCACGAACACATTGCGAAAATTATTCATAAATGAGCACTCAATATTAATATCAGAGCTTATTCTATATATGCCTAAAACTATGCAATCCTTTCCTTTAAAGCATTAAATTTGCTACTCCATGTCAATTTAAGAGAATTGTCAGCTCTTCAAACGCTTTACGTTTAAAACTTCCTTCCTTCCGGCCCTTCCTCGCACCCTTCCTCCTGACGTGGAGGTCAGGTCCACGTTTGTCCTGAACTGCGACGTGGACTTCTACCCGAACCGGGCAACACCAAAGATAACAAGATTGGAAACTCGAAATTCCGCATCAATGTGGTCGTGAAATTGTTTGATGGTGTGTGTCAAAAAAAATTAAGAAATCTCATTTATTATGGGAATTGTTTATAAGAAAACATGTGAGAAAAACTAAATGTATAGTTAGTTACTATGGGAATTTTTTATAAGAAAAAATGTGAGAAAAACGAAATGTATAGGTATGTTTTATGAATTTAATTTCATAAACTGTATGTTGCTATTCGTATGTGTTTTATTATATTGAATTGGTACATCAATATATAAATTTAAATGCTAGAATTCTAATTTTAATATTATAATCTGAAATATTTATAATTTTACTTGTATTCCATAAACCGTCAAACATAGAAAAAAATCCCCAATAACTGGAAAAAAATATCCCCATTCTAAATTATAAGATATGGTTAAAAAAGTGGCATTATTTAGGTGAACTCATAGACACAATACGTGTGAACAAAATCTCACATATGTCAGAAGTTTCCCATCTTGTCATCTTTGGCAACACGATGTTCTACCATCCGATCTTGAGAGTCACCAAAAAGCCGAAGAGGACGTAAGTACTTGTGACCTGACGATCAGATGCGATCTCCCTTCCTCACTCATTTAGTCTGTTGCTCCTGCCGATCCTGTGGATCTTCATCTAGGCGATCACAAACTTCGGCTCTTGAAGCCCGACGAACTCGTAAAAGCATCGTACGAGGATCGACTTCGTCCTCGCTTCGTGGACGGCGATCCCTTCGACACCTATCGCTGGCTGTCAGTCACCCACTACAGGACCGCGAAGATCCCTTTTTCGAGATTGTTCCGGGACCTGCTGCGCTACTCGTCCTGCTTCATCACCACCAAGGACTTTCCGCTGCTGGACGAACTTCCCGAGTTGACGCCGATTCAGAACGAGAACCTAAGGGTGCGTATTTCAAAGTAGATCGTTTGCAAACAGTTTTATTACTTCTCTCACCCTTTCAGATTCTCACCCTGAGCCGGTTGAATTACACGATTTTGATACCGAACTCCGGGTACCTCCTGCACAACATGACCAAGGGAGATCTGAAGCCCCACAATCAGTTGGACTCCATCGATTCGGAGTTGCGGTGCGAGTATGAAACCTTGTACTGATCCGAGCTGACTACGAACAATAGTGCAGTCGGAAAGCTGGCAGAGACCACTGAAATGATCAAGTAATGGCGATTAAAATATTCTCATCCGACAAACTCATCTCTTTGTACTGTAATATTGAAAATTCCACTCTACAGTGTTCACTTCAGCATTATAAAATGCACGACAAAATACATCTACTTCTAAATTAATGTCTGTTTTATAACGTACCCAGCTGAGCCTCACCTTAGTTGCAGCCCGTTTAACACCGGATTAAATTCTTCTCTTCACTCTGGATATTGTTTTCACCAAGGATGTGGACAGTTCTTTTTGTTATGACATCATAATGAACTACAAGTGGGGAGCTAATGGGTTCACTGAGTGGGGTGGTATGATGATGGCGATGCGATGGTGGCAAAGGAGAGAATATGGGTTTTTGATGGCTACTTCAAACGATGACCATGGTGGCCGAAAAGTTTAACAAAATATATGTGGATGATGCCGGAAGAAGTATGTTGACGAGATGGAGGAGTATTGTCGTAACTAGAACCATGAGAAATATAATTTAAATTTATTTCAAGAACGATAGGAAATATGAGGCCATCATGGGCGTCAATCGAAGTTAATTTTAAAAGTAAAAACCAAACCAAGCAATACAAGGCAAGAATCGACTTGTCTAAAATCGGAAATAGAAGATAAATTTTCTACTTTCGATCGTAAACTCCACGGCGACAAATTGTTAATTTGCCAACTGCCATTAACAACTTCACAAGGATAGGCGCCAGAGTTACAAGGAGCGGGAGAGGAGGCAATGGAGCAAATGGTATTGAATTTCCATAAGGCAGTCGAGAATAACAACAGGTGAGTGAATTATGCTCGCTCTAATGAGGACATTTAGAGGACACAAAGGAAAGCATTGCACTTAGGCTACACATGCACAATACACTGCTCACACGGTCGGCCGGCGCAGCTGAACAATAGCAACAATGCCAAGGATAACAACAAGAACAACAACAGATTTCCAATTGCTCTTTTGTTGGAGCTTCAGAACAGAACAGCATAATGCGTCGCCATTAATTAAGCAGACGCCAAACATTCGCACCCGTTTGGGTGGGCAGGAGTGTATGAGTGAGTGAATGAGAGAGTGCTTGCGTGCGGATGTGTGTGTTTCTTCTTCTGACAGCTGTTTCAAACGTCGGCCGGTGCCCGCTTAATGAGCAAAAGAACAGAAGGATTTTCGCGAACGCAATGAATGCCATTGAAGTCGACAAAAGCCGGAAACGGAAGTGCGATTACAAGTCGTTGTTCTTGTTATGGCGTCCATGATTGAGCCGAGGAAAGCTTCATATAATGGATTTCGCATACCTCCTACGAGAGCGACACAGAGAGCGTGGGAGGCGATTGGTCGAACAATGGATTCAATATTAATTCCATTTCGCATGCTGCCTAAAGGATAATTTCCTGTTTTTCCCCATAGTCGTACAAGGAATTCATCCTTCCCCCCGCCCCCTTCTCTTCGAAGGACTTTCAAGTTTCTCGCCTGCGAAGTATTTCGAATCTTCCTTTCCGCTCAGTCCTTGGTGAATTCGATTCCTTTGACGAACGCCTCCATTCTGTTTTCGATGCAATTCCTCGCTCTTCCAATCGAACAGTTATCCTCAGCCGATCGGTGAGGAAGCGGAGCAAATCAGACATCCTCGACGGCGTTCAAAGAAAGAGGCGGGTGATGAGGTTACTAATGGAATGCGGGCCACGGACGCAGAGAGACGAAGACAAAGCAAATTAGGAGACAATGAAAGAAAGAGACGAACAGCGAAAGGAGTCAAGCGTAAATGTGCGGGGGCGTCGAAGAAAACAACTCTCGGAGCTGATTGTGATCGAACTCCAGGGAAGAAAACAGAATCAGTAGCGGGGTTTAATTTAATTACTTTTATTACTTTTCGATCTACTCACGTCGCCACCATCCTTCATTTCTACACCATTTTCAAGCAGACTTCAGAAAATCGTAAACAGACATCCGAAAATCGTAAAGTGACTTTAGAAAATCGTAAAATGACTTAAGAAAATCGTAAAGTGACTTCAGAAAATCATAAAATGACTTGTGGCCGACTGTTCACGTGCAATTCAACACAGCTTCATCATAGAATATATGTATTATTTACAATTTATTGTTAAATATTGAATATTTAAATATATTATTATTTATCAGAAAACCAGAAAAACTTTAAATTTCATTATTCTAGCGAGTTCGGTTCTTAAGTCTTTTTTCTGAGGTCTGTTTCCGATTTTCTGAGGTCTGTTTACGATTTTCGGACGTCTGTTTACGATTTTCTTAAGTCTGCTTGAAAATGGTGTAGTGCTTCACTTCACTTATGGCAATTACACCGAATAGTCGTCGGTTCCATTGAAGCAGCGACGTTGTCGAAGTTGTTCCCACAGTTTCCAGCACTCGAACTTCGAACCGATGTTGGTTACAGCTCGGCCGGGTGGCTAACGGAATTTCGATTGCCTAAGCCTAAAGTCAAACGTCGTAAACATAATCGCCGCAGACATAATCAAGATGAATCAGCCTGCATGCGATTGACGGGAAACTGAATAAACGGCGTTTCAAAACGGAGATTCGTCAAAACTGTGGAACGAAAGCTTCTTGCTCGGGACTAGAGTTGGCAACAGCATTGGTAGTTGCTTCACTACCAGAGCAACAAACAATTAAAGCTAGCGTGTTGGTAGAGCTTTGCCAAAGCTTCCCAATGGCGACAACTTCCATCGGCCCACTGCGATCACCGGTCCAGCCACGCCCACTCCGCCCCCAGTTTCGGATGACACACTGTTGCGATTCCGTAATCTGTTCTCTGAGAGGAAGTTTCCCCGTATTATCGCAGCCATTATACGTAACAAATGCGAAAGTCATTAACATAAATTCCCATTCGAAAGTTCTTCGTCCCACCCTCGGCCACATCTTCGGCCTTCCCTTCCCGGCCTACACGTTCTCCTCGTTGTCTTCTAAGTCACAGCCATCCTCCGTGGCTACCTGAGGACACGACAATTCCTCCTTCCTTCATTGGGTTCGGTACCTTCGGGAACATCTCCTTCAACAGGGCGTCTCGCCTCAAAACATGCTCGTTCTTATACTTGTTGTTGGCTCCCATGGCTTCCCAGATTCTAAGAGAAAGTTGTTGCATAAGATTTTACTATGGTTTCTGACTTTGGCTTCTTATTGTTATTGCCCTGTTCCTTGGTTGTTATTGATGTTATTGTTGTTGTTAACATTGTTCTTGTTGCCATTAGTATTGTTGCTGTTAAAACTTTGTTCTCATTGATATTGTTGTTGTTGATGTCATTGATATTGCTGTTGTTATCCTATTCCTATTATAGGTTATTATTATAGAACATTATTATTACGGTTTATTGTTCGACATTCCATTAGATTGTCTGGGCTCTTCAACTGAAATCCGAGGTGAAAAACTCTCTCTCCCGCTCTTTCTCTCCCTTCAGCCCACACACACACTCCTGATAGCACAATTCAAAGCCAAGGTATTGAGCCGAAAAGTCCTGGAAACCCGGACATGAATATTTAAGTTTGCAAAACAAGAAAAGGAACCTACCCGAAGGTCGCAAGCGGGGGTCGAAGGAGTGGAGAATTATGACTTCACTGGGAGATGGGTGCCGCGAGAGACTGGGTGATGAGTGGAAAGGAACCCGTGGACCTTGGGGCGGTGGAGCTGCTCTCACTTCTAGGCACATGTGCTGTGGACTGGACCAACAACAACAGTGGAGCTGGGATCAGGCTTAGAAGCAAAACAATAGGAGTCCCAGAAGAAGCGCAGCTGCACCTGTGCAACAAGAACAATATCAGTGTTCACAAGCCATTACCGCCTAAGTCTGTTGAGAGCAGTTTAAAGTTTCAAATCATCACTGAAAGTCGGGAGTTGCTTTTTTCTGTTTAAATTTTTTACAGAACATAAAGAAATATGTTCTTTTATTTATTTTCAAAAAAAATCTTCATATCTATACTTCGGAGATATAATGGAAAAATTACACTTAGGCTCTTATGACTTGTTAAAGTCAAAAAAAGCTTATGTTGAGTTAGGTTATTATTCCTCAAGAAAAAAAAACTTTCAGTGTGCTTAAATTAACTTAAATCGTTATTCTCCGTCGACATTTTTAAAATCTCCTAAGTTGAGTTATGTTCTTATTCCGTACGAATTCTTCATATACTTTTGTAACATAGGTTACATTTGCACTAGAAATTCGTTTAATATTATAAGAATCAATAATTAAAATACACAAATTTTGTTATCAGATATTTTATTTAAAAAATCCATTATATTTAATTCCAAGAGGAGAGTTTACAGAATTTCAAATTCAATGTAATAAAAATATCAATTATTTAAGATAGACAGATATTTTAATTAAGAAATTAATTTTATGTAATTCAGAAAGAAGAATTTTAGAATTTCATTCATTCCATCCCAGATATTTGACTGTTATTTAAATATCTTCTTCGCTGTCATACTCTGTCAAGTCGGGATGAGTATTTGGCTGGTCCTCACTAGTTGAGATATTGTCATAAGAATGAAATTCTGGGTTTATAAATTGTTTCAGGTCCATAAGATATTTTTTTTTTTTTTTTTGGAAATGCATGGTAGATCCTGAATAATTTGTAGTTCATTAAATTTTACAATAGCACCTCTCTTGCCCACCTTTAAAATTGTAAATGATTCATCTTTATCTAGGGACGTTTTATATAGCAATTCTTTACAACTTTTCGTATAACGAAACCAACGAACATTGTTCCATAAAAATTTTTCGCCATCTTCATTTAATCGTTTGAAAACAAATTTTAATTTTGAGAAAAGTTAAAAAAATCCTTGTTTTCATTTCAATGTCTGAATTTTTGGCCCAACTGTATTAATAAATTGATACCAATCTCTGGGCGTTTCATGTGTATGTCCTGGTTCAAGAAACTTGTAGTCAATGTATTCCAACGTTTGAGTATTGGAAGTAAATATAGTAGAAATAAACGAATTTTTATTCTGTCCTGGACATGAATCACTGTAGAATGTAACTGTTTTTGTTTCTGCCCGCAGCATTTTAAAAATTTTTTAAAGACATGATGAAATTTCATTTCCACCACGTCCGGCCATGGCTTCGTGCCACATGAAACATTTTCCAATATTGGTTTCAAGGTCATGGACTGTTAAATTAAATGTCCAAAGTTGTCATTTATTGAAGCTTATAGAGTTTCTAAGGAAAGGTGTTGGTATACATTGTTGTAAATCAAAGGCAAAACACTTCATGGAGTTCGATATCAATGAATCCTTTTTATCGTTTCGTTTTGACTCATAAGCCATTTCAGCTTTATCTAAATGCTTTGTTTTTTGTTCAATTAATTCACATTTTTCTTCATTAGATTGAGCGATTTTTAATTTTGCAATGTAACTTTCGCAGGTACTACATGTGTCTATTTTTGGTTTTTTAAATTTAAGACCCATAGTGAAAAAATCTGAAAATAAGATTTTGAATAAAACGCGCGGCTAAGTCGACAGTCAGTACAGAACTGAGTTTTATTGAAACTAAAATCCTTACAACTAACATCGGTTCTTAAAAGTATCCCTATCTCTAATTCTATTTATAAGCACAGTGCATAAACATCCCCTTCATACAGTGAGAACCCACGCAGGGGACCACTTCACACGACAGATCTTTTTTTATCTTTATTACTTTTTATTTTATGGTTTTTCTAAAACTAACAATCCTTATTATCTATTGGTTACAATTCTTAAAGTATCTCTATCCTAATCACATGTACATCATAAAAATACAAAATTTACGACCTAACATAAATATGCCTAAAAATCAACTGTTTTTATGATCGACACTTGAATCCTCCATAAAGGTTTCAACACATAGTCTGGAATATCTGTGAGTATTTACTAAGGCTTACTGGATTTTCGACCTTCAATTTGTAAAGTCGATGCATGGCTGATAGATTCAGGCTGGCAGGCAAAAGTAAAAGTATTTACTAAGACTTACTGGATTTTCGACCTTCAATTTGTAAAGTCGATGCATGGCTGATAGATTCAGGCTGGCAGGCAAATATTTCTGACTCGTATCACGTCGGCTGTAATGGCTCTCATAAGCAGGGAGACTTAAAATGTGTTCTTTAACATCTTCTTCTACCGTAATATCTATCTTATAGGTGGGTATATTTACTCCACGAAGATTTTTGAATTGAAGTGACGGGCAACAACTTTTTTTACGAATAGTCGATTTGATAAAGTTATCTGTTTCATCAAAACATTGTGCAAAATGTTTTTTGCATACATTTATAATATTACCGTTAATTTGCAAAGAATATTTCATAGAGTTCTCACGATTTCTCTTTCGTTTTACAACATTGTGAAGAGTATCACACTTTTTTCCCCCAACGGCTATCAATGACCCGATGTCGAGAATTATTTGATCATAACTACCTAAAGACCAATATTGCTGAAATAAAGATTAAATTTGCTCAATTCCAACTCTTTTATGGCATTTGCTTCTACAAATATCAAATGGCTTGCAAGCTCTAGCCCTTATAGTGTTCCCAGAGATCGTTTGATATGATTTTCCAGTTGAGATCTATTTTTCTTTTTTGATTTGATCTTTACTGTCTCTATGTTATTTTCAATTCCAGCTTCCTGAGAAATTGTTTCTGCGTCGGAATCAGGACTTGTAGATGAATTGGATACATTAAAATCATGGCACTAAAAACTCAATTTTGTCCAAACTTGAGTTAGGCGGTTATGGTTTGTGGCCACAGATATATTACAACAATAATAATAATAGTAACAGCAATAACAAGAACAACAACAACAACAGCTGAAACCAACAACGGCTGTAGCAATCGCTTATATTTGTTTTAGTTACCGGATTCTCCACGGCAATATCGCAGCGACTTCGTGTTATCCTGTGACTGTGTGTGTGAGAGTGCATGTGTGTGTAACGGATGCAACTGCCGCAACATCAACCCGCAGACACTCGCCGCCAGTTCCATTCGCCGTCAGGACGCAGCCTGCTCTCGAGAATTATTCGCGAGTTTTCCGAGAACTCTTCGGTTGTTTGTGGTTCGCGTTCGCGAATGAAAGTTGCCAGGTCACAGTTCAAAATTTAACGAAGATTTCTTTTCCTCAATTCAAGGGCATTTCGTGGGACTTACAGACTGAAAGTCCTTTGACCTTGGAAGCCTTCATTATTCCTTCGAATCGACATGACCCGAAACAAGGGACCTGAGCCCGAAGGATCTTTCACTGTATTCCAAGGATCTATCCGCAACACAATGGTTTCAATTAGCTCTCTCCTCGAGCAACCTCTACGCTCTCATCCATCGGAGACAAAGCCCTTTAAGAATCGGATCCTCGCCCACCTGTCCTTTGTCCCTCCTTAAATTATCGCTCCAAACCGTTGTCCTTCTGGTCGCTTCCAACTGTTGATTTTCAGCTGAATCCGATTTCCCCGTTCATTCGCTAACTCGCTCTTTCTCCATTCCACCCGACTACTCGCTTCTCTGCATTTATCACTCTCTCTTGGCCAGAGACGGAAGAAGTACTTTAATTGATTTTCCGGAATTCGAAATTCCAATTTTGGTTTATTTTCCTCCCGCCTTTGTTGATGTCTCTCTTCCTCTATCTTTGTTTTCTTCATTTTGAGTCCAGTTTTTCCATGATGTCGTTTTTTTGGGGGTTTTGATTCTTAGATTCAATTGCTGGTGGCTTTCGCTGGTTTCTCGCCGACTCGACTGTTGTAGTTGTAAATGTAGTTGTAATTGTAGGAGTAGATGTTGTTGCCATAGTCAACAAAGAGAGAAACGCGTTGTCAATATCAACCGCGTCACCCACGCCACGCCCCCCGCCCACCGCAAATAAACAAACCACGGGCTCCGCATTTCCGCAGCATAACACATCCTGCTGCTCGCCCATAGAAGAC
>CM029565.1:28676411-28696114 GCA_017309665.1 Coelopa frigida | reverse complement strand
CGCGATATATGAAATAGTTCACCAGATATCCCATATTGAACTTTTACTTGATATGGGAGGCGGGAGTGTCCATTGGGCGATATTTTCCATTTTTTGTCTTGTAAACTCGTATCGGTAATACATTATCACACACAAAATTTCATCTAGATATATACAATAGTTCACCAGATATCCCATATAAACCTTTTGCTTTATATGGGAGGTGGGCGTGTCCGTTGACCGAGATGGCCCATTTTTACATACAAGTAGCTTATTAATATAGAAATACTAAATCCAAAATTTCAAGTCAGTATCTCTTACCGTTTCTTCACAAAATCTATTTCTAAAGACAGACACACAGACGGACAGACAGACGGACATAGCTAAATCGATTCAGGAGGTGACGTTGATCAAGAATATATATACTTTTCCATACCTTCGAACTCTTCTTTAATGCGATACAAACGGAAGGACAAAATGAATATACCCTTACCCACAGGGTGTAGGGTAAAAAAACACCAGCAACACAAAGTCATAACCTCCATTCCGGAAGTTCATAAGCCGACCGACCTCTCCGACCCCATTGAAAGGCCAACAAATACCACAAAGAGCAGTTTTGTAAGAGAACCCATTGCTCTATTTGCATGCACAGCAATGCTACCCCAACCCCATGATCTGTGTCTCCCGGTCTCAGTCACCAAAAATTAAAAGGAATCCAAAGAGGAGGACCAAAATCCTGCCGACAGAGAGTCGATAGTTCTCTGCGATGGCTAGAAGACGGGACAAGGACGGATGGACTCTGGTCATAGCAATTAACCTGGGTGTGCAGTTGTTTTAAACGTTCAGCAATCAGAGGCACTACATCTGAAGCTGGCGTCTATTGATGGGAAAATATTTAAAGTTTCGGAAAATTCCTCAAAAGATATTTGAGGCAAATCGACTGAGGTTGGTGTGCGGGATGGGGCCCGAAGTCATTCTATTGGTGAAATTTACTAGTTTCTTTGGGGTTTGATGAATGAGACCGACCAGATAGCAGACCACATTGATGACCATAAATACAATATACTTAATGGGATTGAAATGTAGAGGAAGCAGAAGAATGCTTTGAAGCTCGAACGCCTACTCACATGGTTCCATTATTTCACCTGTGTCCCAGAGAGACTCTCGAGAACAGAGAAACTGTTGAGAGCAAAAGAGCATTGAGTGCTTTCTTTTCCATCGTCCGATGGCGTTTGTTGGTCTGCGTCTGAAAGTTTTAAGGAAAACATTACATTTTAATAATATTTGCATTCCAATTATAAAGCAAATATTGTGGCATCTTTTAAAAGGAAGTCTCTCTCTCCGAAATCTTCTGCCTCTATAGATAATGACCATTGTTTTTGTGCCGATTAATTAGGATACCTTCACGTGTAAATATCTGATAAACTATGGGAGAGCACAGCACCACAAGCATGACACGCAATCATCTATCTCTCCCTATTTTTCTTTCTATTGCTCTGCATTACCATTGGGCAAGACATGCGATCGGAAGAAAGAAGGAACGTGAACTGAAAGAGCTTTATCTATAGAGAGAGAGAGAGAGGAATGACTGAATAGGTGAAATGAAGGTAATCTAGATATTTGTTTTGTATATATTCCATACATTCATGAAGAGTCTTATCCGTTATAGTCCGAGTTTTATTAATGATTTCTATTTCCGATTCCATCGAGCGGAAGAAAATGATTACATTAACGATAAATGATTGCTTTTCGTGGTGAATTAATTACCACGATTTTTGGAGGCTAGCCACGCCATTCACTTTCCAAAGCGAATGATATAATTAAGACAACTTTGTATTTTTTTCATAGATTCAGGAAACTTTAATCAACTTGATGTCAAACGGCACTTTAAGCGGCACTTGTTTGTTTGCAG
Organism: Coelopa frigida; assembly: GCA_017309665.1. Classification (NCBI taxonomy): domain Eukaryota; kingdom Metazoa; phylum Arthropoda; class Insecta; order Diptera; family Coelopidae; genus Coelopa; species Coelopa frigida. The sequence continues at coordinate 28,694,223 of CM029565.1, read as the reverse complement.
CAACAACAAAGAACTACTTCCAACCAAGCTTCGCAACGCTTGAGCGTGCAATTTTAACGAGTGTTTTAATCTTTCGTCACTAAGTTGTTGGTTTAAAGAGCACGTCACAAAGGAATAGAAGGAGCTCGGAAACTTGTGGTCTGAGACCTGCAAATACGGATTAATTTGGAGTTATATCGTATATATTTTTACTTTCAATTCGTAATAAAAAGATATAACAGTATATGATTGATCTTCAATATATTTTCAATTCGGATTTAGAAAAACCCTTTGTTTTCTCCTCTCTGCGAGTTTTTATTCTTACTTAACTTGTTATTTAAGAGGAAAAATAACAAAAATACTTAAAAAATATATACATATGTAAATTCTGCAGATAACATTTAACCCTAGGATGGGCAACTGGGCCTGATGAGGCCCATTTTGAGTTTAAACATGAATATTTTTTGTTTTTTGTTTCTTTATTAATCGATCTGATATTCCATGACTTCTTGCCGCTATGCTTCCTGAGTACAGAAAAAAAAAAATCGGGTCAATCGGGTTTAGTTGGTAGAAGAAAATTTTTTGTTTACTGTGTCAACATCGAAAGTTACCTACTGGGCCTGAGTAGGCCCAGTCCACATATATGTGTGTTTAGCCTGATTTTAGTGCGCGTTATTTAGATATTGATAGCTTGCACTTTCAAATTTGGTTAGGTTCGGTAAAAATATGATTGAGCCAAATTTTTTTCCCGATCCGATGGGGGTAAAACGTAGCGCCCCAAAGTGGTCCAATTTAGGAAACTTTTCACATAAATCGTTCATAGCTTCTCCGGGAAGACTCGTAGAGGGGTCAAATGTATTACCAGGTCCTATTATTTTTCAACTCCCAATATTTCACCCATACATACCGACCCCCTATCTGTCCCCCTTCTGGAGGTCCCCATACAAAATGCTAATTTTTCATACATTACAAAAACTCACTCTAACTATCCAGGAGTTAGTCCTACGGAGCTCAATTGTATTACGAGGTCCTATTATTTTATTACCCCCAACATTTCATCCATACATATCTACCCGCTATCTGCTCCCCTTCTGGGGGTCTCCATACAAAAACTCAAAAATTAATAAAAATCTAGAAAAAAAACCCCCGGCATGACTCGTAGAGGAGTCCAATGTATAATCAGGTCCAAATTTTTTCCAACTCCCGACATTTCACCCATACATACCTACCCTCTATCTGGCCCCCTTCTGGGTGTCCCCATAAAAAAACTCATCAAAATGGTATTTCATGTATTAAATACTGCTATTGATGCTATGAAAGATATACCAAAAAGTTATATAAAAGTTAAACCATTTGGTTCTTCTCGCTTGTTGGAAATTGTTTTTTGTAATTGGCGATGACTAATAATAAATCTTGAAACTCCTCTTCATTCCGACAGAGACTCTCGTTGTAGTCTTGGACCATCTTCACTCCTCTTTCTGCCGTATCGTTCACCACTCTCAACTTCTGGACAATTTTAACAGCTTCTTTGTAGTCGTCGAGCTCATCCCCATTGATTTAAAAAATCTTGAGATAACTGTGACGAAATCGCTTAATTCGGTTTCATGTTATCGTCGTTAACGTCTTTGAGTTTCTTTGTTCGTTTTTTTACGCTGCTGTGTCTGATTACATTAACTGTAGGATCAGGTGTCTTTACATAGCACACTTAGAACACATGCTATATGAAATGGCTGTTCTCCGAATTTATAGTGTAGTCCGAATTTATAGTTTTATTTCATTTTCTTATACATACTTATGCATATTTAGATTAATAAATAAAATAAATAAAATTTAAAAAAAATATTTTTTTACTATCATCCTTTCATATTATCCTTTTCGGGAGGACTAACTATGCACAAATATATGCCAAAAATATATACAATATATAAGAGATCATATATAAGATATCGTAGGATATTAATAGCACACATATCTACGAAATAACCTGCAATAAAAGGTACAAACTCTCGATTTATTCGCATGGGCCTCTTCAGGCCCAGTAGGTTATGTTAGCGTCTCCGAGTGTGTTGCCCATCGTAGGGTTAAGTGGAAAAGTTTTTCTCTTTTAAGCCCCTTCCAACTCCACTCTCCGCCCACCACTTTTCCAACAAGTGGACCAGTCACCACTAGATGTCCTCAAGTGCCCTTTCGCAGCGATCCTCATTCGCCGGAAGTGCCAAACATGTCTGCCCTTCCTTTGCGCTGTTTGACTGAAATTTGCGATGAAAGGAGCGAGAGAAACCTATTTTATTCCGAGTCTAAACTTTTTAGCTCTGCATTCAAAGTGACGTTGAGGGCAAGATTTCCCTGCACTCCTCCTCATCTGCCTTGTGTATGTCGAGTTTTTCTTTCACATCCTTTGTCGGATGATGGTGAAGGGAAGCGTCAATCCGTCAACAGGGAGAAACAAAAAGTTTTTGTAGTGACGCATGATTTCGCGGATAATTCAGAGGGCGATAAATCGGAAAAGAAGCGTAAAATCGAGTTTCTGCGACTTTCGTTATGGATGCAGAAGTTAGATATTTCGGAAAAGGTCAACAATTCGGATCAGACGTGGTAGATCTTTAAGAGGAACTCTAAATAATGAAAAATAATTTATTCTAAAGACGGAAGAAATCAATTTTCGACTAAAAAAGAGTTCTGTAAAAAGCAGTTCACCTTTCAAACGATATGAAAAAGTTAATTCATAAACCCCTTGTGGAGAAAATAATTGAGTCAAGTATGTCTAAGTTTGACACCTCGAAAACGGTGACTTTGAGTTATGCCAACTGCAAAACAGCCAGAGCAAATGGCAATAAAAACAAAATTAAAACTTCGGGAAAGGAAAATATCGCCCTCCTAAAAGTATGCTACGCAAAGACGAACCCAAAGTTTTTGTGCCGAATTCATTCATTCTTTATGATGTTTTCATTTTCTTCATGTTTCAAAATAACATAATAAATTATGGACAATTTTTTCACAGAAGTATAGCATGAGAAGAATAGGGCAGGTTCAGAGGAACATGGAACAACTTTTGTTATTTTTTCCGTCTGCTTCACGAAGGTTTTGTACTACCACTTGAACACTTTTAACCCTCGAATCACGATAATAAAAGAAAAAAATTTTCTGGGCGGACTACAGAGAATGACTTGTCTTCGCAAATGAAGGAGGTGCGAGTTGAGCTGGCGGACAAGAAGAAAATGCTCATAAAAACTTTTTGTGAAGAATTCCAGTTCCACAGCCGTCGTGTGGCTCTTATGTCATGTCCTTTATTGGTGGTCACCATTTGAGCTAGCATTAGGATGTCATTCTCGAATAGGCATGGAACCTCGATGAATGAGGTCGTCTTGACAGGTGCTCAGTGTGAATGAGTCGGTGGAATTGAAACCTCAGACAACAATAAAATTGTAGAAATCGCTGTGTGAAACATTTGCAGGGAATGGAAAGGAAAGTGCAAGGTGTGTGAAGTCAAAGTCATATGAAGCGATGGTACGAAGGATCCTCCGAGAAATAATTTCCAAGCGACTTTGAAATACCAACAATACCTTCAACAGATGAAACCATTCATGACCGAGGTCAAGGATCACCAAAAAAAACACCCTCACGTTGGCCACTATTATTAATGAACTGCGGGACACCAATTCATTCGTCCGTTTATTCAGTACTTCTTCCGCAGTCATTTCTCAATTTTCCCTCTTTCCATTTGTTCATCTTCGCTCTATTCGTTTTTCATATCGCTACCACAGTTATTTTTTTGCTCGTCCAGCTTCTGAATGGTTGTAGAATGTCATTTGGAATTTATACGCTCTACTTTTTTCATATTCCATTAAGGTCGTGAACCTTAAAACCGCTCTTATTAAAAATCCTTTATTAGAAGAAAGACAAAAGAACAACAATGAACTTCATGAAGCCGCTCCTTTTAACGCACTCAAGCAAATTTTGCTGTTTTGTGGAGGTGGCAACGCCAACCAAACTTCGAGACAACGAGGGGACATGTGGGCCCCCATCTACCGCGACTTGCAATTTTCTGGCAGCGATCGCAATTCTGTTGAAAATGGCGAACGAGTCGCTCGAATGCAAATCAGTCTCCTCTGTCTCTCTCACTCCCTCTCTGTTTATTCTTTTTCGTGTCTTCAGTGACTGTTGTTGTTTTTTATATAATTTTGCCCAGAAATTTTCTGCTGTATCAACTGCGAGAGGGATGGGATGTCGGCACGTGCTGCGAATACCGTTAATAAGAAGTTTTAGAGACGATACAAGAGACTTTTTGAACGGAAAAATTTGGAAATTTTCCAAATTTTATCAAATCATTTTCTACTCTTATCATTCCACTCAATGATTTTTCTACTTGTACACTTTCTAACCAAGTTATTCTCTGTTCATTGCCTTCTTTCTTCCAAGTCCGTTCAGTCTGAAAATTCCCTATAGTCCTTTTTGAGAGAAGTCATTGGAGGAAAGTTATAGACTTAATAACAACTTCCAATTTCACGTAAATATCAGATAAGCTGAATTAAATAAATAATCTAAATGCATTTTTTATGGATTATTAAGTAGAATAACACTTCTATTTTTAATTTATTTCCAATAATAATGATTAAAATTTAGTGGGATTCAGTTACTCCATAGTTAGAATAGAACTTGAGCTACAAATAAATGCAACTTTAATTAATTGGCGTATTAAAAATAAATTTTTTTGTTATTTATATGACATTGGCTTAAGAATTGTATATTTTATATATTTGACCCTGAATTTATAAAGAATGTTATTGGCTAATAATGGCAATCATTATTGTTTTGTGATTACCTTGGAAAAGGGCCCGAAATTAAGTCATTTGTATTTCTGAATTCGTGCAAGGAAATGTTTTGATTCTATTCCTGTTCCAGAAACCACTGAGTGTTTAAATTAATTAACACTAGAAAGACCGGAATTTTCGTATACCTAGAAAGACCATGAGCGATCATTTTGACCGCTAGGGCTAAATATAACATAAACAACTACTGTGATATTCCTTATTATTGATTAATTTTACACATGTCTGTAATATAAAAATATTTTTTTTATTAAAACAGAATGTTCTGAACGACATAATGTTAATTTGGAGTTACCTTATATGTATAACAAAAACATACATATAATATACATACAAACGTATATACCAGATATGTATATACATGAAGCAACACAGAATCCACTCTCTGCTTTGTACTACAAGAAGTTCAGTTTCAGACATAACGGTAAATGTAGTCTTTGGAAATAGTGTCGTTCAAAAGTACACTCGATTTTATCCGTTGAAGTTTGAAACTTGTACAATAAGCATATGAATTGTGATTTTGCTTTTTGAAAACTAATATGAATGCGCGTAGAAAAATTGGTGATAACGTATCATCAATGGAGTATGGTATGGACATGCATCCAAAATAAAAACAATTGTTCAAGTACTCACGTAGGATGTCTTTGTCGCAGAATTATACTAAGGGAAGTTGGAGGGACAACTTCTTACGCCATCGAAATGTGGAAGACAATAAAGTTTATTTATTTATTTATTTAACAAAGATAACTTATAATTAAAAATTATAAGCTAAACAAAGGAAAAAGAGCATTAGAAACAAGGCCTTCAGCTCATGGATAATTTAAATTAAGATATAACATATGAGATAATAAATTACTTAATACTAACAAAAATTAAATTAAATGATAAAGATTTGAACACTTCAGGAATTTTATTATTAGCTTTAAATTTTGTAAATTAGGTTCAGAGAGTAGATCAGAAAGAGTTGACGTCGAAAAAAATTGCTGTCTTAAATTCAAAAATGAGGGACAATTATGGAATATATGAGAAAGGGAAATATTGTCTAAAGAGCAATAAGGACAGATAGGAGAAGATTTACTGATGTAGTGTTGGTGTGTCAAAAAGGTGTGACCTAGTCTGAGGCGAATAATTTTGATAAAATCTTGTTTAGAAATATAAGATTCGGAATAATATGTGAGACATTCTTTATAATTACATTTATTTTTGTTCGCAATTTTGTACCAATCTGATGTAAGAGGCCATTGTTGTTGATGTTTAGTGTTTAAATCGTGTTTTAAAAATTTTTTCATGTCTGAGATGTTGTAATTCGGAGAAAAATGAAGTGGAGAATTTGTAGAAAGTTTGGCAGCTTTGTCTGCAAATTCGTTACCCTGAATTTGCACATGACTGGGGATCCAAATAATTTTAATACGGGGAAATGCTTCTAATAAATAGTTTCTAATTAATGAAGGGTAATAATTTGTATTATTTATATTTGATATAGCATCTAAAGATGAAAGGGAGTCTGAACATATATAACAAACATTTGTTTTGAATTTTTAATGTGTTTAAGGGCAAAGTGTATGGCAATAATTTCTGCTGAGAAAATTGAGGAGTATGTTGGAAGGAGAGACATTTTAAGAATATCCCTTTCTTTAGTGATGCTGAAAGCTGTATTGTTGTTAATTTTAGATCCATCAGTAAAGATAAATATATGATCATGATAAGTGTTTCTAATTTCCATGAATTTCATCCGATAAATTTCAGGAGAGGTGGATGATTTGGAGTAAAAGCGAAGAGAGGTATTTATTAATTTTGAATCAAAAAACCAAGGAGGGAATTTAGAAGTTGGATGATTAATAGGGCGAAAAGGAAAGCCAAAAGATTTATGAAATGATATTGCACGATCAACAGCTGATGAAATTTTTTTATTTTTTTTTCGATTAAGTAATTTAGGTAATATATGAGCAATTGGCGAATCTTTGCTTAGAAAAGTAGAATTAAATAATTTCGATGTAACAAATTCAGGTCGGCTTTCAATTGTGTGTATTTTGGCTTCGAAAAGAAGATTTTTTATTGGAGTTGTGCGTAATGCATTCAAAGCTATTCTGACAGAGGAATTCAAAACTGTTTTAAGTTTGTTTAAAATGGATTTCGGAGCGTAACCGTAGAGAAAAAGCCCATAGTCAATTTTGCTAACAATAATAGCATTAACAACAGAAATAAGTGTTGAATGATCAGTGCAGAATTTAGAACTAGAGAGACATTTGATGATATTGAGACGTAGCAATAATTTTATCAAGAACTTTGGAGCAACAAGGGTTTAGAGAGATAGGGCGATATGACTTCAAAAGAGTTTTATCAGAATTAGGTTTAACTATAGGAATAACAAGACGTGTTTTGTATATATGAGGAATGAAATTATTAAGAATATTATTATAATGTTTGATAAGTCTGATTTTTACTGAGTTATGAAGATTTTTAATCATTGGATAGGATATTTTATCCTGACCATGCGTTTTACCACGTAATTTCTGTAGAGCTGAACTAAACTCAATAAAAGAAATATCTTTTTCAATAAGTAATGCCGAAATATCTGGGATATAATTAATGGGAATATTGAGGCAGCGGTCTTTATTTTCACGAAAAGATTCAGGAAAATTAGAGTCAGAGGATTCTTCAGACCAAAATTTTGCGAATTCATTAGCTATTAAAGCAATGTTAGTAATATTGGGGAGGGAGGAATTGTTGTAAGGAGAAATGCAGTGTATCGTTTGATAATTATTAAGGCCACAAAAATTTCGAATGTTGGACCAAATTTTTTGGACAGGAGTAGTAGGATTAATTTCTGCTGTAAAATCTCTTAAAGAAGTTTTCTTATATTCTTTAATTTTCTTTTTAAATAATGCATTTGCCCTTTTATAATTTAAAATATTATCAGTTGTTATGTTGCGTTTTAGTTGGTTCCAGGAATGTTGTTTTAACGATTTTAGTTTCTCTAGATCTTTATTCCACCAAGGTGTAAAGTATTTAATTTTTCGATTATGAGATTGGGGTATAAATAAATTCGAACTTTGAAGAATAATTTTGTGCAAGTTAGAAGCTTCTTTATTAACATTAGTGCTAATTGAACGTTCAATGCTCAATTTATTTGATAAGAAGTTAAATTTTTCCCAATCAGCTTGGTCAATTTTAAATTTAGAAATAGGTTTAGGTACAGAGGATCGTTCTGAGAACATATGTATGAATATCGGAAAATGATCACTGCCATGGAGATTATCTAGTATTTTCCAAGTAGAGTCACAAGAGAAGGAGAAGTTAGTGTAATATCAACATGTGTAAAGGTGTGATGAGTGCTAAAGTGTGTCGGTGAACAGTCATTAAGAACAACAAGATTGGATTGATTAATATATTTTGCTAGTATATTACCCCTACGATTATTGTTGGGGGATCCCCACATATTATTCCAACTATTAAAGTCTCCCGCAATTATGCAAGGTTGTTGTATGTTGTCGAATGCATTTCTTACATTGTTCAACGAAAAATTTTGATTGGGGGGAATATAGACTGATTAAAATGTAAATTTATGTTTAGAATTAATTGAAATAGCAATGTATTGGATAGTGTTAGGGGAAAGATTTAATTTAGTATGTTCAATGGACTTATGAACAAGAAGAGCAACTCCTCCATAAGAGTTGTTTGAAGAATTTTGAGAATATAAAAGGTAATTTATAGGTATAGGGATATTATTTAAGGATTGGATGTGAGTTTCTTGAAGAGCAATTATTTTCGGAGAGACCTCTTTAATTAAAATTTGAATTTGATTGTAATTATTTAAATAACCTTTAACGTTCCATTGAATAATTTTTAAGGGCATAAATAGAATTAATAATAAGAATTAAGTAATATTAAGAAAATGAATTCTAATAAATTTAAAATTATATACTAGAAACAAGAAATTCGGTATCCAAAGAGTTTGCAGAGATGGAATTGGATTTCTTAGGCTGTGTTGTTGATTTTTTATTCTTTGATTTTAATTGGGAAATAAGCTTTTTAGATGTGTTTCTTAGGAATATTCTTAGGCGAGTTGCTTGAAGTTGAGAGCTGGGAGTAGAAGTAATGATATCTTCAGAGTTTGTGATGCATGGTACGCATGAAGAGTTGATTCTAGATGTGTTGATTTCTTGATTTGTGGATGCAAGTGGACTTGAGTTTGTTGAGGTTTTAGGGGCCACTGGAGAAAAATCGTCTAGAGAATTATACTTGATTGGAGAACGAACTGATGCAGAAAAGGTTTGTTGTGGCAATTGGTGTCGATCATTATAAATTTTGAAAGCTGCTTTGGAGTCAACTTTTTGAAGAATTTTGATGGTTTGTATTTCCTTATGTTTCAAAAAAATAGGACATTTACGATCTAATGCGTTATGGTTTGAGTCATTACAATTTAAACATTTTGTAGTATTTACACAAACACTATTTTCATCATCGATAGATAGATGATAAAGTTCTCCGCAGTTGGCACAAAGTTTCTCATTTTTACAGAATTTTGAGAGATGGCCAAATTTGAAACAATTGAAACTTCTCATTGGTAATTGAATAAAAGGGCGAACATTTACTTTCTCATAAGTTTCTGGTAAGTTTGGAGTTTGGAAAGTTAGAATAATTAGTCCGGTTTCAACAAGTTGATTGTCTTTTTTTTTTAAAATTTTTTTAATTTCAATAATATTTTGGTTTCTAAGTTCATTTAATATTTCATCTTCCGGAATATATCTTAAATCATTTGAATATATTACATCTTTAGAGTTATTAAGGGATTTGTGTTCTGAAACAACAACAGATATTGAGGGAGTTATAGCAATTAATTTAATGAGTTTATTTGCTTGAGACACATTTCTTGTTTTTATTAAAATTTATCCATTTCTTAACTTGGTGCACTGATCTACTTCTCCATTACAAACACAATCAATGGTTTTTTTAATTAAAAATGGAGACACACTTGCCAATGATTCATCACCATTAATTTTGGTCATTACCAAAAATTTAGGGCCAATTGTTTCATTTTTAATGGATTTTGAGTTATCGAATTGTAACATTGGGCAATTGATTGTTCTTAAAGATTGTTTATTACGATCAGGGGGATCACCCATGATGAAACATAAAACTCACAACACTTTGAACAAAAAATAATTTAAGGTCAATGAGTCTTTGAAAAATTTGACACAAAAATTTTTCGTTTTCAAACTTTTTTTTTTTTTATATTTGAGTATATTGAATGAACACAATAAACAGAATGCACTAGATAATGCACATATGTATGAAAAAAATAAAGGATTCAACTCCTTGGATGATGGTGCTTCTGATATTCAATGTTTAATGAATAAAATCACACGATAAAACACAAAACTGAATTACAGAGATAGAGCTCAAACAAACACGTCTGATTCAAACGACCCGTTTTTTAGACTGAGAAGACAATAATGTTATATCTGCCTGGCGATTGTATATTGACGAATCGACTCTTCATCATATAAAACTTTGTACAGAAACTGAAGCGAGTCTAATAACGAATTGGTGAATTGAATTGGTTCATGTCTTTGGATGAGCTTGATGATGTCTTTTTCGATGCATATGATCTCCGTTTTCATTTTCTATATTTTCCTGTGTAAGTAATATTTAATTTTTAAGAGATATTGCTTTTTGTTCTCATAAAAAAATATTTTTCGTTTTCTATTCCATTTAAGGTGTAAATATCCAGTTTTCGTAAATTGTAGTTTTGTTTGTAACCATCTCATTTGGACTATTACAAAAGTTTTACTATAAAAATTAACCAAATCGGTTGGACCGTTCTCAATGATGCGCTTACTAACGAAAAACATTTAATTTTTTTATATAGATCATATAGAAGATTTTATAAAAGTTTTAATACCGATATGTTTATTGGACAATTTTTACTTCTACTTACGGAAATTATTTGACTGAATCTAAAATTTCGTTGATAGACCCATTTTTTCAGCGTTTATTTTCAAATTCTTGTTTTGAACCGACCGTCTTCAATAGAACCTCGTGATAAACAGTTCTGCCGAGCCTTTAATGAAGTCATTCCCAGTTGGGAACCACGATTGATATCGCTACCAAAGCCAACCAAGAGAATCATAGAACGAAAAATGAGAAAATGAGAGAGATAAAGAGGAATAAAAATGCAAATGAAAATAAGCACACAAAACAGGCGCATCCTTGAGCTCTGAGTCACGCCAGCGTTTGGTGTTAATTACTTTAGCACGCGCCAACGCCTTGAAACACAAGCGGAAACAAAATTAAAGGCTTCGAGCATTTTCGGCGGAAGTACCTCACGATCAAAGCGACGAAACACAAATAGGAAGATGTGCAGCACAAAGAGGAGACGAGAGCGGCGAGGAAGGAACGATTACGGTAATTACGAGTTAATTATGATGGTCTGTAATTCAAAGTCGTTAGGAGAGAGATTTCGAGATGTTGTTGAGAAATATAAATACAAAAATAAAAATTTAGTATGAAATTTAGTTTGAACAAATATATTCTTTAAACTCGTCGGCTGTACTATTGCGATGCAATCTTTGCAAGTTCCGCATCCTGCTTGCAGCGGAAGCACTTAGCGCCGAGGGCCTCATTTTAAACGATTTTATATAAACAATGGATTGCAAATGCAACAACAATCATTGGTAATAAAACCAGCCGGAGAGGAAAGCACCGAAGTTCATAAATTAAAGAAACACACGATGGTCTAACATTAAGGGGTTGCACCCTCGATAAATGAAGTGCCGGAAACAATTGCGAAATAATTCAAGCCATTTGCAAAACTCGGGAATGAACGCCTTCACATCGCGTGCCGTGGAATGATTTGATTCCCTCGAACGACATCAGCGTTTACTCGCAGCCTGTTGGCAATTAACTCCGCGAAACCCTCTAATTGTGTGGGTTGTTGGAGGAGCTTACAACTTGGTCTGTAAGTTAAATGGCCGGACCTATTGTTTAGACAGAGATTAAATAGGGTCTTCCTTGAAGTTCTTCCCATCGACCCGCAGTATTGAATATCATGGAAATTGTTCGTAATAATATTGTGCTTTGTCCACTCAGGCCGAGTTGAACCTCGCAGCTCCCTTTTGAGACTTATCCACAATCGTCATGCGAGCGGTCGACGACGGATTGCACCGGCCAGCGACACTTGAAAGCTTTTAGCGAGCACGTGTAAAGAGTGACTCTTGCCGGCAATTCGAGACTCAGTTGGGCGAGTGAAGAACAAGAGTCCAATAAAAAGACCCCTTCTTCCCTTCCGCGCTGAGAAGCCTTTAAAGGCCCGAAAAGTCAATTGAATAAAATCTCTCGCATGAAACCGCCCAAAATTAGAACTAGCGCACCGGGATCGTTTCGCTCCCCCGGTTTGCCTGGTCCACCCAGGTAAAAAGAGTACATATTTTGGTTTTCCAAAAACCATTATGACCTTTTTTCGTCGATTGTCTTTAGAAATTGTATTTTTTATGGGCGTCCATTGAGGTTCAGTTGGAAGTGGTCTTTTTCTTCTTGCATTCACTCCCACACTTTCATCAGCAAATAACATCCATAAAGTAGTAGGATTTCTTGTAGATCTACGATTTTGTATGGCAGGTGATCGTGTCCTATAAGAGATCTTTTCCATTTGATTCTTGGGAACTCTTAGTAACAATATTTAATCTAATAACTGTCTATATGGTTTACCATGTATCCAACATTGAGCTGTAGATTTTGAGCTGAGCTGTAGCTTGTCAGTTGGGCGATCTGTTACATGACCCATGATCTTGGCATGTTAAATCGCATTGGTGGTACATGATCAAACACAAAATTTCATTCCGATATATACCACAGTTCACCAGATATGCCGTATAAACCTATTGCTTTATATGGAAGGTGGGCGTGTCCGTTGACCGATTTCGCCCACTTTTACATACAAGTAGCTTATGAAGATAGAAATACTAAATCCAAAATCAGTCAGTATCTCTTACCGTTTCTTCAGAAAATCTATTTCCACAGACAGACACACAGGAGTCAGGAGGTGACGCTGATCAAGAATATATATACTTTTCCATATCTACGACATCTCCATTAATGCGTTACAAGCGGATGGACAAAATACTCCCACAGGGTGCAGGGTATAAAAATAAACTCCGCACAAAAGAGGCTAAATAGGAGTAAGTTTGCTACGGTGAAAAAAATCTGGCAGCCAAGGATCACCAAAAAAAACACCCTCACGTTGGCCACTATTATTAATGAACTGCGGGACACCAATTCATCCGTCCGTTTATTCAGTACTTCTTCCGTAGTCATTTCTCAATTTTTCCCTCTTTCCATTTGTTCATCTTCGCTCTATTCGTTTTTCATATCGCTACCACAGTTATTTTTTTGCTCGTCCAGCTTCTGAATGGTTGTAGAATGTCCTTTGGAATTTATACGCTCTACTTTTTCCATATTCCAGGACACTCCGTTTTGTTGCTGTATTAGTGTTACTTGATTCTTTCCCCTCTGTCCCTCAAGAAGTAAAAAACTGCAGCTTCGACGGCTTTAAAGTGTTTTCAAAGGAAAGACGAAGGAGTTTTCGACTTCACCAGACCTGAAAAATTCCTAGATTCAAATACTGGATATTTCTGTGGAATGTCGTTTTTCTCAGAGTTTCCCTCTCCATTAACGTCCTCGGACTCGCACCCGCCATTAAGGACTATCAGGATTCCGTCTAGCCCGACCCCCGCAACACCGGCGACAACCGAGACAAAGTAACTGCAAATCCATGGAGATTCCTTATCGCGATGGCCGCATGAACAGGAGGGAGCGGACGGTGACGAAATGAATAATGAAAGCGGAAGGCAGAGGTGTGTCGAGAGGCAAACGCCAAGGACACAAAGGACGGTTGGAAATCGGCTCGGCGGGTGGACAGACGAGGTGGGACAGGCGTGCCTGATGACAATAATTGATTAAGTGAAGAAAATCGAGGTGAAGCCGTGGCGGTGGAAACTGGGTATTTATTGGCCACTGAAATTACTGGAGGAGTACTTCGGAGAGAAAGAGAGAGGCATCCGGTGGACATATCATTTGCTCACTTATTCTTTGATAGATTCTTTCCATACTATGGTTTCTCGATTTCCGGAGGCCTTCCTCCTCTATCCTGGGATGTCTCCGACTCCACGGCGAGACGAACCCGTGCCACATGCCCTAAAAGTATGCCTAAAAAATTTCCGTCGATTGTTGACTCTCGTCCGAGGACTTCTCTCGATCTCGTTAACAGTTGTCTTCGTGTTTCGTGTCCTGTGAAAATTTGACGCCCCGTGTGAACACGGCATGAAAATCGCAAACAAACAAATTTAATTACCAACAAACAGACCACTTTCTGTTGCTGTTGTTGTCGCCGGAATAATTGGCTTAAAACGCGTTTAAAATTATTTTCACTTCTGAATAGATAGATAGGGCGTTCTTTATCTTTTTATCTCAGGTATTTGTTTGAGAAATAATTACAGTTGGGGCGCTCATTGGACTCTAATCAGATGTTCCTAATTTATGGCAAGCAGGATCAAAGTTTCTTACGCTCACAAACACACTCACACGCCAGCAAATACATTTCATTTTTGCATAAATTGCTGTATTTTAAGTTTAAAACCAGCAACAATAAGAAAACCCCCCAATAAAATGAAATAGAAAATAATAGAAGCTAAGATAAAGAGAGCAACGATATAAAACCGCACACGTACACTCAAACAAACACATGCATGCATACAGCTACATGGAAACACTTTCATGGCAAATACATCTGCAGCAACAACTAACACAATAACAGGTCCACCGATTGCAAAAAAACAACAACGACGACACCATCAACAACATATACAACACTATCAGCAACAACTACAACGTCAATGGCACCATCACAATCGGCAACTACAACAACGGCAATTGTGTTCAACGAAAATTCGGAAGGAAAATAAAATATTTAAAAGTTTCGTGCTGGGAGCGAAACAGAGCGCAATTTTATTTGAAGTGAGTTCTCATTCGAATTTCATTACGCATTCGTGAAAGCGTTTTACCGCTCAGTGCTCCGGCCACAGTGGCGGGCGACGAAGTTGGCACCAATCAAAGGAATCGGAAGGATGTCCAGAGCGAGGTGGGAAGTGTCGGCAGGATCATTGCGTTGGCCACTGTGGCGGCTCCGTGTACAGAGCATGTGCTTGTAGTGCGTGTCGCGTGTAACAGAGAGCATGTGCTTCTGTTCGTGTGCGTGTCGCGTTCGTGGTGTAGGTTTCGTTAGCTAATTGGGGAGGGGCTGGAGAGCAGAGCAAGCGAAAAGGAGATCGAGAGAGAAGAAGAGAGATAGAGAAAGAAAGGGAGGGATGGAAAGGCACAACTTTTGCTAAACACTTCAACGCTCTTTGAATTTCCCACCAATTTCACTCACCTCTTCCTTCTGCATGCGATTAAAACTCCGAACTGAGGGCAAGTTAGAGGAGTTACGACTTCCTCCGAGGTCGTAGGAAATAATAAGGTTTATCATTCCTTTGGAAATGAGGTTCAAAGTTTCCCAGCATTGGTTGCACAGTGTAAAACGAATTAAATTTGTGATATTTTTTCAAAGAAGAACTTAGTGCATGTACTAAAACTTGAATAAACTCAGCCCGCTATTACGGCAGGTATTTCGAAAGGACTTTTAAACAATGATATGTTACCGGAGTTGAGTGTAAACTCCACCGCAATTACTTCTTTACTCAAATGCAACTTTGATTTGAAGAGAAAGACAGGAAGATTATTGCGAGCAGAACAAGTGGAAACGCACAGATTTATTTTAAATGTTACCATAATGAAATCAAATAGGTCAGAATAGAAACAGCACGAACAATTAAATTATTTAATTTTGTTCACATCAAAAATCGGTTGCATTGTCTCCAAAATTTGTCTTGTTTTACAAACCTATTATCACAATTAAATGGCGGTTATTTGATTTAATTTTGCCTTTCCAAAATGGAAATAAAACCAATTTTCATGAATTTGTTTCTCGATTTCCCAACAGCCGTAATTCCTATTATCTTCGCCCCTCCGTAGACATGTTATATATGTTCCAAAGTCGTTCTCAGTTAACTTTATATGGAAAGCTATAATTGTGCTTTATGCAAAGTTAATTGCAATCCTTCTTAATTGTTCGGTACTCAATTCCTAATTGGAGAAATATCAGATTGCAAATGGTTAGAGATCAAGTGTAGGTTGAGATGTGTGTGAAAACTTGAAAGATTCGTCCTCCTTGGCTTTGTGTTCTCTAAATTTGTATGCTAGCTCTTATATGTTCATATTTTCATATGTCTGTACATTTGTCTGATTTTTAGCGTGCTTTCTCTTTTTAGTTTAATCGAAGGAGTGTGGAAGATCCTACTCAAATCTTTCTATATAAGGAAATATCCATCGACTAAATAAGTTAAGATTTGATCAGGATTTCAGATTTACATCTTCCCCAGGAGAAATCTTATTTAGCTCCAATTCATTTCCTACTATCTTTACCCCGCTTACTATGAAAATGAAATGATTATAAATCCATATAGATAAGCAGGAATATTAACAATACATCCTGCAATAAAACCTCATGTCCTCCCTTCCGCACTTCGTCCTTTCCAGTTATCCCGAAATTTCCACTTCGAAACTTGAAATTCAATTTGAAGAAATTTATATCTTTATCGGAGAGCAGGCGGTGGGCCACCACTACACTGTAAAATTGCCATCTTCAGTGCATATGTATGCACTGACAGAAATCGCAATTACAATTTCTAGCATAAATTTGGCTTCTCCAGCTCTCTCCGCACCCTCACGCTATGCGTTCGGATCCGCAAATTTATGACGAAAATTAACAAAACAATTTGCCGGATGTCGGAAACTGATATGTCGGTGCTAAAGCTAACGTACGGCCATATCTCTATCTCTGTGTTTGTGTGTGCGTGAACGTGCATCAATTTCATATGTTGCTGGTTGGAACTTGCCCCGAACTTCATTAAAAGTAGCCAACATATCATCTCGTGCCGAAAACTACCGAAATCCAAACCGAACACGAACCATAAATAGTTGCATTAGAGGGGGACAACGAGAGGGACAGAGATGGGCATAAAAGCTTGAGAGAGTTGCCGAACAGCAGCAGCAGGATGAAGTTGTCCTCGCCCCCTCGGGCCGAGAGAGTGTTCGACTGGAATAATTAATCCAAATACATTTAGTGCGTGAAATTGGCAACGCGTGATGTGTTTGTACCACACCACAATTCCATGTGGTGAGTTGGCAACACTGCCCTTGTGTGGTATGTGGCATGCAAAGGCAATAAGCGCAGCCACTACGAGTGTTGCCATGGTTAGTCCTGAACTCACGCCACACCCAGGATGAGTTTGAACTCAAATGTCATTTATTAAAAAATTCTTATTTGCACTGTTAAGCTTGTCCTCCCTTGGAGTTCTTCTTATTCTTACGTCCTTTCACTAAGCCTTCATCCACACGTTAGACAGGATATTAACACATGCCGACGTATTTGAAACACAACGTAAAAAACCTGCTTCCTTGGGATCTCTCGCGAACCCTTCGACCGTATTGTTGAGAATCCATTCTTGGAGAGGAATTTATGATGACATTTAATATTGGTGTAAATACAAGGATGCCACTCAAGAACATCAACCATCCGAGCCGCGAGAAAAAACAGTTTCCACAAGCAAATCCTTTACATACGCCAAGTCGATATTTAATGAAATTCCACCACGTCAGGAACATCAAGCGCATTGTGTCGTCCGACACCCACGACAATTATTGCACAGTGTCACAAAAATGCGTTCCTTTCCAACATTCTCCACTTCTTCCCGTGATCCCTTAAGATGTGAACATGTTTGTCGAGATTTACGAGCTCCTAGCCTTCTATGGAGCGTTCTTCACATGGGTGACTCGAAAAGGCTTCTCGAATTATTGAAAAGGCTTTATGTAAAGTTGTTCGAAATCGTTGTATATTCACTCTGTAT
>CM029565.1:28647207-28676311 GCA_017309665.1 Coelopa frigida | reverse complement strand
CAAATATACTCACTAACAATAATAACAAAAACAATAACAACAGCAGCCACATTTGAGCGAACATTAAAACATGGTATCGGTTACTCCCATTGTTGTTATTGTTCTTGTTGTTGTTGTTGGCTACCATTTCTGCACAAGCACAAA
Source organism: Coelopa frigida (assembly GCA_017309665.1). Lineage (NCBI taxonomy): Eukaryota > Metazoa > Arthropoda > Insecta > Diptera > Coelopidae > Coelopa > Coelopa frigida. The sequence continues at coordinate 28,676,167 of CM029565.1, read as the reverse complement.
TGTTTATTTCTTCATTTAAAGGTATTTATTTCGCCAACTACGTGAGTTGTCTGTGTGTGTGGAGTGTTTGTGTCTGTGTTCTGGGTTTGTGTGAGGGTGATTGTGAGGGCATTTGTTTACCAACAGGGTAGTTGTTACCTCAACGTCAGTTACTTTTACACAGAATGTCAACAGTGTACAAGGTAAACACAGCAAAAACCCAACTAAACAACAATAGGATAAACAACAAAAACAATAGGATAATAACAAAACCAATAGAATAAACAAAAACCAACATCAAGAGGAAAAACAACAATGACAACGACAATGAGTGACAACAAAACAATAATAATAACACCAGTAACATGGCAAAAAACAAAAGCGACGAAAACGCCTTCCACTTGCCTTTCTTTCACTCCACCTCCCTTTCACTCAGTCCTCCCTTTTCTCTGTCTCACCCGCCCCTTAAATGGTTGGCAGAAAGCTTCTCATTTCACGTCTCGAATAATATTTGGACGCGGTGGTGCAGCACCCATTGCCGAGGGGCTGACGACTGGTACCAAGACATCATCATCAACATTACCTTCACCATCTCTACCGAAGACTCACGACAGGGTCCCCAAAAGCCTCAGGAGGAGCAGGTGTTTGGAATACCATTATTTAGGGATTTTTAAAGAGAGATTCGCAATGCTTTTATGCCCTTCAAGCTCCTTATGAGAGGAGTCAAGACCAAGTCCCGAAGCCGAAGTCTTCTCTTTCTTCACTCAACGAACCTCGCCCTTCTTGTTCTAATGCTTTCACAGCAGACGTTCTGCCGCCGCACAGTGGGGTATTCGACCCGATTTTCGGGTCTTAATTAAAAAAAAAAATTTCAAGGTACGCATTTTCTGGAAATATCAGATCAAAGATAACAAAATTATGCATCACTAGCCAAAATATTAGGCCTCTTACTATATTAGTGTCAATGTTATGAGCTGTCAAACTTACACATTTTTTGATTTGAAACGCTCGCAGCAAAAAAACGTAATATTTCCGAAATTCAAAAAATTTGTTTATATAAAATATCACAGTTTCATTAGAAAGTCATAATAGATCCTTTAACTTCAGGTATTTCTACGTTTTCGAAAAAAACCATTTAGGAAAAAAGTTGTTGTTAAATATTTTGAATTTTTTTTTTAAATTGTATTAAAAATGAGCTGTTTTTGATGAATACATGGACTTAAAGTTGGAAGTATACGGAATGGGGTTAAGTTTTTTTTGTACTGTAGACTGTTATAAAGAAGTGGTAAAAAAGTGCCATTCTGTGCCTCTTCGGAGAAAATTTAATTTATGTGAGCGAACTCCAGTCCAAATCATCAAATCTAATAGTCTAATTTTTTTTTAAATTATTATTTTTTTTTGTTTTTGTAAAAAGAGATGAGAAGACTTATGGTAGTGATGGAAAGAGTATTTTAGATGTTATGGTGGAAGCGACACCGAGAAAATAACTGAATTGAACAAATGCGGCCCAATTTTCATATGAATAAAATTTCAGTTAATTTAAAAAAAATAGAATTCCTCCAAAGTATATAAAATTATTGTTTTTTACTTATTTGGGGTCAGTCTAACTGAAAAAAATCCGATGGCCAGGTGATTTGATATCCATTTTTAGGATCAAATACCCCATTGTGCGCCGTCTGAATAATTGTTCGCGTTATTAAATAACAAAGGAATATGTTTTTTTTTTCATCATCCCTCCCTTCGTCGTCTCGGAAAAATCGTCGGCTAAGGTGTGTTTCAGCTTCGTCGCCGTCTCCTATGTCATCTTCATCGTCGTCCTCTTCGTCATAATCGTTTCCACATCGTCGTCATCACCATCGTCATCCGCCTCGACGACGTTTCCTTTTGAAATTCGTTGGCAACGCGCCTCAGAAACTTTGGCGCTCACTTCCTTCCTGTTTGTGATGTTTGAGAAGAAAGGGAATGAAATAAAAATGTTAAATAAAACAAAAAATTGCACGCTATTTCAGAAAAACGATCTTTGTCACAGTCTTTGACAATGACGATGATATATTTTTTTACCGTCTTTATTCTGCTGTTAATTAAATAAAATTTCACATTTTTTTATATTTTTTGTTTAACATTTCTTCTTTTTGCACATACATCTCTACTTGGTATGAAAGAAAGTATTGTGTGGATCTTTGCTTTGAATTCTTTGTCATTTGACTTTTGTAATTTACACTTTGGTATATAATTTTTGTAATTCATTCTTTGATATTTCATTTTTTTTTTATATTCTACGTTGGTATTTCATGTTTTCATTTTATTTATGCTTAGGAATTTTATTTTTGTCTTTTCTTGTAAAATTGATATTTCAGGCAAACATTTTTTATATTTTTTGTTTAACATTTCTTCTTTTTGCACATACATCTCTACTTGGTATGAAAGAAAGTATTGTGTGGATCTTTGCTTTGAATTCTTTGTCATTTGACTTTTGTAATTTACACTTTGGTATATAATTTTTGTAATTCATTCTTTGATATTTCATTTTTTTTATATTCTACGTTGGTATTTCATGTCTTCATTTTATTTATGCTTAGGAATTTTATTTTTGTCTTTTCTTGTAAAATTGATATTTGAGGCAAAAATTTCTTTGATACGCCTTTCAGAAATTCTTTACTCATATTTTTTAATGATCTTTGAAGTCTTTGTGGATTCTTTAGCTCCTTGTTGTAGACATATTTGTTTTTTTTTTTCATTAAAATTTGTGTATAATACCAGAATTTCCATTTTAATAAAATTTATGTATGTTTGAAGAAAATTTTACAGAATTTTAAATGTTGTTCGTGATACAAAAGCATCTATGAGTTAATGTCATCGACTTTCTGAAGAACTCTCGGCTATCATACGTTAGAGAAATATTTTCTGGGAATTCTTTAGCATATCAAATAAGCTCAAAGGCTTTTGCAAATCCTTACCTTTGCCAGAGACGCACAGATGGAACATCCAAGCCTTGAAAAGTACATCAATTCTGGGAACCTACCTTCGATAAACCGATGCAGGGAAACTCGTCACCAGACGGTCGCTTTCATTTTCCTTGAATTTACAACCTGTTAGGATGGCAACTTGCATACTTACCTTCGATATAACAAATAAATCCAACATTTAATGATCATGTTCAACCTTCCCCCGTGGTCCTCTTCCACCTGGCCCACCTTGAAGTGTCCCTTGAAGGGTCCTTGGTTTTGAAGGAGACCTGCGAAAAATGTCACGAACTGGAAATTTGATAACGAAGTTTTGCAGAAGGCTCAGAACAATACATAATGAATGAATGTTCAGGAGACAATATCAAGAAAAACAACGAAATTGACAACTAACATTTTTTTCTGTCTGATGGAGTGTCATTGACTGTTGTTTTTGGTGTTTTTGTAGTTGTAGGTGTCGTTGTTTGTATTTTTGCAATCAAGTTTCAGTTTAAGTGGTGTAGGCATTGTTTTATTTATTCGCCAAGGTTACGTGAAGGACATTTGGCAAGCAGTCATATAAAATATGGCTGCCAAACTTTGCCGCCATATTGATGGCAATGCTCTCTCTCTCTCACACACTCTTTTTCAAAATATACTAAAAAACACAAAAACAAAGGGCAACGATTTATAGTCATGTAGGATCATAGCTGACTAGAGACTAGAGAGAATGAGAAACTCAGATGAAATGAGAGAACGACGGCATACAGATGGAACCTTGTTATGACTCAGATCCTTCACAACACCAACAGCCTTCTCACATCCTTCTCACATCCATCGTTAGTCTTCTCTCATCTATCGCCTTACTTCTCATATTCATCGCCATCCACCTACTCGCATTCGTCTCTAGTCAAACTCGATTCTAATTAAATTGAAAGCTCCACAATGGTGGCCATATTTTTTCCCGAGGACATTCTGGACAAATCCTGAAATCCTCAAATGGACGCACAGGATAAGGCAGCAACAAATTTGAGTGCAAAGTTTTTATGACGTACCATGAAATAGAGGAAGTGAATGGAAGGGAAGAGAAGGGAAGTGAAGGGAGGAGAGAAGAGATGTTAAGGGAAGTGACCAGAAATGTGATGAAGAGAGAAAGAGAGAGAGAGGAGAAGTCGAGGCGTGAAGCGAGTTGTCGACCGTTGATAAAACTTCTTAGCGATGGCCGTTAAATGGATTATCCTGACGATACATGAATGCATGCATGCATGGTGCGATAATAACAAGAACAACAATGATAATAACAACAACAACGATTATAATAACAACACCAACAATAACAACAACATCTACATCGTGAACACCATCGACAACAATGGATATTTTTACAACAATACCATGCATTGACTGAATAACAATAACAAAAAAACAACACACGTTTGGCAATAGCAGGCGGCAACAACAATCACAACAACAACAATTCCAATAACAACAACAACCACGACAATAACCACCACAACAATAAGAATGAAGACGAAAATAATAATTTATTGCATTTGGGGGAGGTTGGTGGAAGTTGTGCAGTAATAACCAGAACAACAATAACAACAACAAGAATAAAAACACCAACAATCCAAACCCTATATCCCTTACACCCACCAGTAACCACGACCGCCCATTAGCTGCCACCACCATTAGCTACGAGCAAAATCTCCTCCATCACCTTCTTCCCTTCCTCCTTGAACACCCTCTGGATGGACTCTGGACCCTTCATCACCCATCTCCATTCTCTGTTCCAGCAACTGTTGCTGCTTATTTATTTGCGCTTTTAACGCAACGCTCTCCACACATCCTGCGTCGACCCCAAGACCGACCAAAAGAAACCGACCAAAAGAGTCCGACCAAGCGACCCTTCGAACGTATCCTTTGAGCTCCAGATTTGTCCCGGCTGCCACAAGGGGTGATGACCACGACTACGAGGGGTGTAGCGAAAGGAGGAGGAGGAGTGGTTGATGCGATGGCCACATGGAGGCGTGCGATTAGTGCACTCTCCACAGGCGCCTTCTTATATCCGCTGAGTGGGACCAAGTGAATGTATGTTTGCTCCACGGATTTGCGCTTGTGATATTTTTATTTATTTCCCTTCGCCTCGAGTCGTTCGTCTTCATCGTGCACTTCCGCTTTATTAGCTCCGACCCATTCCATTCGCTTCTTCGGTAGACTCACCATGTCTTTCATCTCACTCTCTGTCCGTCTTTGTCACACATCCTGGCGAACACCCTGTGCACTTGCTAAGCCGCAAATAAAGCGAGGCTGTCAGCGAACTAAGCAGTTGTCATGTCTCGGCGTAGTCGAGGACATCGCTGCGATGCTGTTTGATTTGGAGTCCTGAAGTGACGCACTCTCTCTATCTCCCTCACACTCACTTTCTCTCACTCCCGCTCTCTTCCACTCACTCTCTCACTCCCACTCTCTCTCATCCCACTCAATCTCACTCACCCCAGACCACTTTCTCCATCGCTCTCTTTTGCACGTCTCCACGACGACAACGACGACGATGATGCGCCACAAGTGTTAATGTTTTATGTGAGATGTATGTGTGTGTTTGTTTGCATGTGTCCATGTGAAAATCTGTGAGTGTGTGTGTATGATATCGTCGTCTCCTCGCTTAATGGAAATGAATAGCACTTATTTGTTTTTATTGCACTTGTTGCCATCGTTGGTGGTTCATTGTTGTTGTTGTTCATATCGTTGTTGTTATTGTTGATATCGTTGATATTTTTGTTGTTGTTGATGTATTTTAGCTGATAGTTGTTGTTGTAGATCTCTAGTTGTTGTTGTGTTGTTCCTGCTTGTGTTATATTGGTGTCAGCTTTCGGCAACTTGTTGCTGTCCTGTCTACAAGTTACTTGCGATCCACCGTCTTCTCTCTGTTTCTCGCTCTCTCTCTATCTCTTTCTCTCTCTCTCTTTCTCTCACTCTGTCTCCCAACGCAAGACTTCGATGGCGGGATTCTCGACTTCATTGAGATGACCATCGTTTCCTTTTGTAAACCTCTTCATCTATTATCTCTCTATCTTTTAACTCTCTTTCCTTCAATTATTTTTCCTTCCACGCTTCCCTTCATCACCATTCTGCTCTCTTCCCTTCAAATCTATGTTCTTCATTCTCCTGAAATCTTCATTCATCTCGTTTCCTTCTTCGTCCTTCTTGGATTTCCTAGACTTGTTCACAATCCTTGTTCATCATCCTGAATTCTTCCCAAACTCTCATTGCATCTTCTCTTTGACGTCATCATCGTCCTTTCTCCCGTTGTCCACCTCACTCTCGACATCATCTTCACTCTTATCCTCCTCTCTCTCTCTTGTCATCATTATCATTCTCATCGTTCTCCTCTCTATCCCTCTTGTCGTCATCAACCTCACTCGTCCTCCTCCTCACTATCATCTGCCTGCCCCATCCTCGTCTTTCTAGTCAGACTTCCTTCTTCCGACACTTGTTGGTCGGCAGACGCCTCGAGTTCTTCGAAGTTTTACATGTGGCTCGGAGTAAGTTGAGTGAACTAATGGCTGGTCTCACAACCAACACAACTCTGGCTCAAATGTGTTGTTAAAAGTTTAAAAATAACCAAATGTTTTTTACTGGTCTCTTTACTTGCGAGAGTTTTCCTGCAAGATTTATTCTAACAGGGATTAAGTGAGAAGGATCCCGTATTGAAGTTCACTAAGTGAAAAGATATAGAAAAACATGGAATTTATGTAAGGACGAAGTTTAATGTGAATTAATAAAGAAATTTAAGGGATGGATTAGAACAGATCGGTTTGAGAAATTGGATAAATCAGACAAATTATATAAACTTTACACTATTTAACCCTAGGATGGGCAACACACTCGGAGGCGCTAACATAACCTACTGGGCCTGAAGAGGCCCATGCGAATAAATCGAAAGTTTGTACCTTTTATTGCATGCTATTGTGTAGATATGTGTGCTATTAATATCCTATGATATCTTATATATGATCTCTTATATATTATATATATTTTTGGCTTATATTTGTGCACAGTTAGTCCACCCGAAAAGGATAATATGAAAGGATAATAGAAAAAAAAATATTTTTTTTTTAATTTTATTTATTTTTTTTATTAATCTAAATATGCATAAGTATGTATAAGAAAATTAAATAAAACTATAAATTCGGACTACACTCCTACTCTAAATTCGGAGAACAGTCATTTCATATAGCATGTGTTCTAAGTGTGCTATGTAAAGACACCTGATCCAGCAGTTAATGTAATCAGACACAGCGGCGTAAAAAAACTAACAATGAAACTCAAAGACGTCAACGACGTTTTCATGAAAACCGAATTAAGCGATTTTGTCACAATTATCTCATGATTTTTTAAATCAACCTCCAACCGTTTAGGATGAGCTCGACGACTACAAAGAAGCTGTAAAAATTATCCAGAAGTTGAGAGTGGTGAACGATACGGCAGAAAGAGGAGTGAAGATGGTCCAAGACTACAACGAGAGTCTCTGCCGGAATGAAGCGGAGTTTCAAGATTTATTATTAGTCATCGCCAATTACAAAAAAACAATTTCCAACAAGCGAGAAGAACCAAATGGTGTTATTTTTATATAACTTTTTGGTATATCTTTCATATCATCAATGCAGTATTTAATACATGAAATCCCATTTTGATGAGTTTTTTGTATAGGGACCCCCAGAAAGGCGGCAGATAGGGGGTAGGTAGGTATGAGTGAAATGTTGGGAGTTGAGAAATAATAGGACCTGGTAATACATTTGACCCTTCTACGAGTCTTCCCGGAGAAGCTATGAACGATTTATGTGAAAAGTTTCTAAAATTGGACCACTTTGGGGCCGATGCGCTACGTTTTACCCCCATCGGATCGGGAAAAAAATTTGGCTCAATCATTTTTTTACGGAAACTAATCAAATTTGTAAGTGCAAGCTATTAACATCTGAATAACGCGTACTACAACCAGGCTAAAGACACATATATGTGGACTACTCAGGCCCAGTAGGTAACTTTCGATGTTGGCACAATAAAAAAAAATTTTCTTCTACCAACTATACCCGATTGACTCGATTTTTTTTTTCTGTACTCAGGAAGCATATCGGCAAGAAGTCATGGAATATCAGATCGATTAATAAAGAAACAAAAAAAATATTCATGCTTAAACTCAAAATGGGCCTCATCAGGCCCAGTTGCCCATCCTAGGGTTAACAAAAAGGAACTTTCGGCATAATTTTACTTTACCACACCCAGCGCCAAATCCAACAATTTATATGTCAAATGATAGTGTTTTCAGTGTACATTCCAACAAAAAAAAAAAAGGTTGGGGCGGACTCTTTTCGTTTGGCCATAAAGTGAGGTCAAAGGTCAAATTAATGACTGTTTGAAATAGCTACCAAATCCACAAATGTTAACCGATTGGGCAATACAATATATCAAATTAAAGGTAATTAAAAATACTACAAAACTTCATTTTTGCAAAAAACAAACAAAAAAATAAATATTTTTTAGGTTAAATAATTTTTTTAAATTTTTTTTACATAATAAACCATATCTTTTATATATATTTTCTAAAAGCTGATTCAATTACCTTTAAAACGGTATTGCATTATATATACCTTACTCTTTGTTTACATATCTAATTTACCATTTATATTAGATTACTGCGACTTTAAAATGGATATTTGGATACTAAGTATCTTCCAAGTATCTACTTTATGAAGATACTTTGATACACACGCAGAAAGGACATGGATCCCGAAAGTACTATTGGACCGCGTAGCCGGTGTTGGACATACTTGAGGGTTAAAACCCCTAAGCGCGGCCGAAGGCCGCCACACGCAGAAGGAACTTGGATCCCGGGAGTACTATTGGGCCGCGTAGCCGGTGTTGGACATACTTGAGGGTTAAAACTCCTAAGCGCGGCCGAAGGCCGCCACACTCAGAAGGAACTTGGATCCCGGAAGTACTATTGGACCGCGTAGCCGGTGTTGGACATACTTGAGGGTTAAAACTCCTAAGCGCGGCCGAAGGCCGCCACACGCAGAAGGAACTTGGATCCCGGGAGTACTATTGGGCCGCGTAGCCGGTGTTGGACATACTTGAGGGTTAAAACCCCTAAGCGCGGCCGAAGGCCGCCACACGCAGAAGGAACTTGGATCCCGGGAGTACTATTGGACCGCGTAGCCGGTGTTGGACATACTTGAGGGTTAAAACCCTAAGCGCGGCCGAAGGCCGCCACGCATAGAGGTAACTTGAATGCAAAAATATATTCAAAAAAAAACAAGTATTTTAATATAAATGATAAATTGGTATGTAAAGTAAGAGTAAAGTATATATAATGTACTACCGTTTTGAAGGTAATTGAATCAGCTTTCAGAAAATATATATAACACATATGGTTTATTATGTAAAAAAAATTTTAAAAAATTATTTAACCTAAAAAATAATTCATTTTTTTTGTTTTTTGATATTATTTTTTTACTAATAAATCTTTTTTTAAAAACTAAAAATGGAGTTTTGTAGTATTTTTAATTACCTTTAATTTGATATATTGTATTAACCGATCGGTTAACATATGTGGATTTGGTGGCTATTTGAAAAAACCATTAATTTGAACTTTGACCTCACTTTATGGCCAAACCAAATGAGTCCGCCGCTATATTTTGTTGTTGTAATTTTTCGTTATTTTGGCCCTTTTTGGAAATTTTTTTTTTTTGACGTGGGTGTGGTAAAGTAAAATTGTTCCGAACTTTCATTGAAGGAAGAGAATATCGTGTGGTATTCATTAAATAAATGAGAATTATTTGTGGAAATATAATAATTTTGTGAAATTGACTCAGTTTGCAATATAATGCTAAGAATATCCATAGTATAAAAGTTGAATTTCGACTCACTTTATCTAAGATATTGAAAATTACAAAATACAATATTCATTTCCTTGAAATTATTCCATTGCAATATATTAAACGTGTTCAGGACTTAGGAGAGTTTGAAACCTCAGAGAATTCTCAGCACTATGTTAATTGTTCTGTTGTTGATAGCGTCATTGTTATTGTAATCCATTGATAGGGTTCGTTCACCACTGCCAACAACAACAATATCAACGACTACAACAATAATTACAGTCGAGTGAAGTGAAATCAAGACCATCAACGTCATCAACTCAGCAATACGGATAAAGGATTAGGCTGCTGTCGATGACATTAGGTTGTTGGTGGCTATTGTTGTTGTTCATGTGGTTTTTGTTCTTGTTGTTGATGTGGCTTTTGTTCTTGTTGTTGATGTGACTATTGTTGTTGTAGTAGTTATTGGTGAAGTTTTTGTTGTAATAGGTAAGCAACGATCGTAAGGTGAAATAGACATAAGCAACAAAAAGCTTTGCGAACAACCACAACAGAAGCAGCAGAGTCAGTAGAATTCAATAGCAGTAGTAGAGAAACGCAACAACAACAATTACAACAAAAACAATTCCAACAACAATTACAAAAACAACAAAATTAACAACAACAACAAGAGAGCCAAAATCAAATCATGCCAGGGTGAAAGCAACAACAATTCAAAATTGCTGAAACATGAGCTGAGCAACAGAAAGAGGGAATCAGTAACCAACAACAACAATTACAATAAGAACAACAGCAATGTCATTAATGACAGAAACGTGAAGGACATTTTACAACTACAACAAGAACAATAATAACAACAATATCACGAACTAAAACAACAATATCACGGACTAAAACAACAAGAACAACGACAACAATTCATAAGAGCTTCATAATAAAGAGCAATTAAGCGCACACGAAGCTCAAAATTACACCAACCGCATGTTGTCGACAACCGTGTCGCCAACGCCAATGTCGTTGTTGTCGTCATCATCCTTGTCGTTATCCTTGTCGTTATTCTTGTCGTTATCATTGTCGTTGTTGTCGCCAGTCATATTGTTGTCGCCATCCTTGTCGTTGTAGTCGCCATCGCCACCGAAGCTCCCCAAAGTCGAGCCAAGTCACCGACGTCTGCCAAAGTCCAAAGCCAAAGGGACCTTATTTTAATTACACTAAAAGCCCATTTCACAACCATAAATGCGAAATTTGTTTCACACCTACGCGATTTCATCCACACGCATACATTAACAACCTGACTTGACTCACACGCATTGTCCCTGAACACGCACTATCAGAACCATTCAAACTCTTCAGACTCACACGCATGTGGCATGTCTATAGACAGGGTCAAAAGTTTCTATATGTATATACGAAGTAACCTACTCACATACTACTCACTAACACCCTCATAAGTCGTCCTACTCACACACCCGTACTCACTCACTCACGCACTCATTGAGGCCCAAAAGTGCCCTCATTATCCACTCACAGGACACGGACACACGTTAATCGTTCACAATGGTGGGCATTGTTTCGTGAGCCTCCCTCCATGTCCCACACCCTGTCGCTGTGTTCAGCCCACTGTCCGCGACTTCAACCACGTCTCAACCCTCCCAATGGCCCAATTGCCCTCTCTACACTTGTCGCCCACCCCACGACAACCGTAAACTCGACTTGCCGCGACCTCAATCCGTGGTTTTGTCGCTCATCCGCTGCATGCCACGCCCCTTCCGGGCTCGCCCAACTTCATGGGTCTCTCTCCTGTCGCCCCTGTTCTTCTCCTATTGGCCTCTTCCTTTCCTATCGACCTGTTCCGGCCTCGTCCTTCGTCCACCATCAGCCACACCCACACTTCAGTCGCCGGTTTCAGTGGAGTCTCACGCTCTTTCTCTTTCTCTCATACTCTCTCTCCATCTCCGTCTCTCTCTCTCTCTATCGTGCAAGTAGATCTCTGCGGTCCTTTGAATTATGATGTCCTTGTGAATAATGCGATTTACTTTAGTTTGCAATTAAGGTCAGTTTTATGGACGTCGTGTACAACAACAAATTCTACAACGACAACGATTCCAGGTGAAACAACAACAACTACAAAAATTCCAGATGAAACAATAACAATTCCAAATGAAACAAAAACAACTGCAATATGAGCATGAATATGATACAACAACTATATAACGATGACAAACTACAATATTACGATGAAGAACAAAAACAACATCACGGAATATAACAACAAAACGACTGAGAACAACAACAACTCAACGAAGAATAACAACAACAAAATAACAACTCGATGAAGACCAACAACAACAACAACTCAACGAAGAATAACAACAACTCGATGACGAATAACAACAAAAGCTTGGTAAGCGGAAAATGAGGACATGTTTAGGTGAGTTGAGAGCGCGACATAAAATCAAGTATAGGAACAGGACACGCCTGTTGCATGATGCACGAGAACCGCACAACGACAACGATGATGACGTCTCCTCCTCCTTCCACCCACGCCGTGTCCTGTCGGGTCATGCGTGTCGTCGCTCTCGTGGTCGGCAGGTCAAAGGTTGCTGCTGATGTCTATTTCATGCCCGTTTGTCTAGCGCAAACCTCGATTGCTTGTCCTGGTTGCAGGCAGCCGGCAGCAGCAGCTTCGCCAAAAGTTATTAACTTGTGCGGAATATTGAGGTTAACTTTGGCTCAAAGGTGGGGCAGCAAGTCAACACACACACACACACATAAATATAAAGACCCAGTCATTCACTCATAGACAGAGAGAGAGAGAGATACGCACACTCCCTCAAATGCCTCCTGGGGTTCGCAACTATCGCCTGGAAATCACTCAACCCGGTTTAATTAAAACTCGAAATTAAATACGAACCTGGGATGGAGCGAGAGGAAGGATGAGAAGGAAGGTGAGGATGGAAAGGAAGAGAAGAAAATGAGGAGAAGGAGTAAGGACGAAGTTCTAGGAAAGAGGGAAGGTCGTGTTGGAGCGAAAGAGAAGGTCCTGAAGGTGAGATGTCGTTCGTTGTCGTCGACGTCATCGTCACAGGCGTTGACAGCCATTTTACGACTGTCATTAGCAACTGTCACGACATCCGAAGCCCCGCCGCCTCTCGCCTAACCTTCTCCTCCCTCTATCCCAACCTTTCGTTATCCCATCAACCTCGACCCTCGCCACCTCAACCTCCTTGGACACGATGCACGGCCATGTTAATGAGATGGGTGAGTGATGGGAGTGTGAGTGAGGGATTGTAGTGAGTGAGTGAGAGGTGGAAGTTTGAGAAACAGAAGGCGCTGGTGAATCCAGAGAGTGTGGAGAAAGGAGGTCGCTCTATGACAACCAGAACCTCGCATTAAACTCATGCATTGCTGCAAACTCTTACACGATTAAATTAAAGTATGGAATGTGATGGAGCCCAAGCTTCAGGCTCTCGTTTCCCCTACTCGTCTTAGCCCATAGAGTCCTGGGAGATCGACGGCCGCACCTTGTGAGTATCCTTCCTCAAACGGGCTGAGGAGGTTGATGAGGTGGAGGAGGAGTAGATTATCGAGTAAATATAGAGAAGAGAAAACTGTAGAACAGGAAGCGACGGAGTTTCATTTAATTAATTATGCAATAATGATATGAGCAACGACGACAACAACAACAAGGATAATAATAACAAGGGCAGTAAAAACAGCGACAATAAAAAGGACAACAATAACAACAAGGATAATAAAAACAACTACCATAACAACATAGACTGCTACTATAGTAACTGTAGCAACAAATTCAATAGATATAATAGTAGTAGTAGTAGCAACAACAGGATACAAGTAACGAAAGTGGGAAAACAAAAACAAGAATGAAAACAACGACGGCAACAGCTCAAAATTAGCAGCAAAAGTTTCAGTACAACAAAAACAAGGGCAACGATCGAAAAGCGAAAGCAACAAATTTAGAAAACCAAAAGCAACAAAATCAGAAAACTAGAAACAACAAAAGCAGAAAAACATAAACAACAAAGGAGGAAAACTAAAAACAATAAAATCAGAGAACCAAAAACAAAAAAATCACAAAGCCAACAGCAACAAAACCAAAATAAAAAGTGTAAAATAAAAAATGTGAAAACTTTTGGTAAAATAATTAAGAGCTGAAATTTATTTAAACGCGAAATTGCTTAATTTTATTGACAGCAACAACAAAAACAACAAGTTGGAGTCTGGAGCTTTTCTGAGGTTTGAGAATGGGTGGCTTCGAAACTCTTCTGGGCCATCAACAACTCAAGTCAAGCAGCAGCAACAGCAACAACCATCAACAACAAACGCCAGAGTGAAAAACGAAATCTCTTTCGATACAAAGAATTTTCAGGAAAAGTTTTTGGGGAATACTGAATTTCCAACTTCAATTAAATGGAAGGTCAGAGATTCCTTGAAGCGGCGTCCATTCGAGGGTCGAAAGCCCCAGAAAGCCAAGAAACCCCAAGAAACTGTATTTTACTTTACCACACCCCCAGATGCCATGGATAAGATCTTTCTCACCGCACGAACGAACGAACTTCAGTCCGAAATCCAAGCTGATGCCCATTTTGAGCTCAACTTCACACAAAATACAAAATCCTCCCCCCTCTCACCCGACCACTTGCTTCCCACAGTCTATGGGCGTAGTTCCCAACGGTAAACCCACACTATGGGCTGGGGGAGGGGGCGACCGTCGACACCATGACTCGAACCTGTAGTGGAAGGTGTTTTCTGAAAGTCATATCTTCTGAATATGCATTAAATACTTGTGGTTGAAAATATTTCCATCGAATGCAAATCTCTCGAAGAATATTATATTGTGGGAAAATTTATCAACTTCTGACATATTGCTTCCTCTTGATTACTCCTCCTTAATGGTTCTCTCTCGTTCTCTCTCTCTCTCTCTTTCAATGTTTCTTTGTTTTCTTGTTCGTTTGCTACCTTTTCTTTAGATTTTGGTCTCCAACGAAACCATCAGAATTGCATTGGAAATATTTCTTCCGTGCTGCATGTCATCACCAACGTCATTATCATCATCACGATCATTATCAGCATCATCACCTTCATTATCATCATCGCTGTCGTCGTCTTGACCTTTTGGTCGATTCGTAATGACTGAAATTGATATTTGTGACTAAAAATTACTTGTCATGTTAATTTGTATTTCCTTCGGGACCCTCCACCACATGCAACATTCCAACTTGGTAGTGGTTATTGTTATTCTTGTTGTTGTGATACGCATCGATGCACACTCACACAGACACCGATGCAAGCAAGTGTAACACTCCCTAGCTTGGGTTGGGTTCAGTTGGTCGGCAGGGACCGAAGCAACCTTCGTTTGATGAGGTCGTCGCAAATGAGTAGACAAACAGAGAAATGTGAAGAATCTTCTCGACTACCTCGATTTCCCCTTCACCACGTCGTTCTCTTTGCTGGAGATGCCCTTGCTTTTGGTATTCGCCTGGGGGTTTTCTAGATTTCTTCCCTACGACCTCTTCTTTCAATTTTCCTCTTTCGTCGCCTCATCTTCCTACTGAGGAGTGAGTCTCCTGACTCATCTTCCTACCAGGACTTCATTATCCTCGATTCATTCCGCTTCTGTCTTCCTCACTCCGTCCACTTGCTGTCGCTTTTTTCCTTTCAACTCAGCGTCCTTCATTCCGGGTAGATTCCTTCCATCGGTTCGCCGTCGCTCGCGGCCGTTTCCTTTTCATCAGTCCATCGAGGAGTCTTCTCTGCAATCATGGCGTGTCACAACAGGTTACATCGGTTGCAACCTCCAGCTACTCAGTCCTTGTAATGCGTTCAAGGATTCCCCAGCTACCTGATTCTCATTCACCTGCTCTCCTCTCTCTCTTCCTTTCACCTTTTCTCCTCTTTTTATTTCTCTCTCGTCCTTTCATTTGTTTCATTCTACTTGTTCGCTGCGATAAAAGTATTTCTAATTTGATTTCTGTCAGCCAAAGCATGATGGATGATTCCCTTTCTCCCTCTCTCACACTCTTTCTTTTTCTCTCCTTCAGCTGTCCACCGTTGACCCTCGTTGGATGCACCTTGAAACGCACTTCAGATCCACGGTGTCATGTCTTGTCCTGTCGTATCCTGCGAGAGCCTTCGAGGCAACTGGCTGCTGCGAATGAAATTGAAATGTTTTGCATTTATTTTTCCTCTCCTCTTCCTGCTTTCATTGGTATTCTCCTTGTTATTTCTCTTATTGGGCATCTTGTTCTTGGTCTTATTATTGTTGATCTTCTTGTTCTTGATCTTTTTATTCTTGGTCTTTTTATTCCTGATCTTCTTGTTCCACGTCGTTTTATTTTTGATCTTCTTGCTCTTAGTCTACTTATTCTTGGTCCTTTTGCTGTTCTGATTTATTTTCCTCCTGCAAACAGAAGTTA
Organism: Coelopa frigida; assembly: GCA_017309665.1. NCBI lineage: Eukaryota > Metazoa > Arthropoda > Insecta > Diptera > Coelopidae > Coelopa > Coelopa frigida. Next base: position 28,659,931 of record CM029565.1, on the reverse strand, counting down.
ATTAAAAAGTTAATTTTCTCTTATTTTCGCTAATTGCAACTGCAGAACCATTTAGTTGATTAACTTTTCCGCTCTGATGTCGCTTTCCTTCGCCATTGCCAAAGTCCCCATGTAGATATGATAGAGTATTCTACCGACCACATAATACCATTCTTCTAAACACTTATCTACTATAGACCAAAGACCTCAACTCGTTTTCGGTGTCGGGCAGCATTAAACTGTCAAACTAAATGGCAGTTAATAAATCCCTATTGTCTTCGAAGTGCCGCTCAAATGGGGCTCAGGTGTGGATGCAACAAGCTGCAACCACCACTCCATCCATCCATCCATCTATCAATCCATGGGTTGGTCCTCTCGCAAGCTAATCGTAAAAGGAAGATCTTCGGATTAATTTGAATGCAAGAGCTCAGAGCATCGTTTGGGACACCCAAAGTCAATGAACTATGGATCCCATAAAGGGTTTTCATTTTTTTGTCTCGTTCGAATGCAATCAAGGTATCGTATTCAATATTGCGACAATAGACAAAGCTGAAGAACATCAGAAAAGGAAAAAAACCAATAACAACAATAGCATCATCAATACCAATACCATCAATACGACCATCATCAATACCACTACCATCAACAGCAGTATCGCAAAGAATGAGTATAACGAACTGAACGAGAAAAAGAATAAGACTACCTAAACGTATGCATGGACCACAGCTCTGTGGAACAATGGGCTAGAGACAAAAAACAGGTAACAAATGTTGCCTTTTACCTCTTCTCGTCTCGCCTCGCCCCGTGTCTAATGGACGATGATGCACATGTGTCTAATAAGAATTCAATTCAACGGTGACTTTCGACTTCGATAAGTCAAAAGAATAAAAAAAAAAGCGGAGGAAAGAAACCAACGATGGATAACGAATAACAGGTCACAGAGGTCATGTGATCACCCTACACATAGTCATCATTAGCATGTAGGGTTTAGTGCAATACCTCAGTCGTAGGCAACTGGAAGAATCTTCTTCAAACAGGTAGATTTTTTCTCGTGGTAGGTAGACCATGAACGATATCGTCGTTTGGGGGTGTTTTTCTCGCTCGTTTTCAGAAGATAATTTCCCTTTCTCGGTTTTTCTTTTGTCGAATAATATTTTTTCTTTGTCTGTTAATATTTTCCTCATAACTGTCACACATACATATCATAGACCGAACATTCTCCCATATTTATATGTATTTAATGTGTTTAATTGGTTGCCGCATCATTTATTGAACCCTTATCGCGAAGCGTGTCTAAAAATGTTAATGGTATCCCATCTATCGATAGTTATACTATGGGTTTATAATTATACCCATATATATTTCGTTATCTTTGCACGATATCACTGGATCTTTCCTCTTCGTTCCTCTAACTGTGTCTCGAGCTTGATTGCAAAGAAACCTTTTGCAAGGTCTAAATTCAGTTCAAGTACCTCTTCATAACGAAACTTACGAGATTAATTTCACCTTCGAAACTCAAGTGAAAGTGCGAAATGGACCCATTTGACGAAGCACTTGATGCAATTGCCAACGGTATCGGGATTCAATGCAGGACACCATCACCGGTGTCGTTAGTCACACACGCACACACGTATCCGCAAAGAGATGGCAACAACCGCAACAAAGTTACCGAAAAACCCCAAATCCAATACCGATCCCACATACTCCTCCTCACAGGGCCGAGTTGGAGTGAAACATCCTTTGTCATCGACAAACTTCAGATTCCAGGAGGAGTCGTCCATCGTTCGGTATGTCTGTCTATCATCGGACTGTGTGTCTGTCTCTCATCGGTCTTTGTGTCTGTCTCCGTCCGGCTGTCAATCATCCATTGGAGAAGACGCATTCCACCCAAGTTATGTGGGATAGAGGAAGGGTTTGGTCGGATGGGATGAGAGAAGAAGTCGTTGTAATCGGGTGAAAGAGTGGGTATAGCGAATGAGAGTGAGAGGGTGGATAGAGAGCGAGATAGAGTGAGCGAGAGGAAAGTTATAAAATGGAAATGCGCTCCAAGAGGCATCTCCACTTCAGCGAGACTCACGAGGACGAATCGATGCCTTGACAGTGATGGCGAAATGGACAATCAGCGTGCAGGAGACCATTATCCAACAGGCATCATAAGTAGGTAAAGGTCCTTCAAACCGAAGCGTTGGATGGAACTGGGGGGAAGGTGGTTCCCTCCCTGGATGTCGACAGCATCATCCATTAGCGCATTGATGGATGGGTGCGTGGACACAGTGAGCAAATGCAGTGGACCGATGCGAGCGTCCACGATCGGTGGAGTCATTGGAGAACTGAACGAGGATGACAACGGTTGATAGTTGGTTGGGGATGAGAGTGAAGGGTGTGGAGCGAGCAGTAGATTCCAGGTTCAGTGGACTCGTCCACGATGGAGTCATCGAGTCGATGCTCGTTCGCAGCGAAATAATCTCATTAACCGCGCGTGTTCCTCCTTTGTTCTGGTTGTCAGGTTCGTGATTTCTCTTTCGTCCTGCATCCAATGGCTGCGTGCAGGCGAGGAAGGATCCGATGGATCTAATCAGCTGTCAATGCACCACACACACACACGACACCATCACATGGTTGGAACGCGCCAAATTTTACGCCAACATCGTGGGTTCGGATTGGGTTTTTATTCTGGCAACCGAATGACAGCGCGTAATTCCCATTTGTTTGTGTTAGTTCCATCCCGCTCTGGCTTAGGTTTCCGTTGCAAATTCAATACAATAGTGTGACATTGCGTTGTCCTTTGAATGGACAGCAAGAACAAAAACTCTGGTCAGAATATGACCATAATGTGATCAACAAGAAGAACTACAACAATCGTAAAGGGATCAACAATGACCACAACGACCAACAATTACAACAACGATCAACAATGGCAACAACACTGCAATGATCCCAACAAATAAGACAACGACAGGAATGTCCCCAACAAATACAACAACGATCACAATGGGACCATCAACGGTAACACCTTGTTGCTCCTCGGAATATAAATCTATATTTTGCAAACTTTCGTCCGGCTTCTCACCTGACTTTTCTTCTTATGTGTTGTTGACTTTTCTTCTCTTGTGTTGTTGACTTTTCTACTCTTCTGTTGTTCTTGATGTTGTTTTTTTTATTGTTGTTGCTCTTCTTCTCGTCGATGCTGTTGAACTCTACTGTTGTTGCTCTTAGTGTTCTTCTAGGTATTATTGACACCCTGCTGCTTTGTTGGCGAAATTCGTTGAAACCTCGTTCAAACTCCAGCTCATCTCTCCGGTTTCCACTCGATCTCTCTCTTGCTATAAGTCGGATCAAGGTGAGAGAGAGATGAGCTCATGTGGGAGGAGATTGTTTGACAAAAAGCCCTCGTATCAAATGCATAGAAAATCCTTCCAAAGTCTTATCTCCAGTTCATCAACCCAGTTACAGGAGCAGAAACAACCCAGTTAACTGAAACAACAAGCAACAATTACAAAAACCAACACAGAATAATAACAATAAAAAGAGGAGACAAAAAAAAATAGAAAGCTGTGAGCGAAGTATCAATGTGCGAAGAGGGGAGTTGGACACGAGGTCAACGGAGGCGAAACGTCAGCCGGTCGGTCAGTCAATCATTCTTCTTTTCGGACATGTTGCTGTAACGGTCGGCCCAAAAAGCAAAAATTGCTATAACAACACTGGTGCAACAATATTCACCTTAAATTCCAACAACATCGGACTCCGTGCCCAACAAAAATATCCTGGTTCAACAAACAATTCGTCGTCTGGCAGGCACGTTAACCCTTGACTCCAACGGTCAACCTCTGTTTCTTCTCCTCTCTTACAACTTCCACCTCCTCCACCTTCTCTCGTCCTCCATCTTCTCTTCTCGTCTCCTTTTCTCCTACAATCTTCATCCATCGACCATGAGTGGGAGTCGGTTGGCGCCTGAGACAATGTTGCCAAGTGTAATGGAGCAAAGCGTACGAAACGGTGTTGCTTCCACCTGCTGCAACGGAAAAATTGCAACAACGACAACAACGACGACGACGAGTGCAGAAACTCAACTCCCTTCGTGTGCACGGCAATACATCCATCAGTCAGAATGCCAACAACAATAATACAAGCACAACAAGAGAAACAACGACGATGTTGGTACCGTAGGAACCAACATTTCCACCTACAACAATAACATCAGCAATAACAACAACAGCGACAACAACAAAAATAGTGACTGCTGCACAAGCAATATAAAACAACGTGACTTTCGCAAGGATTCCTTTTATCATGTTGCTGATGAAAATACATTGCCAGGTGAAATTGCTGTTGTTGTTGTCATTGTAGTTGTTATCGTTATTGTTGTTGTTGTCGCTGTTATTGTTTCTGTTGCCATTGTTTTTTGCTTTTTCTCTCGTTGTCGATGAGGTTTGACTGCTATTCATCTATCATTTTCAATCTGTGCCCTTCCCCAGCAGAAGGCTTACCTCCAATGCGTTCTTCCCTTCTCTTTCTCATCCTCTCACTTTCTCATCTCTCTACCCTCTTCCTTTACTTGTCACCGTTCCATCACCACCTTCCGTCCATCTCTTCCCTTCGACACTCGTCCGTCCCTCGCTCAATTTATTTCGGCAAGTGCTTTTTCAGCTTATCACGTCCTCTTTCTCCCTCGACCCTTATGTCTATCCCACTCCTTTGTCACCTCCATCTGTCCCTAATTCCCCTCGATGCCCACTAACTGGCCAGAGATCCTGCTGAGCCCTCGTTTGTGCATCGTCCTGTGTGTTGTTTGATCCTGTTGTCGTCGTCGCTGTCCTCGTCATCGTCCATTGATGCTGCAGCTACCTGATGCAGTTATTATGCTCTCTGCCTCTCTCACTATCTGTCTCTCTCTCTCTCTCTTTCTGTTTAACTGACTCACTCTGTCATTGTATTTGTGATGTAACTGGAGTTTGTTCGTTGTTGTTGTTATATTTATCAACATCAACATCAGATTTTCCCATCATCGCGACGAAAATTGCGTGGACGTTGAACAAAAACCGAAAATCGAAAACATCAAAATGAACTCATACTTTATCTCTCTCACTCTCTATCTCTCTCTCTCTCACTATCTTCCTTTCTCTATATCTCTCGCCTACTTCCGCATGTTTTGGTAAAAAACTCTCACTCACACATAGTTGATAGTCATGCGGTGTATGAGGATATAAATATATGGATAGATGAATGCATTAATAACAACACGCCCACTCATGCTGTCCCCCTCCCTCACCATATTTTATTCCCTTAATTAAGCGTATTCCTGAACGTGACAGCGTGCGTGTGACAAATGGTGGCAATGTCTGGGTGCGTAAGCGCACATTGGCTTGTGTGTGTGTGTATGAGTGAGTAAGTAAATAAAAGTGTTTTTGTTGGCTTTCCTGCAATTTATGATGCAATTTTTTGCACTTTTAATTGTTAAAGACTTGATTGATCGATGGAGATAGTTTGTGACTTCTTTGGAAGGTGATTTTTTGCTTCTTCTGAAAACATTTAATAGTTCTCTGATAGGGGTTCTAAGAGGGCTTTAAAAGTTCAGTTCGAAAATATCAGTCACATTCGATCATGTAATGATAGGTTTCATTTTATGAAATTCATACTGAATGTTGAATAAAATTCATTATTTAATAATAGTGAATAGTTTTCTTGAAATTAACTGGGACAGTACTATAATTCTAATTATGAGGTTTAAATATGATCATTAATTTCACTGAATTTTATTTTCTATACTCTGGTTATTTTCTTCTTAATCACCATAAGGTTATGGTTCTATCGTCTGTAATGTGTAGGACGATAGAACCATAACCTGAACCTTCATTGGTGAAGGTTGTTCCGGCATAAATCAAATATAACCATGTGTATTGTATATTCCGACCTTAGCTAGAGGTTCAAATCCCCAAAAGCTCGCCATCTGAGCCACGTAGCAAATAAAAATTTACAATTAGATGTAATTTTAAAGCAGTACCGCGCACGTAAATAATTAAGCACATGGTAGAAAATCCCGAAATATGAATGGGTCCCACGACAGCGACCATAATGCAAGGGCCATGGGTGTGTCTGAGTGTCTCTCAGTTTGTGTGTGTATTAAATCAGGAGATATGGAAGAGAGGAGAGGGCTGAGTTCACACACATACAGAGACGTGAGGTTGGTTGGTAACTCACCTCAGGCACTACAGCGGACAATCTGTCATGGCGACACAGAAACCGGAAGTCGTTGCAGGACAGCATGTGCGAAAATATTTTCACATGTCAGCGAAATTTCGCTCCGCATTCGTGGAGCATAAAATGGTGGAGTTGTTGGAGCAGGGGTGGGAGACACACGTGTGCGTGCGTTGGACATTTATGACTAACACAAGAGCAAGAGAGTGAGAAAGAGTTAGAGGGAGTAAGAAGGAGTGGGAGAGAGTAAGAGATGGAGAGAGAGTGAGAGAAAGAGTTAGGATTACGAGACCAACAGAGGGCGATGCATGCCATGTGGCGAAAAGAGAAAAGACTGAGGTTGGAACGAGACCACTTGGAGTGCAGAAAAATAGGCAATGGAAGGAATCCTTGCACTGGAGGCTTTTTGCCTACGGCAGGCAGGTTTACGACGACACCTTTGTTCTTGTTATTGTTGTTGTCGCGGTGCCTTTTCGCTCTCTCTGGAATTTACGTGCACTTTTTTTTAAAGTTAGAAAAGCACAAAAGTTTGTAAGCACTGAGAAAAGCGATTTCCTAACCTAAAAAAATAAATATATATATAAAAAAACGTGAACCTCTAGTAAATTTGTTCCTTACTTTTTCAAAACGCATACTTTCCATGAAATAAGTTTTTTTTATTTGTTTTAAATTGAATTATTATTTGAAATTTGTTATTAATTTTATAATGGTATTAGTTGCAAACTAGTATTCATTTTAATTTGTTTTTCATTTGAATTTGTTATTAGTTGGAAAATTTTGTGGCAAACAATATTGAAACTTTGAGTTAATTCCACTGTACGCAGTACTGATGGAGTTGCCACCTGTCCTTGTAACTCTCCATCCTTCGTTCGGCTCAGTCGTTGTGCACGTTTGGAGTTTTATTACTGCCCTCTTAAGCCAGGTTAGCTTAGGTTACGGCCACATATTATGATGAACAGCTCTCCGGTGGACGATGAGTCGTCTGCAGTAGCGAATATTTCAAGCGGAATCAGGAGAGAGAGAGAGAAATACGTGAGATTTTCCATTGTTTTATATATGTTTGTTTATGTTTTGTTTTCCTTCTTTATAATGGCAATGGATTATATGGGTAGAGCCCACGATCTAATCTCAGAAGCCCCCAAAAAGGATGCAACGAAAAATTCCCACACCGCCTTTGAAAAAAGACATTGCATACTTTTAGGCTGTTACTTCTTTGAGTACTGGAACTGGGAAGAGTTTCCTTCTATCTGTCCAAAACTCACCCCAAAATCGTGTCAAGCCGCCTTTGGGAGGAGTTTTCGCTGTCCAAATCGGAAAATGATAATCAGAGAGTTTCGTTACAAAATGAAATTTTGATAAATTGCCAGATCTTGGAGAAAGTAAAATGAAAATAAATGGTGAAAGAATGAATATCGAAAGAAAAGAACTAACTATAGAAAAGGAATATCCACAGAAAAAATATCAAAAAAGAATTATCGAAAATAAGAAATATCGAATCGAAAGATTAATAGAAAAAAATGAAATATCGGAAGAAAAGTAATATTGAAATAAAATAAAAGTCCAAATAAAGGAAATGTCGAAAGAAAATAACTATCGAAAAATGCATTTCGTTCAAATGTCACACGGATTTGCACAAACATTTGTTTCCGAAATGAACTTGGACAGTGGACTAAATATCACACGAAACCTTATCAATATTCTACAAAGTATCGAGAGTTTGAATTTGCTCCACTGTGCATTAAATTCATGACTTAGAAGTAGCTCCATGGATTTTTCCGAGTTCTCAACGTGTTTTCTTCATTGTCATCGTCGTTGTCGTGTTTTTTTGGAACAAAATTGCATTCCTGGCCAGCTGCCAATCGCTGAGTTACGACAACACTGGTTATCCTCCTCCTTATCTGTCCGTCTATTCGTTCGTTTGTCCCTCTGTCCGTCCGTTTGTCCGGATGTCAGCATGTCAGGCGAGCATTGTAAACCTTGTCGCAAACACTTTACACCGGACTTCTGTAGTAGCCAAAAAAAAAAAACGAAAATAAAAAAATCTTCCGAAAAATATTGAAAACTCTTTCCAAATACAATTTCCGAGTAATCTATGCATTGACCAGCAGTTGCAGAGACAGAAACGACAGCAGGACAGGAAAAAGTAGTAGAAAGGGTTGGAACATGATAATCAATTGGAAAAATTGAGGAAAACAAACAATTTTTAAAAATAAATCAAAAGGAAAATGGGGAAATTGAAGGAGTTTTGTGGGGACGAGGATTTTAGGATTATCATTATATCGGAAAATAAAATAAGTTTAAAAAATAAGTGATTTGGAGACATGATAATGAAATGAAGCAAACATGGCTTTATTTATAGTTTTCTACAATAACATACTTGATTTGTATTTATTTTCATTCATATACATATAACAGATTTTAATCGTACTCTGGATATTAGAAAAATAATAGATGTGTTCTAAAAAATTGTCAATTAAGATGAATAAAATTAATAAACAAAAATCTCCACGAATACATTGATTTCTGTCCCCTCAGGACTTCTACTATAAACTTTTAAACTTTGACTATTTTAATTTCGTATTCTAGTTTTCCTATTTCATTGTTCTTTCCATAGTTTTTATTTACGTTCCTGCACGTCGCGTGCATATCGTAAACATGGAATATTAAATTGCATGAAGATGGTGAATAAAACAATAACAACACATCGAATAGTCGCACTACTAATACAACAACTATTGTAACAACAACAAGGAAAACAAGAACAACAAAGGTAAATGTAACAAATTTCGTTTGTTTATTGAAAGCCTCCTGGAGGTGCTCGTGCTACGACGTCTGCATTTGAAACTCCACATGAAACGGATGCAAATGCTCCGAGTTCGTTCTCTCCTTGTTTTTGTCCGTTTATTTGTTCTTGTTACTCGCTGGTCTTGTTGGTGTGAGTGTGTGTGTATTTTTTGGCAACAATTTCCACGGTTGATGGTCGCTGTACCGCGTGTTTCTGATCGCCGTCGGTGGCTGCCGACGGTAAATGAAAGTTTCATGAGATGAGATTTTAATATATTCATCGAAAAACTCTCAAAAACTTACAACAAATGCAATTACAACAACAGCAACAACAACAACAAGAGAAACAACACCGTTGACAACCACTACAAATACAATTACAATAACAACGACAACGGAAACCGTGACCAACAGCTGATGTTGACAACAACTAAAACAACGACAACAAATTGTGGAGAACAAAAACAATAAAGTCATTTGACGACTACGACAAGAAGGATAAGAAAAACAACAACAACGAGGAGAACAAAAACAAGGAGGATGACAACAACAAGGAGGACGACAACAGCAACAACAAAGACGCGACTTTTTAAGTGGCAACAACCAAGTTCGCAAAGGTATCCTGGCAGCCGAGTTTATTGCTGCACACGGCGAACGGCAGCTGCGGCCGTTTGGCTTCATTGTAGAGGTTTTATTGCCGAGCCAAGTGGAATGGGAGTCGGTCGGTTCGACCAACCGACCGACCTTTTCTGGAAGTGACGAACCACCCGTGCAATTCGCTCTAAAATGAATTAGATATGGTGCGGATGGAGTTGGCTTTGTCAACTGGGGGGAGGGATTTACCTAGGATTGTGATTTGGTTGAACATCAAAATGATGCAAAGGGAGATATTGAGATCGTGTGAAAGAATCCTATGGGGAATATTGTGGGAATAAAATTGAGAAATATCGTCGAAAGTTAACAATTACTTTAATATCAAAATATATGTCCATAAATCTATATCTATACTAATATATAAAAGAAGAAAGTTTTATGTTCGACTACAAAAATCAGCTAAACGGAGGAAAATGTTTCCAATTTTATATTTTTACTGGTTAGCTATCATAGGGCATAGGCTATATAAATTTAACCATGGAGGTATTTAATAAAATTATAAGAGATTATCTCATACAAAATTATCTCTCTCATATTACGTTGTCATAGTTTTTTGTTGTTATTTTTTGTTTGAGAAAAAATTCCATATTTCATGTTCTCTCTTTCGGTTCATTTCAATGTCAACTCGAATAAACTTCGAAAAGGCAAACTGACAATGAAATATTGACGTTTATAAAAATGAATGTTTTGGGCAAAGAATGAAACAATTAAAACAATTATTTTCTCCAAGATAAGACAATTGCAACACATTTTAATGCCTCTACATAACTACTAAGGAAATTATATGGTAAATTATAACGTTGTGACATTCCTATTGTCTAAATCTAACCAGCAGTCTCGAACATAAATTTCATGAAATTCATACAATGTTTATTGGAACAACAATTTATTTTTGACAACTTTATATTTTGAATTAACATTTTGACATATGTTACTCAATTGTACTCATTTGTTTGTTGTGAAAAGCGATTCAGGCAATTTTCCATGGAAAACTTAAATCGTTCATATCTCCCTTAATACGCGAGATTTCACGAAAAGGACGTTAATTCGACGACCTCTAAATTTTCAAAAATTTCGAAATTCAGGCAATTTTTTATGGAAATTTCTCAAAGGACGTTAAATCATGACGACCTCTAAATTATCGAAAAATTAAAATTGCATGCAATTTTACATGGAAATCTTAAATTGTTAATATCTCCGTTAATACGCGTTATTTCACGAAAAGGACGTTAATTCGTAACGACCTATAAATTTTTAAAAATTTCAAAAATCAGGCAATTTTTTATGTAAATCTTAAAACGTTCATATCTCCCTTAATACGCGTTATTTCACGAAAAGGGTGTTTATTCGTAACGACCTCTAAATTTTCGAAAATTTAAAAATGCATGCAATTTTACATGGAAATCTTTAATCGTTCATATCTCCCTTAAAACGCGTTATTTCACGAAAAGGACGTTAATTCGAAACGACCTCAAAATTTTCGAAAATTTCAAAATTGCATGCAATTTTCCATGGAAAACTTAAATCGTTCATATCTCCCTTAATACGCGTTATTTCACGAAAAGGACGTTAATTCGTTATTTAAAATGCATGCAATTTCTCATGGAAATCTTAAATCGTTCATATCTCCCTTAATACGCGTTATTTCACGAAAAGGACGATCATTCGTAACGACCTCTAAATTATCGAAAATTAAAAATGCATGCAATTTTCCATGGAAATCTTAAATCGTTCATATCTCCGTTAATACGCGTTATTTCACGAAAAGGACGTTAATTCGTAACGACCTATAAATTTTTAAAAATTTCAAAATCAGGCAATTTTTTATGTAAATCTTAAAACGTTCATATCTCCCTTAATACGCGTTATTTCACGAAAAGGGTGTTTATTCGTAACGACCTCTAAATTTTCGAAAATTTAAAAATGCATGCAATTTTACATGGAAATCTAAAATCGTTCATATCTCCCTTAAAACGCGTTATTTCACGAAAAGGACGTTAATTCGTAACGACCTCTAAATTATCGAAAATTTTAAAATGCATGCAATTTTCCATGGAAATCTTAAATCGTTCATATCTCCCTTAATACGCGTTTTTTCACGATAAGGACGTTAATTCGTAACAACCTCTAAACCTCCTCCTCTAAATTTTCGAAAATTTCAAAATTCAGGCAATTTTTTATGGAAATCTTAAATCGTTCATATCTCCCTTAATACGCGCTATTTCACGAAAAGGACGTTAATTCGTAACGACCTCTAAATTTTCGAAAATTTCAAAATTCAGGCAATTTTTTATGGAAATCTTAAATCGTTCATATCTCCCTTAATACGCGAGATTTCACGAAAAGGACGTTAATTCGTAACGACCTCTAAATTTTCGAAAATTTCAAAATTCAGGCAATTTTTATGGAAATCTTAAATCGTTCATATCTCCCTTAATACGCGAGATTTCACGAAAAGGACGTTAATTCGTAACGACCTCTAAATTTTCGAAAATTTCAAAATTCAGGCAATTTTTTATGGAAATCTTAAATCGTTCATATCTCCCTTAATACGCGTTATTTCACGAAAAGGACGTTAATTCGTAACGACCTCTAAATTTTCGAAAATTTCAAATTCAGGCAATTTTTTATGGAAATTTTAAATCGTTCATATCTCCCTTAATACGCGCTATTTCACGAAAAGGACGTTAATTCGTAACGACCTCTAAATTATCGAAAAATTAAAAATGCATGCAATTTTCCACGGAAATCTTAAATCGTTCATATCTCCCTTAAAACGCGTTATTTCACGAAAAGGACGTTAATTCGTACTGACCTCTACATTTTGGAAAATTTCAAAATTCAGGCAATTTTCCATGGAAATCTTAAATCGTTCATATCTCCCTTAATACGCGCTATTTCACGAAAAGGACGTTAATTCGTAACGACCTCTAAATTATCGAAAATTTCAAAATTCAGGCAATTTTTCATGGAAATCTTAAATCGTTCATATCTCCCTTAAAACGCGTTATTTCACGAAAAGGACGTTAATTCGTACCGACCTCTACATTTTTGGAAAATTTCAAAATTCAGGCAATTTTTTATGGAAATCTTAAATCGTTCATATCTCCCT
>CM029565.1:28614718-28647107 GCA_017309665.1 Coelopa frigida | reverse complement strand
AATCAAAAATAATTAAAAGTATTATCAGAATTAAATGTACAAATGTTAATTATATAAATGAATTCACAAAATCAACTATTTATTAAAAAAATTTGGAATGCATTAAAGTCAAAACAAATGTAAAAATAATTTTATTATAAAATAACCAAATAGATACAGCGTCCATTTTGGTGTACACCTAATTCTGTTTTTACACGGTAGATTGGTTCCAGAAAAACTTGTGTAAAAAAACCGTGTCAAAAAGACATTGATCATATGCAAAATAGGTGATTGATTCCTTATCTCTAAAACCTAAAAACCAAATATGAAACTTCTGACATTTGTGGCTAAACGTCAAAAAAAACATTTAGTGGTGAATTATTTGTAACGAAGTGGCATAGATAAGAGTCAACTTTTTGTGAAATAAATCAGCTGTTTTTCATCTCAATTAGATTTATCAAACATGAAAATTTGAGACAATAACAGAAATGTAATTTGTGATTATGTTGGTTTAGGAATCCAAAACTGTTTGAAAATGAAAATATGGATTTTGAGCATTGCTAAGATTACTTATATTGCCTTAAGACCCTCATATGTAAAGAAAATAGGATTTTCAAAACACAATTATTTTCACATAATTTCGGAAAAGAATAAGATATGCAAATCTTTGAGAGGGAAGTTGAATTAAGGCATTGAGGTGACTTAGAAAGTTTTTTTGATAGTTCCAAGAAAAATCCACCGGCGCTTTAGGAGTCGACATCGTAGTTCCAAAAAATACCACCGGCGCATTAGGAGATCTTTGCTATTCTGAGCGACCCTGTGGAAATCCAAGAACTAAATTCCAGGCTATCTCTTTCTTTGCTATCTTGACGTTTGTTCAAAACATTTGTGACTGACATATCAGCTGTTGACAATTCTGTCTACGTTTTAGTACAGCTTCGGCACCAACCGGAAGCACTAAAGTACCGATTTTCGTAATTGTCAGCTTTGGACTACCTCGTATATTTCATATTTTCTTGCCATATTTCAAATAACCAACAGATTTAGGAATGAATGATGGTCTAAGAAAATTTTATTACATTAAAATCGTTTTCTTTGAGTTGGTTTTCCGAATAGTTAATTAAATATACGGACAAATCAAAGCTGTTCTAATCCAACATTTTTTTCATTCCGTTAACACACATCTCCCCAACTATAATTTCCAAACGCTTCCACGCACATTTCGTACTAAAAATGGCCGTAAAACATGGCTGCCAACATACGAAACAACTTCCTTTCGCCTATTCCTTTTCTCTTACAACGTGCAAAGTGACAAGTTAAGGTTAGTGAATTTCTTATTAATTTTGTTGATTTCCCACTGGAAATTGTGCAAATTATTACGTTTGAATGATGGCAATCAAATCTCTCCACAGATGACTGCCACCAAGGCCGCAAAAAAAACTGAAGCCAAAAAGAAGCTTCCAGTTGTGCCCGAGTCGAAGCTGAAGTTCGCCAAGAAACAAGTCAGCCGCCGTGCCACCGAGACCAAGAGGAAGTTGAAGCGCACCGCTGTCATTGCACTGCGTAAACGTGAGAACTTGGTTCGTGCCGAGAAGTACCAGAATGAATACCTGAAGGCCGAACGCAGGGAGATCAAATTGCGCCGCATGGCCAAGTCCAAGGGAAACTACTATGTTCCCGGTGAAGCCAAGCTGGCCTTTGTGATCCGTATCCGTGGGTGAGTATGAACGAATATGCTGGCACGGAAGAATCATTGAATATTCGAACTACATAGGAAGACATTCGGTTTACAGACAATAATAATCATTATGAAGAATTTCGATGTTCTACTCGATAGTAATGAGAAACATACTCAGGTTAAAAATAGTGTATCATCAGTTCCTGACTCGTGCATTTTATAGAAATCATGGAACAGTTTATTTTAGAATCAGCCGTTAATCGCTTTCACTCTTCATAACTTACAAATGAAAACAAAGTTCTTGTGATTGTCAATGTTTTCTTATTGTTTACATTTCCAACACCATACTGGAATCTTGTTTTCAATACTAAACTATTTTATCATAGTATACTCGGAATATTCACTTATGTCCACGTGAACTCGCATATTCGGTCTATTATAATTATTTCAATAATTTAATTAACTTTTTTTTCATTTTTCAGTATCAACAAAGTTGCCCCCAAGGTGCGCAAGGTTCTGCAATTGTTCCGCCTGCGTCAGATCAACAACGGTGTCTTCATCAAGTTGAACAAGGCCACCATCAACATGTTGCGTATTGCAGAGCCCTACATTACATGGGGATACCCCAACTTGAAGTCAGTTCGCGAAACTGATCTACAAGCGTGGATTTGTCAAGCACCAGCGTCAACGCATCCCAATCACTGACAACTTTGTCATTGAGCGTAAAATGCGCCTCGCTCACAACATCCAGTGCGTTGAGGATTTGGTTCATGAGATCTTCACCGTTGGACCCAAGTTCAAGTACGCCTCCAACTTCCTGTGGCCCTTCAAGCTCAACACACCAACCGGTGGATGGCGCAAGAAGGCTAACCACTACGTCGAGGGTGGTGATTTCGGCAACCGTGAGGACAAGATCAACAAGTTGTTGAGGAAGATGGTCTAAACAAAACATTGAAGGGATGATGCTTGCATTGCTTTTACTTATGTTAGACCTTTTTTTAATAAAATAAAAAAGAGAAGGATGTGTATGGATGTAATTTTTATTTACATAAAAAATAAACAAATAAAACTAAAGAAATACAAAAACTGCCACCCTTGTTTATTATTTGTGAGATAACTACCATAACAATGAATAAATTATTTCGCAACACGAGCTTCCTTTTATTGTATTTTGTCTAATAAATTCTCAATAATTGGAAGCAAATCCATTAAAAGTTAAACAGTTGTTTACAAATATAATTCTAACAGAATTATGGATCTATATTTTCCATAAATTAAACCAAAGAGTTACAATTTTCTGAAATAATTTATTGGGGGTAGATGGAAATTGTTTCACATTCATCGAATTGAAGGAAGGAATCAATTGAAAGAACAAAAATATATATAAATTTCTTAAAATAAATATATAAAGTATGTGTAAATTAAAAAAAAAATTTATTATGCTGGGAAATAAAACTATGAGAGTGTAAATGTAAACTACAGAAGATGCTGAGCAAATTCTTAGATTTTATGAAAGTTTCTAGAGAAATGGAATTTTTCAAGATTTCATGTACAAATTTGTGTGGGAAATTTTAAAGAATTTAAATGAATCATAATTTCTATTTGGAATAACGTCATTTATTAATTTGTTAACATGTCTAAATTTAAAGAAGTTGTTTTGTTGGTTTTTTGTTTCTTCCTTACAAACAGCAAAAAACTAGAGAAGTTCCATTGGGGTTCTTTCTCTGTCAATAATCATCATCATCATCAAACGTATGGATTAAATTTTGCGTTTAAATATATTGCAGTGTCAAGTTGAATTTTCAATTAAAGCGCGCCTTTTCTCTATGTATATTATTTATTTAATTTTTGTTTTGTTTTGAAATCTATTATTTTAACGTGTTTTACACATGTTGACGTCTTTTGAAATCGTTTTCTTTTTTTTTGTTTCATTTCTTATTTTCTACGGTGATTTTATTGGTGTCCATGCGAAACATGAATATTTTGAACAAGTCGTTGGCCCCAGTATTCTTCCAGATCGAATGGCTTGAAGTTTTTTAATTGGTGATCGGATTCGTTGCGAGAAATCACGGGTGTTCCCTGTTCACTAACCTGTAATCGGTAGAAACATATATCAATATAAAATAAATTACTATTTGACTTAAAAAGTTGGGAATCCAAAACTAGGTAATCATTTAAATAATTGTTTTGAAATTTTGCCTTATAAATTTTCTGAAATAATTTTGTTAGACTTTGTTGGCGCACGTCATTTTCCTGTTGTTCGATAGTTTTTACATCAAAATCTTTCTGTTTAACAATTTTCAATATGTGATGTGATCGATAAATTGTCTGTATAAAACTCAAGGATCAGGCATCAAATTGAAGATGCAACGGAGTACAAGAAGCTCAACTCATAACACAAGATCAAGGAGTAAATCAGTATCGAACGTTGTAGTAGACGATGACGACGACGATGAAGAGGAACAGCAAACGCTGCCACAAGATGAGGTGTCAAAATCGTCATCTCAGCTTAGCTCCTACTTCGCAGTAAGTTAAGCATTGTTTAGATCCCGTAATCGAAGACGACCGGCGTCTAAGCCCAATGCACTTAATTGTAACCATGATGTGTTGTGAGACTTACTTTAGTCCATGCCTCTCTGATATATCGAATCAGCTCGTCATGCTGTGTGAGGGGTTCTCGGGACATTGTGGACGAATACGACGACATCATCGATGCAGATGATTGTGATGATAGGGAGGAATTGCGATGATTGTCCATGTGTGGATTATTCGAAGTAGACGATAGCGATGATGACGATGATGATGACAACGACGATGACTGCTGTTGTTGTTGTCCCTGTCCCTGACGACGAATATATGTGTAACGGCTAGAAGAAAGTGAATATTTGGAAATTAGATTAGAAATGCACTGAAAAGTAAAATTTGTATGCACTGGACTCAAAAGTTTAAATGACCACCCGAAAACAGACGACGTTCCATGTTGTTGAAACTGAAAATTTCCCACATTTCCAGTCTGTGTAAATAAAATATTTTCAAGAGAAAAGGGGGGACACCTCAAGACGTGTCCTAAGGGCCTTGACACCATTTACGCTCTCGCCGCAGTGAAAAATCGCTCGACATAACGACATCAAATGAAATGTAGGAAGTGCTAATTAAAGCGATTGCATTTTCTTCGTGCTTACCTATTATTGCGATCCATTTTCCCCTTTTTTTCTTTACGTTTATTTGTTAGTGTGTAAAAATTCAGTTAGTTATAACTATATTAAATTTAATTGATTTTCACGAAACAATTTCTGTTTCTTGTTGAGTTGAACGAACAGCCGACTTTTTGTTTATTGCGAAAATTGTCTGTTTCCTCGTTTTGCTTTTCACTCTGTTTTTTTTTTTGTCCTTTTTTCGTTTACTTCTTTTTTCTACGAAAATGGCCAAAAATTTCACGGAAATTCACAGAAACGCAGCAAATGGCAAAAACCGTGATAAAATTCCGAATAAAATGCAGTGCGACAAAGAGAGGTGCGTGCCAAATGTAGCGTAAACAGCAAGGAAGAAAGAGAAACAACGATAAATGACGGTTCAAAGTGTTCGAATGCAATTATTGCTTCTTCTTCTTCCCCGTATTCCAGGATTTCCTTGAATATTCTTTCTTATTTTAACTGTTCTTGGTAAAAACGTTGATAAACTTTTAAATTATATATTTATTTGTTTGTTTACTCGTTCCTTTTTTTGCCACATAAATAATTCGGAAATTGAGAAAGAAGCAAAGAAAAGAAACGACAACGAAAGCAAAACAGGAGAATTGCACCAGGGTTGCATTTCAGACCAATAATATGACAATAACAGCACAGCGCTGCCATATTTCCTAATTATAAAAGTAATCTCATATTATATGTTTATATTTTGACATTATATATTTTACATGTATTTATTAGGGGTATTCACAGCGACTTGCGTCAATTCTGCTTTTACACGGTAGATTGGTTCCAAAAAACCCGTGTAAAAAAGACATTGATCGTATGTACAAATAGGTGATTGGTTCCTCATATCTAAAACCTATTAAAATTAGGGAAAAACAAATTTGCGTATAAAAAATCTGTTTACCAAACTATAAATGAAATCGATAGTTTTAACACATTTCTATTGCAAAAAGGGAATTCCCATAAATTTCAACAAAACGTGAATTCCCCTAAATTTTTGTATTTTAATTCATTTGTGTTTTGCTATTTCGAATCGAATAGAATCGTGTACACAAAAAGTATAAATATAAATAAAGTGGAGAAAAAGACCGTTTGAAAACCGAATTAGGTGTATTTATGAACTTAACGCAGGTCGGTATGAATACCCCTATAGTAATAATAGCCAACATCTTATTAATGCAATTGTTTCTCTCTACTCATTGAAATTCATACAATAATTTTTCGCTTGATCTGAGATCTGACTTGTGTATGTAAATTCTCCAAAATCAATGATTTAGGTTTTAATACGGGGTAAAGTAATCTTCTGCAATTAAGGGTGAAAATAGTTTAACTTCATTATGGAAACACTTTGAAAATCACATGCTATTAGTTTATTTCTAAAATTGCATAACAAAGTTCTCATAGTTAATAAATTTTCAGATATAAAATTATATTACAAAAAGACTAATAGACGTAATTGAAAATACAGTTCACTTTAAATATAACAAATAAATGCATTTGTCATGCTGGATACAATACAATTGTTATACTTATATTTGTTTACATTATAAAAAATACCCTAAATGCGAATATTTAGAAATATATTCTTATCTGTTTGTATATATTGTATGTATATATATATAATCTGTCACAAATGTATGCGGAATTTAAAAACTATTTGGCGATATGGACACATGGAATTGTGTCCCAACGGCTTTATGAATATAACTCGCATAAGAATAAACAATAGAAACGATTCATTAAAGATCATCATCGCCAATGCCTTCAAATGCCTCATTGTGCACCGATTCCTCTGCGTTGCGGAAAAATACAATTGCAGACGCAGCGGAGTACGCATTCGTTGACCCGGAGGAAGACGTCTTCGATTTGAGTTTGCGGCGCTGAGATTGAGATCTGGCATGACTAATCGCTGACGTGTTCGAGATCACCTCGCCGGGGTATGATGACGCTGCACGAATGGTTTGTGACCCGCTCCCATCCCGCAGGACATACGACAATGCTGGGGGCTGATGAAGAGGCACCGGATTCCCTTCCATTCCCATATGTGTGGCATCTTTGAGATTTAATAACTCATCAACCATCGATTGCAAACAGACTGACATGAGCATCGCCTGTGCACTGGTGATCGTGATCCAGCGTAGAGTTTGCTTTGACATCAAGTATTCAAACGAAAGCTGCAAATTCGAGGGCACAGAGCTGGGGATACCATTGCCGTCAGCGGTGTTATGATGTATGGCCGTTACACGCCAGCATCGCATTCGTGTAACACGGAACTTTGTCTCGTATATTTTGGCTCCCTGAAATGTACGCATGCTCAGCTCTTTGTTCCCGATCGAAATGATCGCCGACGACTGCTGCACATCGGGATAGTCGATGGTGGAGGCCATAAACTGTATACAACCATACAGGGGTAATTGGCGGGCTATTTCCATGTATTCTTTCTTCTGTCCACGATCTTGTAATGTGCGCAGTTGCTTGTGCACCTCCGGGGTAGCGATAATCCACTCGCGCTCCACGTCGCTGACGGTCTGTATGAAGAGCAGATTTAGGCCGATGCTGTCCTGCAGCAGCTGCAAATCAAAACTGGGATTCCAGTAGGATTTTCGCAGTACAATCTGACATGGAGCCGCTTGATGTCGCGAAATGCACGGAGCCTCGAAATTCATAAGTCTACGCAGCAAAACCACTGTGTCCTTCACATCTTTGCGCATCAAATATAGACAAAAGTATGGGACCAAGGATTGTGGCAAATTCACGCATTCACAGGCCTTCTGCAACAAAGCTGTAGCGTTGTCATAGGTTCGACATTGCACCTGAATTTGATAGCCATTCATTAGTACTACGTCGAGGCAACATTCCTGTGGAAACTCGTTTCCGGCCTCAGCAGCAGCGGCTGCAGCTGACTCTTGCTGGGCATTCAACAGGAATGCCTGGAAGAGATCCAATTTAGCCAGAACTGGATCCTGTCCCAGCAACTGCAAGTAGTGCTCCAGAGCGGTACGACGCAACTCCACTTGGGTGTCCGTCAAAGGTAGCAGCTTCTTAGGAGGGAATGCCGGCAGATTTATACCATGCACCTCGATCTGAATATACCGTCTGAGCTGTTCATGCAGACTGTGGAGCTGCTTATAGCGTAGGCAGCAGTGGAAGTGGCCGTTGATGTAGATGTTGTAGCCCGTGTAGGTGGAACCAGTTGATTCATTGTAGAACTCTTGTGTGTCGGGAATCGAAAAATGCATTGTGTGCTCTTTATGTTGTATAAATCCCTTCAAAAATGTCCTCCTTCACACATTACACATAGCAATTCTTTGTTAACAGTGTTTCTTTATGAGAAATTGAGTCAGTTTAATTAATATCAAAAAAAAAATAGTTAATTAAAATTATTTTTGTTTTTTTTTAGCTGCACTCAGAAAATGACACACTGTGTTAGGGTTTGAACTATACGTCGATCGTAGTAGAACTGCTGCACTTTTGGAAGAATTTTAAAATCTACTCCGCAATGACACATTGTGACAGGGATGATTTTTTGCCACAATTTCGCTATTTTGGCACAATTTGTCAGCAGTTTGGTAATTCATTACTAAAACTGGTAGTTTTTTTCATTTCAAAATTTTTTTGGTCGCTTGGTAATTTTTTTTTAGTTTTGGTAACTTTTTATCAATCTGAATTTTTTTGCACAATACTTTACAAAATACAGATCCTATTATTTTTCCTGCCAAGTTTTCGACAGGGGTTAAATCTAAAGCCCTCAAAAGCAACATATATGCTCTGAAATACAAAAAAACTTACTAAATTTTAAAATGTTCAAAAATTACAATTTAAAAATTTCAAAAACGAACGAAAAAAGTGAAATAATAATAAAAAAAAAAAAATAAAAAAATAAAATTTGGAAAAGAAACTTTCGATCATATTGGGGGGAAAAAACAGTTTACATGGTTAGAAGAAAGAAATCGCAGAGCCTTCCACATTACCTGCAAAAAATATGTAGTAAACATTTAACTACTACTAATCATTCTGTTCAGCCAGTAGAAGACAGCAGGGATGTCGCTCTGAAATTTTTGAATGAAAGTGAAGTGTGTTCGGAAAGTAGATTTAATTCCAAATGGCAATTATTCTTGACAGACATTTTCACTAAATTTGTTTTGACAGAAAGTGCGCAATTGCGCACGCAAAAAACGATGTTTTTTTTTGGTTTGTTTACATTGTATTTTACCTTCCCTGTTTGATTGATTTTACTTTCCGATTTATCAAACATCTAAACTTGAGTTTTAAATTAACAAAATGACAAATAAATTATAAAGATTTAAATTTTAACGGAAATTTTCGCTATGGGGTAAAACACGGAAATATCCGCTTAGTTGGCAAAGCTGCTGTAGGGTTATTTTTCTACTCTACAATGTACAATCGTTTATCGAAACACATTACTATTACAAAAGTAATGGATTTAGGAATTCCTAAACCTATATTTAAAAAAAAACACAAAATTTTAATAAAATTGCATATATCTGAAATTACTCGAAGTATGAAGAAATCAATTTATTTGTTGCCCTTTGCTACTCTTTTACTACGAAAACTACGTTTCGTAAAAATCCGTTTCACATGGTTCGAACCGGAAACTGCAACACTGAGTTTCCCGCTCTTTGACGTTTTTGCTATGTTCTCCTTTTAACGACGCTTCGTTTTGCAATTCATTTCAATGGCTCTCTCTCTCTTTCCCTCGCACATCGGAGTACACATCAGCTGCGCTGCTTTAACGAAAAGGTTCGCAAAACCAAATAACAAGCGGCGGCATTTGTTTGTTGTTGTTGGCTTTTTTTTTCTCAGATTTAGACAGACGAAAAATTCAATTTTCAACGGACGGCGAACGAACGCTGTCGAATAAAGAGCGTAGTTTTTTTGTTACATTAAAATATATAAAATTAAGTTAAAATTATATATTTTAAACATGCAAAAATTGCTAATTGTGTAAAAAAAGAGCAACGTATCTAGAAGGCGGCGTCAATAACACTTGAAACTGTTTTGTCTGTGGCGTCTTCGTCTAAGTTTGCAATTTCCGTCGAGTTTGTTAATTTCATTAAATAAAACTACACATTACACCGCAAGGGTAAGTAAAATCAATTTAAATCAAATTAATTTCGAAATTACAACCTGTAATTATTTCTGTAATAATTGATATATGAAAATTTTATTTCAAAAAATGTGTAAAAGAAAAAATGAAAAACTAAAATGGCGCACTCTTGCATATAGGTGAAAAGAAATAGGTGGTATTAGTCATTAAAAATGTATTACTACTTGAAAAATAATTCAACTGCCGAAATAACGTCTTGAAATTATATTTAAATTATTTGCACACTCGAGGAAATAGTGAAAATTTTCGTTCGGCATACGTATTTGTCTCTCGGCAAGGAAACATAACCTCACATTTCCTAATGAAGTCTACAGGGTCATTTGTCCAGATAATTAGTGATTTCTACCTGAGGGTTTCGTTTAAAAACTATGCGCCATTGTTCGTTCCTGAGTATATAATTATTTATCTTTTTTAAATCTCCATTTGAGATTTCACCATGGTACCACTTTCATTTGGGGTTCAGCCGGTTTTTGCTCCTAAATATAAAAGTTTTAAAACAAGAAACTCATCTTATATCATTTAATTAAACTTGTATCTTTCATATCTCCGAGTTTCTTTCAAACATCTGGTACCTTTTTAAGGTAGTTATCATCAACCCTTAAAATACATACATATACTGTACCTATGCCATTATAGCTTCACAAGGAGTCCGCAATGCAATAAATGCTGACCTAGGTTGATTGCTTTGGCATAGTAGTATAGTTCCTTCCGAGTAGTACAAATATCATTTGAATATCATATTTTATCTTAACAAGGTCAATTGCAAAAATGTAAATATAGAAACTTTCCTAAAAATGTTTGCATACTAAAACTGAACTGTTTTTGAAGTAATTATTTTAATTATTAATTAATTATTCTTTTGTAGTTCTCCAACTACCCAATCATGCAGAACGGAAGCAGTTCCGGCTCGGCCGGTGGTTTGTCCATCGAGAAGATGTACCAAAAGAAATCTCAGTTGGAACACATTTTGTTGCGTCCCGACACGTATATCGGTTCCGTGGAGCATACAAAGGAACTTATGTGGGTCTATAATGAAGAAAAAAATCGTATGGTGCAGAAAGAGATTTCCTTTGTGCCTGGTCTCTATAAGATTTTCGATGAAATTCTTGTTAATGCTGCGGATAACAAGCAACGCGATAAGACCATGAACGCAATTAAAATCGAAATCGACGCGGAGAAGAATTCAATTTCCATATGGAATAATGGGCAGGGTATTCCCGTTACAATGCACAAAGAGCAGAATATGTACGTGCCGACTATGATTTTCGGTCACTTGCTAACATCATCGAATTACAATGATGACGAGAAAAAGGTCACTGGTGGACGAAACGGTTATGGTGCCAAATTGTGCAACATATTCTCTTCTAGTTTCACTGTAGAGACTGCTACAAAGGAGTACAAGCGTAGTTTTAAACAAACATGGGGTTCAAACATGACCAAGGCCTCAGATCCAAAGGTAAACGCTTTACTAAAAGCTTGCTAATTTATGATTTTAAACATAGAGTTTTATTTAGATTAAAGACTTTGCTGGGACCGATTTTACGAGAATTACCTTTTCTCCGGATCTGTCAAAGTTTAAAATGGATTCTTTGGATGAGGATATTGTGGCATTGATGTCGCGTCGTGCCTTCGATATTGCCGCCTCAACGAAAGGAGTAGCTGTGTATTTGAATGGCAAAAAACTTGCTGTAAAGAACTTCAAGGACTACATAGATCTCTACATCAAGCAAGACGATGAATCCGGGCAGCCAATTAAGTTTGTTTATGAGCAATGTGGTGATCGTTGGGAAGTAGCCTGTTGTCCCTCAGAGCGTGGCTTCCAACAAGTATCATTTGTGAACTCCATTGCCACAACCAAAGGTGGTCGTCATGTTGACCACGTGGTTGATAATATCATTAAACAATTGATTGAGGTGTTGAAAAAGAAGAACAAAGGTAAAATGGAGATACTAACTTTGTAATACATGGTTTATTCATGACCAATTTTTCCTTGACAGGTGGTATTACCATCAAACCTTTCCAGGTGCGCAATCATCTTTGGGTTTTTGTAAATTGTCTTATTGAAAATCCCACATTCGATTCGCAAACCAAGGAGAACATGACACTGCAAGCCAAAAGCTTTGGTTCTAAATGTGCACTGTCTGAGAAGTTTATTGGTAATGTATCCAAGTCGGGAATTGTCGAAGCTGTTTTGTCTTGGGCTAAATTCAAGGCACAAAATGATATTGCAAAAACGGGTGGTAAAAAGTCATCGAAAATAAAAGGTATTCCGAAGTTGGAAGATGCTAATGAGGCTGGTGGTAAAAACTCGTATATGTGCACGCTGATTTTAACTGAGGGAGACTCAGCCAAGTCATTAGCCGTGTCTGGACTTGGTGTTATTGGAAGAGATTTGTATGGGGTCTTTCCGCTACGTGGTAAACTGTTAAATGTACGCGAAGCTACTTTTAAACAGTTGGCCGACAACGCTGAGATCAATAACTTGTGTAAAATTATTGGTTTACAATATAAGAAGAAATATCTCACAATGGATGATATAAAGACATTACGGTATGGTAAGGTCATGATCATGACTGATCAAGATCAGGACGGTTCCCATATCAAAGGACTACTCATAAATTTCATTCACACTAATTGGCCGGAGCTGTTGCGTTTACCCTTCCTGGAAGAGTTCATTACACCCATCGTGAAGGCAACTAAAAATAACGAGGAACTGTCATTCTATTCTATGCCTGAGTTTGAGGAGTGGAAGAACGATACACCCAATCACACCTCATACCATGTAAAGTACTACAAAGGTTTGTACTTTTTAAGCAATGTGATTTTGTAAAATAAAACTACTCCTTCTGCTTAGGTTTGGGTACCTCGACCTCCAAAGAGGCAAAGGAATACTTCCAGGACATGGATCGTCATCGCATTTTGTTTAAATATGATGGCAGTGTAGATGATGACAGTATAGTTATGGCGTTTTCTCGCAAACATATTGAGAGCAGAAAGGAATGGCTAACAGCGCACATGGATGAAATCAAACGCCGTAAACAACTGGGATTAGCCGAACGTTATCTCTACACGAAGGGAACTAAATCTATTACATACGCTGATTTTGTGAATCTTGAATTGATTCTCTTTTCTAATGCTGATAATGAACGGTCCATTCCAAGTCTGGTCGATGGATTGAAACCTGGTCAACGTAAAGTCTTGTACACATGTTTCAAGCGTAACGATAAACGCGAGGTGAAGGTTGCACAGCTTTCAGGTTCCGTTGCTGAAATGTCTAGTTATCACCATGGCGAAGTGTCCCTACAAATGACAATCGTTAACTTGGCCCAGAACTATGTTGGTTCCAATAATATAAACTTACTAGAGCCGCGCGGTCAATTCGGTACTCGTTTAACGGGTGGAAAAGATAGCGCTAGCGCTCGTTACATCTTTACAATTATGTCACCATTAACTCGTCTTATTTTCCATCCATCCGACGACCCACTTTTGGCTTACCAATACGATGATGGTCAAAAAATTGAGCCAATATGGTATATACCAATCATTCCAATGGTACTAGTTAATGGTGCTGATGGTATTGGCACCGGCTGGTCTACAAAAATATACAATCACAATCCTCGTGATTTGATACAGAATCTCAGGCGTATGTTGGCGAAGGACGAGCCAATTCCCATGCATCCATGGTAAGTGATGTGATAAATATATAGATATTATGATTTTAATGTAACATTTTTATTTTCTAGGTATAAAAACTTCAAAGGTACTATTGATTATATCTCTGATGGGCGTTACATTAGTTCTGGCAATATACAAATCATTCAGGGTAATAAGATTGAAATATCGGAATTGCCCGTGGGCACTTGGACGCAGAATTACAAGGAAAACGTCCTGGAACCCCTGTCTAATGGTACTGAGAAGATAAAACCCATTATCGCTGACTATAGGGAATACCACACGGATACCACAGTTCGTTTCGTTATCACAATGTCTCCGGGTGAATTTGAACGCCTTCAAGCTGAGGAAGGTGGTTTCCACCGTGTATTCAAATTGACATCTTCCATGTCTACAAATCAAATGCACTGTTATGATAGTGAAAAGTGCTTACATCGATACGCAACATCACTACACATTATGCGCGAATACTTCCCGGTTCGCCTGGAATTTTATACTAAACGTAAAGATTATTTGATTGGCCAACTCACTGCTCAGGCAGATCGACTCACTGATCAGGCACGTTTCATTTTGGAGAAATGCGAACGTACACTGGTCGTCGAGAATAAGAAGCGAAAGGTAATGATAGACGAGCTCATAAAGCGTGGATATCGACCTGATCCAGTGAAGGAGTGGCAACAACGTATCAAGATGGAAGAAGAAGAGCCTGCTGATGATGACGAAGAGGAAGAAGAAGCTGCTTCAACAAGCGTAGTGAAGAAGGAAAAGAAAAATGTCGATCCAGAGAAAGCCTTCCAAAAGCTAACTGAAGTGAAGAAGTTCGATTATCTGTTGGGAATGTCAATGTGGATGTTAACTGATGAACGCAAGAATGAGTTATTGAAGCAACGTGATCAAAAATTATCAGAATTAGCAGAACTAAAATCGAAAACTATAGAAACTTTGTGGTTGGACGACTTGGATGCATTGGAGAAGAAACTCGATGAAGTCGAAGAGAAGGAACGCCTCGATGAACTGGGTGTTAACAAGAAGCAGGCGAAGGCTATGTCTGCGAAGGCAAAGGCTGTAGCTAGTACATTGAAAAAACGCGCAGCCAAAGCTGGTAGTGGTGATGTGTTCCCAGATCCCCATGGTGTTAAAGTTGAATTTAAGGTAATGAATTTATTAAATTGTACAGAATCAAATTTCAATAATATATGTTTGGTTCATCCAGGTCACCGATGAAATTATGAAGAAAATTTCCACTGCAGTGGCAGCGGCTAAACCCAAAATCAAGAAGGAGAAAGTAGATAAAAAGCCGAAGGGCGATGGTACCGAAGCGGAAATTGATGAATTCGACGCTTTAGTTGATGATGGTACTAAGGGGCCAAAGGGATCGCCACCAGGAAAAAAAGTACAGGTGAAGACTGAGGGCGCTGCGAAGCGAAGCCGTAAGAAGAAGGACGATGCTTCGGATGGATTAAAGCAATCGAAATTGAGTTTCAAGGCAAAAGGCGTAAGATTGAAAAATGTTTGTATTATCCGTTAAAAATATTTATAATTATTTAATTTTAGCGCAAAAAGAAAATAACATCATCGGATGAGGAAAACGATTTGTCTGGCAGTGACGTTGAAATGAGTGTTGAGGTAGCTCCAAGAGCTGATCGTCCCGGTCGTCGTGCTACTGCAAAGGTGGGTTGACATTAAAATCAACTTTATGAAATACTCTCTTATTTCATGTAATCTTTGAATTTTACAGAAGGTAAACTATTCAGGTTTGCTTGATTCCGATGAGGAAAGTAGCGATGGCGAAGTCGTTTTAAAGGATAATGATGCTGTGAAGGAAAGCACATTGGATATGGGTCGAATATCTGCAGATGAAAGCGATGAAGTTGTGAGTGATCTTGACCAATCGCAAATAAAAACCACTTCAAAGCGTCCACGCAAAAAGGCTATTTCGAGCGATAGTGATGGAGATAAGAAGAAAAAGAAAAAGAAGATAAGCAGCGATGAAGATTTTGACTCAGATTTTGAGTAAAGCATACATTATCCATTTAATACCGACTTCAAATGTTCATACGAGCTCGTTAAAAACACTCTGCAAATGTGCGTGAAAGTATTTCTTTTATATTGAGTTTTAATTAATATTTATGTTTCCACAACCTTTTTACCTTTACCTACCCACCTCACTGTTCAATTCTTTTTTTTTTTTCATTTTAATGATCGTTTATAAAGGAAACCATGATGATAAAAATTTAATGTATCTTTTGTGTATTTTAAAAGTAATTATAAATAATAAAATATCTTAAAAATGGAGAATGTTGCCAACAAAAAATTCTCAAACATTTATTAAAAAAAATAAATGTAATAAGTGGTCATTCAAATATTGATTTTAAAATATTCACTTAAATATAAATGTATTAGTAATGATCTTTCGTACTTTAATGGATAATTATTGTGTAATATTTTCATCACCTCCAAATTCCTCCTTACCTATACTTTGTAAATAATTTTATGTAAGCTATAATTAAAACATTACACGGAATCATAATCTATAGAGCGGCAACGTTTAATTCTATACTAAATAAAATTCGAAATCATAGAATACGATTTAATGGTATTACCTTTTAATAAAATTTAAATACTGATTTTAATAATATATGGATAAGTTTTATTTCACCAAACATAATATGTTATATTGGTTCGAATACGTACACATATGTATAAAAATAAAAATCATGTAATGGTAAAAACCATAAAATTATGTTTCCAAGCTAGATATTTATTCGCAATACACAAAAAATGGTTGCCAGTTTCTAAAAAAAAACACTCCTTTCACATCGGTGCAAATACATTATGTTTGAAGCTAATCTAATTGTTTCAAGAATTCGTTGAACGTATTTCTCATATGTTCGCTTGCGATTTTCTGCTTGCTCAAGGTTTCGCGCAGAGCATAGCGACAACTCTTCAGGTTAAACTTGCTTTTGAATTTTTCCTCACTGCGCAACAAGCCCAACTGCATCAAGTAATAGTTGAGTACTCTTCGCTCCTGTTTTGTCTTCACAGCATAATCGAACGACTCCTTGAATAATGCCATTGCAACTTCCAGCGCAGGATTTGACGATTGTGCGAGATGGGCACATTTCAATGTAGTAAAAATAAGTACAAGCAAATAGTTGTCATCGCTAAATTGCTATAAAGGAATTGTTTTTCAGTAAGAGTGTATAAGCGAATTGAATTTCATCATACATTGATAATGGTTTTGAAAGCCTCCAAAGAATGGCCTTCCTTGAGCGATTCGAACATCTGTAACGTGCATGGTTGACGGCTCAAGCAGAATGCTTCAACAGTGTGGGGTTTATCATCTGTTGTCGTCGAGTCAGCGGGTGTTGTAACGGCGAAGGTGGTACTATTGTTTGAACCCAAGGTATCATTGGGATTGAGCATCTAGAAGAGATTAGTTAATGTTGAACAAGAATGGGCGAATCTAATATTGTGAATCACTTTTGTTGTGAATGCGGTTGTAGTAGTGTAGGCTGTTTCCTCCGCTTCATCCGCATATTCATCATCGTAGTCCTCCTCTTCATCCGCCTCTTCAGTAGTATCATTATGGTGCTCATCGTCATAGATTTCATCATCTTCTTCTTCGCCGTCATCGTCATCTTCCTCATCATCATCTTCACATTCGGACTGGTCTTCATCGAGACTTTGAAGAGCATCTGGATGGGCAAATGCTTGCATTAATTCTTTAATTCGTTCACGACCTTCGTAACCGAACTGTAGTGCAGACAGAAAATATATGAAGATTATCTAAGAACGCCAAGTAGAAGTAAAACGTCAAAATTACCTGGTTACCATCCAGAATTAACTTTCGCAAATTTGGTTTATTCTGGAGTGCGGACGCTAAAACTAATCCTCCGTCAGCGCCGATTTCATTGAACCCTAAGTCAACTTCTTCTAAGTCAATGTGATTCTCTTCTAAAGCTTCAGCGAAATGATAAGCGCCATTAGTTTTCAAAAGACAATCACCGAAATTGATTTCGCGTAATCTGTAGGAAATCAACGACTATAGTTAAGTGGTTAAAATATGTTTAATTATTCTACATACTTGGGAGTATAGCTGAACGCTTCAGCCAGCGAAGCCGCCCCTTTGTAAGTTACTGTATTGTCGTTCAAGTTCAAGACCTGTAAATTTGGATTTGCTCTAAATCCTTCTGCCAGCGCTGCGATGCCATCGTGATAGATGGAATTCTGAGGCATAGCAATCATCTCCAATGTTTTGAGGGTGGAAAATATTTTAGCAATGGCTTTGGCGCCATCATTTTCCAAACGATTTCGACCAGCAATGAATATTTTCAGGCTTAAGGGTGTACCGGCGGCAGAGCTCAATTTGTGACAATCCAACAGGGCCTTCGATAACATTTGGCCGCCGCGAATCCCCAAACCACAATTGTTCAAGCGCAGCTCCTGCAGAGAATAGCACACCCGTGATCGTAGGAGATCTTCCAACCCAACCATGCCGTTGGGACCCAGGGCATTGTCGCTAAGATCGAGTACGGCCAGTTGGGCCTGCGCCACCATGAGGCCGTTGCCGAGATGTTTCAGTGCCTGCGGAATTTCCGTCTTCAGACGTCCTGTGAAGAGATTCAACCACAGGGCTTTCCGAAACTCGGGGTGCTTTTCTAACGCCTTCCCGATGGCGGCTGCCGCATCAATGCCCAAAGTATTACCGTCCAACTTAAGGTAATGCAATACTTTTGCGTTGTTTATAGCATCCACAACATCCTTAGCTGTAAATATACAAACATAGGATTATTATTACTGTTTACTTTTCGCCTAAACAACTAAATTTCATCACCATCTTCGGCCGTGGTCCACTTCAATGATTTATCCTCGAATGTGACTCCTTCCTCTTGCACTTTTTTCAGTTCGCTTGCAAAGTTCCCAAAATTAAAAGATGTCATATTTGGTATATATTTTAAATGTAAACGTAATAATAGTTTCTGATAGATAGTCTCTCTTAATAATTTTTTTTAAACAAAATCGCAGTTTATACGTTGTTTGGACTGATTGAGGTTATAAAAAAAGCGGTTGCGAATTCCAGAGCAGCTGTCAAATTTGATTTGCAGCTGTGCACGAATTTTCGCGCGTCTCTTTCTTTATGGTGGATACACAAGTATAAACACTGCCAGCATTTAATTTTGGTACTGTGGTTTGTTTTCTACAAAATTACCATCAAATGGTATTCAACTGGTCAAAACAGCCTATTTCTCTCTAATTCGTGTTGCAACACGACGACAAGCTGAAGATTGTCGTTGTCGTCTGCAGTCGTCAACTTATGGGCGTTTCACACGGTACATCATGATCACACATACAACACCCATATTTTTGAAGAAAAAAAGAAAATTTATTGATTATTTAATTTATGTTATTTACATAGTAAATTTAAAATTTGTTCACTTTCATTAAACATTCAAAATTTGACCATTTTCATAAAAATTCAAAATTTGACTATTTTCATAAAAATTCAAAATTTTACCATTTTTATAGAAAATATAAAATTTGTTAATTTTCATCAAAAATTCAAAATTTGACTATTTTTATAGAAAATATAAAATTTGTTAATTTTTATTAAAAATTCAAAATTTTTTTTAAAATTTAATATTTTCATAATTTGAAATTTTCTTTAGACTTATAAAACGAAATGACAATGAACTTCAAATTATGAGTTAGGATCTATGTAGAGAAACTCATGGCTCACTTAGATTTTGTGTACAAAATTTGAATATTTGAATCTTCAGTGTTACAAAATACACATAAATAAAAATTTTGCGAATAGAATACATAGTTCTCATCATAGTTTAGATTTCAAAAAATATATATTTTTATATTTTAAAAATGTTAACGAAAACTTCCGGGTTTCCGCCAATAGGTAAAATTTCCGTAGAAATTGCGTGTAGTTGGCACGCTTGTCAGTAGTCAAAATGCTCACTCTTCTATATTTTTTGTCTCTCAAATTATGGTTGTAAATGGGAATATGAACTTTTATTTGTTTAATATTGCTGTTTCTATATGTTATAAGTTTTTATTATTAAGTTTTAAGGTAATTATTTAAATACAATTTTTTGTCGCTGTCGCAATCAAACAATAATTCCCTCCGACGCCATGTTCTCGACGTGTTGTTGTATTTCCTACATTTGTCAATCACCCAGTACAATAACAAGCCGCTGTAACCAATTGTTGTTCTGTCTCAAATGTCAACATTCCATAGACAAATTTTACATTTTTCTCACGAAGTACGATTTTTTTGAGAAATGAATTAATTAGTTATAAAGGAAGCAAGCTATAATAACAATTCATAAGAAGCGGTGATCAAGTGGGGAAAATGTTCATCGCTGCTGTAGTTCAGGCGTCATCAGGAATACGTGTATGATGATGATGCTCCTGCACAGAATACGCAAATTTAAGAAAATGATTTTGCCCACAAAACCGATCTTTTGGGTGATCCTAGGAGTGATGTGCATCATAACCAGTGGTTGCTACTGGCTGCTGTGGTCTGAAGTACGCCTGGAAACATTGCACAACGGTAGGTGATCGAGGAACACCTCAGGAATCACAGTATGACAACGATTTATATTTCTTGTAGTCATTAAGCCTCTGGCCAAGATTGCATCACCAGACGGCCTGCAGCCTGCGGAATCCAGCATTGCGAGCGAAGCTAGTTTCGACTATGATGAGAATCTGGTGGTGCTGTACAATCGTGTCCCGAAAACTGGATCCACAAGCTTCGTCAACATTGCCTACGACCTGTGCAAACGCAACAAATTCCACGTGCTGCACATCAATGTCACAGCAAATATGCACGTTCTCTCGTTGCCCAATCAGGTAAGTCATCGAGTCATTTCTGACAACTTCTGCTAACCCAAAGTCGATTCACTGCAGATAACTTTCGTGCGCAACGTTACCAAATGGCGGGAAATGAAACCAGCTCTCTACCATGGTCACATGGCCTTCTTGGACTTCTCGAAGTAAATCAGTACTGGTCGATTACATTTAATTTCAGTACATAAAAGTTTAACTTTCCTTTCAGATTTCAAATTGCACACAAACCTATATACATCAATATAGTTCGTAAGCCACTCGACAGACTTGTCTCCTACTATTATTTCCTTCGATACGGTGACAACTATCGACCCAATTTAGTACGCAAAAAAGCGGGAAATAAAATTGTAATTTTACTCTGCTTGAAAATCTCTGCTTAAAAATGTGTTAAATGTTTCTTGTTTATTACAGACCTTCGATGAATGCGTGGAATCGAAGCAACCTGACTGTGATCCCAAGAATATGTGGCTGCAAATACCATTCTTCTGCGGTCATGCTGCTGAGTGCTGGTAAGTGGATTTAGTATGTGAACTCAGAGTTTATGTATCCAACGAGTGCTCTTTTGAAAAACAGGGAACCTGGTAGCGAATGGGCTCTGAATCAAGCCAAGCACAATCTGGTCAACGAATATTTTCTCGTTGGGGTCACGGAGCAAATGGAAGACTTTGTTGATTTGCTAGAGAGATCATTGCCAAGGTGAA
Organism: Coelopa frigida; assembly: GCA_017309665.1. Lineage (NCBI taxonomy): Eukaryota > Metazoa > Arthropoda > Insecta > Diptera > Coelopidae > Coelopa > Coelopa frigida. The sequence goes on along the minus strand of CM029565.1, from coordinate 28,625,894 downwards.
TATTAATAAAAGTCGTAACCTAAATCGATCTAAATCCGAATAAATATCTTAATCCGAATACATTTATTTTACAGAATGTTTCAAGGATTTCGAGAGCATTATCAGCATTCGAATAAATCACATTTGCGCCAGACTTCGTGGAAAATCGCTCCTAGCGATGTTACCGTAAATGCGATTAAGAAATCAAAAATATGGCAAATGGAGAACGATTTATACGAATTTGCATTGACGCAGTTTGAATTCAACAAACGCAAACTCATGATTCCCGACAAGAATCGTCTCCAGAAATTCATGTATGAGAAAATACGTCCTAAATAATGCAGCACGTGGAATCTCCAAGACATTTTTATATGAATGAATCTATTCCTCTAGTACTTTTTCAGTTGGTATTGTATATATTTAAAGTATTATTCAAAATTTCAAAATTATGTACTTATATTTTAATTTCGAAATCGTATACTATAAACGAAGACAGACTATTAAAAATTACATTCTGAAACTTTTTATCAGATATTAATTTTCTATCTATATTTTAGCATTAATGCAGATTTTGTTAAGTTTGAAAATAGCAAATATATTCATATCATTCGATGAAAAACCTAAATTAAGAACAATAATATTAGTAGACATTTTTATACTGACAATACTTAGAAGCAAATGAATACTTATATCACTCTGTTAATAGATTAGATTATTGTATTAAACAAATCATAGGATGTAAAATATGACAAAACACAAAATAAAACAGTGTATACTCATAGATCCTGTAATTAAATGTGTAAATGTAAATATAAAAAATGCAACAAATATATGAAGTTTGTTTTAATTTATCCACATGGTGGGAAATGATAAATATTATGAAATTCTATTCTTCAATTGGCGTTTCGTAATAAAAACTCTATAATCTGCCATTAAATTCCATTCATGTTTTACTTTTGGTGCAGATTATCGTTTATTTTTTGGAAATCAATCAGATTCAATACAAGGAGAAATCGAACTTTAATAACTGATTGTATCATTGGAAAAATGACTCGAGGATCCAAAGTGCAAACGTTGCGATCATTACCAAAAGCTCGCTTGATAAATTGCAAGAAAGCAAATGTTTCTACATTAAACGTTAGTAGACGTTACCGAAATTTCTACACCGCGTTCTATTATTTTAATATTCATTCGACGATTCGTTGAAATAATAAAAGAGCGACGACAACAAATGAAATTGTGACGACGACGATGGCCAAAGTCGAGCGAAAACAAAAGGAAAGTATGGAGAAAAACATTATTGTTCGGAGTGTGGTCCAAGAGTGCATTTGTACCCAGTTTAAGTATTTATCGCACTAGGTAAAAGGCCACCCCGAGTGTTTTAATTTATTAAAATAAACACGTCACGGGCGAGCACAGTAGACCAAATTAGGATCATGGGATATGTTATTTGAAATTTCAACTAAAAAATACTGCTCTACCGAGATTTGAACAAAAATTCTGTTCTATCGATTAGATTCTTACTTGTAGTAGATCCGAAGATTAACTACATTTGCAGTCAATTTAACTGTCGTGTACAAAGTGACCGTAATTGTTTAGCCTAGTGAAGCCAATGGAGCCCATTGAGCATTTTGCTCCACTGTCAACTGTCTCAAAGGGTCGATGTGTTTGTGCCTAGCGATCGATCGCGACTCATGCGATCGTTTTACAAATGAACTAAGACACAATAAACATGTAAAAATTGTTTATTGAACACAAATATAAAATACATATTTTTCATTTCAGCTAATTCACCCGATACAGTTCCAGCACAGGTTGTGTATGTACTAGGGAAGACAGTTGGATAGACCGACAGACAGACAGATAGACACATAGAAGGCTGGCATATACTGACTAGGTCGACCATATTCGACCGAGGTTACGAAGAGACAGCGGCGCGAGTCGGCGACGAATGCGACTCGAACAGGACGTCCCAACAACGGAGCCGGCAACAGAAGTTATTACAGTGGATAGAAAAGCGAGACGGAACAAAGTTCGAAGCATTCACACGAGATCTCGGATTTCCGTTGACCGTTGTGATAAGTTTCCGCAATCTCCCCTGGCCAAAGTCGCAATTTCTAGGAGGTTCCGACTTCAAGTTGAGTCTCGCATAAAGTGTTGGAGTACTCGAAGTCCAAAGCCCGATCTCACGCTGATCTCTGACTGGCCAACTATAACCATAATAGTGGACGTTATATCTTTGAAGTGGACCCAATCGTTAACCCCTGTGAGTGCGCGTGTGTGTGTGCTGTCGTTGCTTGCCTTAGTTGCGATTTAACGATTAATTCAATTAAAGTGGTTGCCAAAGCGCGGCTCTACCCGTCCAGAGTCGAATGTTGAGTGGAAAATTGTGTGGTGGCAAGATGTCGTAGTCGGGCCGTCATCACAGTGAGATCCGAGTGAGATGTTGTTGTACTTGCGCCGGAACGCGATCAGCGCAATCAGCCATCGGCAGCTTAGATTTAATTGTAGCTACATATGTATAATTTCATCTCGATCTTCTCTATGAATATCAATTCGAGTGAAGTTGAGTCGAGTGCCGACAACATCGACAACGACGACGACGAGTGCTAAACGGAACGATTTCGTTCGCATGGAAATATAAAACCACAGCGCAGTTAAGTGAACTCCTTTAGTTCCAATTTAGTTCCACAAACAACGCCACTAACACTGGCTTAGAATTGTTGTTGTAAAGTGCTCGACTCTGACTCTGATCGCCTGATTTTCGGTGATTTGATTTTAAAAGTCGGTCGGCTTCCAAAAAACTAATCGATTCAAACGCAATCGAATCAACTTGAGCTGAACTAAGTTCTATACGCGAACTAAGTTCAATAATAGCATTCTGCTCCAGTTCGATTTGGAGGCCACGTCTGTTGCTGACAGTCTCACTTACACTTGACTTTGGATTAGCTGCGCTCCATCGAAAGTAAGTTCTTCCCTTCATTGTTCCCATAAGTAGTATAGTGTATTAGTATATAGTAGTATAGAAGACTGTACATAGTAAGCATGTGGCGTGACAATACTGCATTTGCAATGACAATCTTAACACTACCAGCCGAAAATATTAAATATTTCTACCAAAAGGTAATCAAGAAATATGGGGGAGGAGAGAAGAAAAAATACTTATATGTTATTATGGAATATATATATTTAGAAAAACTCATATTCGAAAAATAATAACTAAGGTTTTTCATAAAATCTTGTGACGAATTTTTGAAATCGGTCATATTGACCCGGTTGGTAGTTCTAGTGTTAATATTATTCACCATTTGAATTAGCCCCAGAATTAGCAATAAAATCTTGAATTCGCAGGGCTGGGGAAAGAAATATATAAAATCATGTTATACAAAAAAAATCTAACATTTTGTCGCTTTTGTCCACTGTGTTGGCCTGTTTTTCTCGTATGGTCAAATCTCGAGACCACATTTTATGTTGTGTTGCCAATAGCAACAACGTTGTTGTTGTTGGTTGCATCACCCTGCTCCAATTGCATTTTTTTTTGTGCCCTCTCCTCAAATGCAATTTCCATTCTCGTTCTCTCTCACTGATTTCGGTTTTCTTGACATCAAAGAATACGAAGAAGAGGCGAACTTGTTTTTCTCAACATTTGCCCTCTCTCTCGCGGTTGCCTTTGTAGTGGTTGTTGTTGACATCATACCCATTGCATTTCCGCTTGCTGCTTGCTTGCTTGCTCCAATACGAGCGAAATTAATACTAGCATTGTTTTTGTACCCGATCGTCCCTCGTCCTCGTGGTTCGCGAGAGGTCATTTGGTCGCGCATTTCGCCACCGACGCTCGCTCGCAAGAACATCGTCGTCCTCGTCATCATCTCGGAGTTGACAATCAATGTCGGATATAATTTCAACATTGACCCGTTTCGGAAGCTTTTTTGCTGGCTTTACACAAAGCGGAAAGCGTTGAAAAAACATCAACATCAGCGTCGTAACATCGTCAGACGGAAGGCAGTGGATCCGGAGAACAAGGTTTCAGCAATTTCAGTGAATTTTGCGTTCGCGGGAGTGGCGAATTTGTGGAAAATTTTGTTATATTGTGAAGTGCAATTAAATCTCGGCCTCGAGAACGTCCGATAAGTTTGCGTAATAAAAAAAAGCCGCAACCTGTTTGTTGTGCTGCCTCCAGGGAACACAACGGCAATCACAAAAGGGCAACCACAACACAGCAGCAGCAACAACAACAAGGCCGACGCGATGACGATGATGAGCGGCGCCCTCGAGCGCCTCCCGAACGGCGCCGAACCTGGTGAGACCGAAGTTTTCCCGAGCACTCGCACTTGTCTTGGCTTAACTGTAGTTATTTTATGTAGTCACGGTGGAGCAAAGTTCATTAGAACGGAGTTTCTTTCGTCAGAGCCCAACGAATCGATTTTTAAATTTTCTCAATATTCACCACTCTGCGGCACGGTCGGGGTCTGCCCTTCGGTGAGCGATATTCAAATGCGTTCGTTGGTCTCTCATAAAAATCAATTCATATACTCCCGTCCCATTAGAAATGGCAACAATTCAATACAAACACACACACACCCCACACCGATATTACAGCAACAATGGACGCCACTGTGGGACATGCAAAGAAATACATTTATTTATTTGTATATTGATTGTATAGATGGGTAGAGGTTCGAAAAGTAAAGTTCACGTGCTCCCGAAACGCCATGCGACGAAACCGTAGGAAAACTAACATAATCGTAAAATACGTGGTTGTCATAATAATTTAATAAAACAAATTCTAATTGAAAATAACGTCCGTTGGCCCAACCACGCAGAGGGAAATAGTGTACGAGAGCACTATAGAAGTGGGAAAGAGATGTTTTTGAGGGGGGTTGGAGAAGAACAAGCAATCGGTTGGGGTTCGTCGATCCAACATGTGTCAGGATGGCCGAGCGGTCTAAGGCGCCAGACTCAAGAGAAATCTTGCCACGTCTCCATACCGTGGTTCCCCTGAGCGTTCTGGTCCTCTCTGAGGGCGTGGGTTCGAATCCCACTTCTGACAATGACTTTTTTTTTTAATATTTTGTCTGTTCTGAATGAAACTTACTCTATTAAGTCTCTATACTATATTAACCCTCACTTTTACATTTATATCAATTTCTTCCCTCTTTTGATAAGATGTAAAAAGTGTAAACCAGGTGAAAAATCGCTTTTTTTCAAACTCTATTCGATCCAATTATCGATTTGTACTAATTTTTTCTAAAAAGCTCAAACTTGGATTACAAAAATTATTTGTAATACTTTAATCTGCCTGGGAATGAGCTTTAAGACGTCTCTTCAAGTAAAAGTGATTGTAAGAAAAACTTTAGTCCAAGTTAATTATAATAACGTAATAACATTTTAAAAATAAATAATTATTAAATATTTACATATAATTATATTTAAATCATGATTGCCATTTTAATTATTTTATTTTTAATACTTATTTTATTTTATTTATTTTAATTAAGAAAGTATGTCTTTATAGACATACATTTTCATCTAATTAAAATTAATAAGCAGTCAAAATGACTTCCTTGGGCAATCTAGTGTTAAGCTTCTTTGTCAAATGATTCAATTAATTTCATTTTCAACTGCCGTTGGTTGCAACAGCAACTTATTATTTTAACCAAGATGGTTTTGATGAAAAAGTTTGATAAACGACCGCAAAGAAGCGAAAAACTAAGAGCAAAAATTTGAATTCACCTACTTCCCGAGCACTGTGGGATGATTCAATTGAAATGCATAGTTTCGACAGTAAATTGTTTATGAATACGTTTGCTCCATTGTCCACAGCGTAATTATTTTCCCTCGTCCCTCGAGCTTTAGACCCAACTACTGCGGCTCGTTGAAAAACCTGCTCACCTCAAAAAACACAGACCCCAAACCCCATCTCCACGATGTTTCCTCGTGACGCAACCCCAGGCTGCTGACTTGGGCATTTAATGAATGATACCTTGGTGGAATAGACTAAGACGAACTCCCGCTCACATGTGAGACGAAGAACTGCATCGGGCGGCCATATGAGTGCAACAACAATGCCGAATGCTCGACACCCAAACCGCCGCCGTCGTCGTCGAACCAGAGCCGGGCTTTAACGGAAGAAAGCGTCAACTCGAGTCGAGTCCGGCTTCGAAGCGGTTCAACTCCGACTCTGCAGTTGTTCGAACTCGCAACGGTTGGTTCCACCTTGGACCGAGATCTTCCGATTCTGTTGCTGTTGCTTTGTACTTTCCCATTTCGTTTTAATTTTTTAAAGTTGTTTAATTTCGATTTCTGTTTTCCGTCTACAACGGAGCCAATTTGTTGTCAAATAAAACGCAAGCCTCGCTCGAATGTCAACTTCAGTTGTGTCTCAGCGTTAACGTCGATTGGACGAGGTTGGTACGAGTACGAGTCGAATCGAGTCGAGCCGTCGAAAACGTGTTTTAGCCAAGAGACGTCGTCGTCGTCGTCGTCGTCGTCGCAAGCGGGTTTCGGCCGTGTCCCTCGAGTGGTTGTCTAAATTTTTACGTTGAGTGTGTGTTCGTTCGAAACAATGATATCCCATAGTTGGGGATTTTCCGTCCTATCCGAAGAGTTTTTATTTAATCTTTGACCTTGATGCTGCAGTTAATGGAGCTTCTTCATATGTTTCTGAAATAATGGATATAGTTTCGGATCTGCCAATAGTCACTAGTTCTTTAAAAAGTTACAGGAGCTTAAAATTTAATTATTATTTTCAATATTGGTCGTTGAATTAGTCCTGCTAGGAAATAATGGAAGAGTTATCAAGAATATAAGGAAAGAGTTTAACCCAAGCTCAGGGTTAAAACTGGATGTTCATTTGTTCTGGCCACAAATATGAAATCGATTATCATATCGCATTGAAAGGTTTTTTAAAGTATTTCCTGTAACTTTGTCCACAATGGAACATTTTATGATCGTAATAATTAAATTCTTAAGAAAAATCCCATAACAATATTTTCTCGTTGTCTTTATTGTGACAAATTTCCAGATAATTAGAAAAATAAACACTTTCGTATCGATTAATTCCCCTCATAAGATTCTGACACAATTGTGGTGTAAACTTGTATTAAGATACTTGATTAGCAATTGTTTGTCTTCGCAAATGTATGCAAATTAACTAAACACATATTTATATATTGTGAATAATTTTTATACCCTATACTCTGAGGTGTGGGGATAATAAAATGAATCAATCTTTATTCACTCGATCCTTCAGCTTGTGGGATAGGTCTTAGATATGTTAAAATATATACTATATATACTATAGATCAGCTCGATTTAGTGATGTCCGTTTGTGGAATACCTTTTTTGAAGAAACTGGATCTATTATTGTTATATAGTATATACATAATTTCTATAATAAATTTGTATGTAAAATGGTTATAAAAGTATCATTCTATATATAGAGCTAAAAACCTTAAGTTCTATGGATGTGATGTTAGACTCTGCCATAAACGGAAAAAATCGGCACTTCACAAACCTTAAAACTTAGTGGACTACTTTGTATATGTAATGCTGTCCATATAGGACAGCATCCTTTATGCTAATAATAAACAATAACTTGCAAATTAAGTCCCCATCAAAATGACCTCAAAATACCCTCATTATTTATAAATAAACCTAAACTTTTTAAACTTTTAAATTGGTGTGCTGATAATTGAAATTGGTCAATATATAGGGTGTAGTTTTGGCCAGGCCGACTTATTAATGCATAAGTTCGAATCTGGTAACACCGGATCTGAACTAGACGTTTGTATACTAATTCGATATTTGTATTGATTCTCGATTCTCAGAACTTTAAGATCTCCTCAAAATGTATTAATAACTCTTATTGTTCAAATTTCTAAACAAGTTAATGTCAAGGTCAAGATCAAGATTTCTTTAGTCAAAAATTGTGCAAATAAAAGCTCTTCAGTGATTAGAACAAACAATTAAAACCAGACAACGATAATAATAATGCGAAATTTAATTACAGCAAATTGTTTTATAAATATAACCCCATTTAATTGCTCAAGAATATAATTTTTAATACAAAAATGAGTAAGTATTGAAGCACTTAATTAAATAATTCACTTTAATTTCAATGCTAGCAACAAGTGTGTAATTGATGGTCAAAACAGAGATATTGTTGTATGATGAATTTTTAATGATATGTTTTTGTTTTTATTGGAAATATGAAGACAGTAAAAAAGGAAACAATACTGTATAATCCATTGATTGTGGAGTATAAACATATACCAAGATAAGAACTATCAATTTGATTCTCATTATCAATCGCCTTTTAAATCTAAAAACTAATCGCTCGACCTACCACATTTCAGTTAGTCCGATATATTAGCTTAGAAGTAGATGTAAAATTCTGATATTATGTTAGTTATTTAAATTAAACCCCAATTATCTTCTACTTCGCAGGAGTTCCAACCATGCTGTCCGACATCGGCGAGCTGCCCTCGGTGAAATTGGGCGAGTTCGTGCTGCAGTTCGAACTGGGGGAGCCCACGGAGCACGGCAAAGAGGTCGCCATCCGGGAGCTGCGAGAAACGCCCGAAGTGAAGAAGCAGGCGGTGGAAGATCTCAAGAAGCTGCTGGAACGTAAGTTGAAACCAAATGGCTATTATACGAGAGAGAATAGAGTTTAATTCCGAGGGGATTACAAGTTAATTGCGGGGAGCAAAGTTCCGAGTCGGAGTCGGATTTCGCTGAAAAGCTGCTGCTGCTTAAGCTTCAGAGTCAAAGTGCACACGGATCGATAATAAATGCACACAAGGCATGAGCAAGGGTCAGTTGAGGGAAACGGGCTTCTCTTAATTGCACTTTTGCTAATGCTAATCAATTGCAGTTATTTCTGAATGCCGCCGCAATTCTTACGATGAGACAGCAGATCGATCACGAGCACTCGCCTCCGAGCGACTAATTGCCTAGTCATAATTTAACAGAAATACATACTGATAGAAGTCCGGCCCAAAGGCGAATCAAACGCCGACACGGCATCGCCGTCAGTCCGGTCGAAATGCCCCAGTGACACTTGGTCACGGCGACGATCGGAACCTTCCATCCGTCTGTCCGTTTGTCCGTCTGTCTGTTTGTCCGTCCGCGTGTGTTGCGTGTGTGCAAAAGTCAGCTCAGTGTGTGAACCCGAGTTAGTCGCTTTGAAAGGTGATAATTAAAGTGTTGATTACAGTCGAATATTTAGTCAGCCGTCGAATGATGGGAAAACACGACAACGACGTCGATGATGCGAGACGATGATGACGGCGTTTGTTCATTTCGTTGAGATTTTATTGATTTGCCAGTGTTGTCGCTCTCTTATTGCTTAAGCGTAAAATAAAACTTAAGGGATTTTACGGTTGTTGCTGCAAAAACGTCCATAAAGTGCTCAAGGTCGCTTCACGCTCTCCTCCGCTCTGCTCGGCTGGTGGAGGTCATTTTAGGCCTATGACTTTGAGCCGGTTTCCGACCGAGACGATGAACGATGCATGTTTCCAGAGATGGGCATTAGTCAGCCACCTGTAGTGGATGGTGTTTAATAGGGTTCACTGATTTAAATGAATGCACTTTGAGGTGGTCCGATCGCCCACTGGCTTTGAATAATTATGGAAGATCATGCCATTATGGTATGAGGAAGTTCCTCGACCGAGCTGGCGATCGAACTTCTCCATTCGGCCAAATTGTCGTCGAAAGAAGTTCAAGGTCGTGTTACCAAAAAAAAAAACTCAACCATTCGATAACTCACGACACAGTGCGAACAAAAAAAACCCATTCCAGCAAAGCGGAACCGAAGTGACGTCTCCATATCTTCGTCTCCCCTTCTCTCTTTCTCCCGTCTGTCTGTCTTCGGGGGGTTTCCGTCGATGGACTTTGACCTCAAGCTACATTTGATTTTGACACACAAAATTCGTGATATTCGTCGACGGACATTTAACGATGCGTATTTGAATGGCAAATGTTGTTGTTATTTCATTGGATATCTCTGTTTATATGGTGTCAATGACTTTGGCTTACATAGACTTATGGGCTCAAGTTCTCTTGTAGTTTGATTCTGAGCCTCCAAATGGCTTTTTTCAAGCGGTTCGCTTTCTGGGTTGATATTTCCTTTAAACTCGCGAAATAAACTCTACAAATTGTTTCAATTCAAATTCTTCTTGTTTTTCATACCCTTTTCAACCTCTGCCTTTCAGAGGAAACCGATCTTCTGTATCCCAAGGACAACGAGGAGTGGTTTGTGCGATTCCTGCGACCGGTTAAGTTTTACCCAGAAAGCGCCAGGGATTTGGTAATTATCAATAATTAATTTCTAACATATTTTTAGAAAACTGATTCAATTTCTCTCCTCAGATCAAGCGCTACTATGCCTTCAAGGTGAAGCACGCCGATGTCTACGACGGCCTGATTCCCAGCCGCGAGGCGAACGTCTTCAAGCACAACATTCTCACCGTGTTTCCCAATCGCGATCAACTGGGCCGCCGTGTCCTCCTGCTGGAGCTCGGAAGTGAGTTGTGGCCACTAATTTGAGGGGGAGAGTTCTTTTCTAAAACGATTCCTTCTCCATCTTCCCAAACAGAGCGCTGGAAGCACAAGCAGGTGACGCTGGACGAGGTCTTCAAGGGGGCGGTGCTCTTCCTGGAGGCGGCCATGCTCGAGCCGGAGACGCAGATCAACGGAGCCATCGTCATCTTCGACATGGACGGCCTGAGTCTGCAGCAGACGTGGCAGTTCACGCCGCCCTTCGCCAAGCGCATTGTCGACTGGCTGCAGGACTCGGTGCCGTTGCGCATCAAGGCCATCCACATCGTCAACCAGCCGAAGATCTTCAACGTGGTGTTCGCGCTCTTCAAGCCCTTCCTGCGCGAGAAGCTGCGGAATCGCATCATCTTCCACGCCACCGACCGGGAGTCGCTGCACAAACACATCTCGCCCAAATGCCTGCCGGCCGTCTACGGCGGCGTCCTCGAGATTCCGCGCGTCGACGGCGAGGAGTGGTACCGGCTGCTGATCATGTGCGACCAGGAGTATGTGGCGATCAACTCATACGGCTACAAGAACAAGAAGAAGTAATCCCCTCAGAGTCAGGATAGACGCGATAAACTCATCTACGCTGCTCGAAGCGGCTCATCAAATTGTACTTAATTGAAAAATGTGGGTGGAAAGTTTGGACTGCTCT
>CM029565.1:28575312-28614618 GCA_017309665.1 Coelopa frigida | reverse complement strand
ATTTAGGGTACACCCTGTATTGCACTGCACTGAACCCGCCCCCGCTCCGTCTGAGCAGCTGGCAATTCCCTTGTCGATCTCCTTCGATCGGTTTTCTTTGACACTTGTCAAACAAAGAAAAAACGCGATTCGTGTGTGTCCGTCGTTCGATTGTTTGTTTACATCATAAAAAAAATAAAAGAATCCAAACGCGAGGTGAAGGAGCTCGCGACAATTGGCGCCCAACGTGGGGCTCGAAGGAACAAATAAGTGGATCGATCGGTGGATACACTGAGCCGTGTTCAGTTGTTGTTGGTGATTAGTGTTGTATTTTCTATTAACCGTGTATTCTTTTGACTTAGTGATAATTCTTTTCTTTTGCTGCCAGGATGGAAGTCAACAGGCTGTCACAAGAGGAGTTGGCCTACGAGATGGAATCTCGAGGACTCCCGGTGACGAATGTTGATGGGATGCGGAAGTCCTTGAGGGCGTCGAGGCATCTGGAACATCTCGGGTCAGTGGACTGCTTCGCTGGATATCCGTTCCACTTTGAGGAAGACCAGGATGCCGTGGCGTCGAAGATAGCGGAGATCGGTAAGCTGAGGGAGACACCGCCGAACAACGAAAAGTCTTCGGAATATATATACGAAGATTGAGTGGTGCCTTGGTCGGCTTAACCGATCGAAGCCTTCAACCCGCGATGAGGTCGAGAAGCAGTCGCAGCTGCGAAATCAACTAATGTTGATTTTGTCAGACTGCAATGAAGCAGCGGGAGTCCTGGAGGAGGAAGCCGAACCCAAGCCCAGGATGGGCTCGGAGGAGTGGCCAGGAGGACGGAAGGCCCTCCTTCGCGAATCTGCCATCGAAGAGGAGACCCAGCAGACAACGGTGGGAAATAGTTTGAGTTTTCTGCGTGAGGGCGTAGTAGGGCATGAGAAGATAGAAAATCTATCTAAGTGGGAAGTGAAGTTCACTGGAGAGAAAAACGGGATTTGGGTTCACGCGTTCTTAGAGCGAGTAGAGGAGTTGTGCGAGGCCCGCCGCGTAAGTGAAGCGCGGTTGTTTAGAGGGGCAGCTGACTTATTTGCAGGAAAGGCCCTGATCTGGTTTCGTGCAGTTCGAAAGACTGTGCCGAGCTGGAGAGAATTCGTCGTCGAGTTGAAGGCGGAATTCCTGCCGCCTAATTACGACGAGGTTTTAATGGACGAGATTAGGCGTCGAACTCAAGGTGGGAATGAGTCCATAGGTGTCTTCGTAGCGATTTTGAGGGGTCTTTTTGGTAGGCTGTCCGAGTCCCTGTCCGAGAACAGGATGTTGTCTTTGGTCGTAACAAACCTAACTCCGTTTTATCAGACTCAGCTGGGCTTGGCTGAGCCTAAGTCGTTGACGGAGTTAGTCTCGTTAGGCCGAAAGTTAGAGGCTGTCCGGGCGAATGTTGAGGCTTTTGTTCCACCGCCGAGCAGTAAGACTAAGAACTTGCTGGAGCCTGATTTGGCTTACGTCGCCGAGGGCTCCGATGTGTTGGAAGCCGCCGCCCCGCTTCGCGACGAAAGGTTGGACCGGCGTATTAAAACGCCGCCCCAGGCGGGACAATCGGGTCATTTTGCGCCGAGGTCCGGACCGAGAAGTCCCAGAGGAAATCGCCTCTCGGACTCGGGTAATGCTTCGCGAGCTCCCGCCGACGCAGGGCAGGAGACTCGCCAGCAGTAAAAAGGTTGTCTGCGTGCAACCAGCTGGCTGCTAAAGGGGGTAAACTGTCTGCGCAGCGGCGTCAGACGGAAGTTAAGTTGAGCTTCACACTGGTAGGAAAAGGAGTAGATAATAGGCCATACTTAGGTATTAGGATTTTTGGAGTTTCGTTCAGAGGTTTGCTCGATTCAGGGGCAACTCGAACAATTATTGGTTGTCCAGGATGGGACATTTTCAAGGGTTGGGGATTAAATCTTGTATCGTCAGGTGTCTCTAGAGTTGCCCTTGCGGACGGAGAGGTTGTCCCAGTGAAGGGAGTGGTTTCGCTGCCGATCGAGGTAGAGGGCAAGTCGGTCCTGTTGGAATGCTTAGTAATTCCTAGACTTCCACAACCTCTAATTCTTGGTGTCGATTTTTGGCTGGAATTGTCCCAGACTTGGCCAAAAATCAATGGATGTTTTCAGACCATGTTGAGGTTTCGTCAGTCGAGACGATAGTGGAAAGATCGGAGTTGACGGATGGAGAAGCAGAGTCGCTTGAAGAACTTATCTCTAGGACTTTTAAGTCAATCCCGGAGGGGCTTGGATGTACTCATTTGGTCGGACATCGGATCCGGATTAAGCCAAATGTAGAACCAGTTAAGCAACGGTATTATCCAGTTTCCCCAGCCATTCAGAGACGGATTGATGAAGAGATTGAAGCTATGCTTCAAAAAGACGTGATAGAAGTATCCCATAGTCCTTGGGCGTCTCCAGTGGTAATGATTAGAAAAAAAGATAATAGTTATAAGTTCTGTGTCGATTATAGGACTTTGAATAAAAACACGGAACGCGATAGCTATCCTATTCCTTACGTTTCAGCCACATTGGATAAGCTGAGAGATGCGAAATATCTCTCTAGCTTAGATATTAAATCTGCGTATTGGCAAATTCCGGTAGAGGAAGAGTCGTTCACTGCGTTCACGGTCCCCGGTAGAGGACTGTATCAATTTAAACGGATGCCGTATGGGTTGCACAATGCTCCTGCAACTTGGCAAAGGTTTATTGACACAGTCATAGGGGCTGATTTGGAACCCCATGTCTTCGTTTATCTCGATGACAATTATGTCACAATTATGTCAATTATTGTCACCAATAACTTCGATAGGCACATTGAAGTCCTGAAGGAGGTGCTCCGAAGAGTTTGCGATGCTGGGCTCAGGTTGAATAGGGACAAATGTAACTTCTGTCTCTCCTCTTTAATGTACTTGGGCTATGTTGTTGATCGTCAGGGGCTGCATGTTGAGACTATGCTGAAAATCCCAGCCCCTCGAAACGTTAAGGAAGTGCGGTCTTTCATTGGTACTGTTTCATGGTACCGTAGGTTCATTCCAAACTTTGCCGATCTGGTGAAGCCCCTCACGGAGCTTATCAAAAAAAATAAGCGATTTTCATGGAATTCGGAGTGCGAGCAGAGTTTTCTCCAAGCCAAGGAGCGTCTGGTCACAGCCCCGGTTCTGTCTTGCCCTGATTTTGATCGCCCTTTTGTTATTCAAACTGATGCGTCGGATTTCGGAGTGGGAGCCGTACTTACGCAGCATTTTGATGACGGAGAGAGAGTTATCTCTTATTTAAGTAGGTCGCTTAGTAGGAGTGAGAGGAATTATTCTACTACGGAAAAGGAGTGTTTGGCAGTTCTATGGGCAGTTGAAAAATTTAGGCCATACATTGAGGGTGTCACTTTTCAGGTCATTACCGACCATTATTCACTCGTCTGGTTGAATAATTTGAAGGACCCTTGCGGTAGGTTGGCCCGTTGGGCGTTAAAACTCCAGCAGTACGATTTCGAAATCGTGCATCGCAAGGGAAAAGACCACGTCGTACCAGACATGTTGTCACGGACAGTTCCAGTGGTCAGCAAAGTGGAGGAGGCCACTGAGGACCCATGGATTGCGAAGATGCGTCGGGAAGTCGAGAGGAACCCCATCGATTTTCCAGCGGGGAGAATAGATGGTGGTATCCTATATAAATATGTTAGAACAGGAACTCTTGGTGCGAACCAGAGCGAGTACATGTGGAAAAAGGTTGTAGGGAAAGGCGAGAGAAGGCAAGTTCTGAGAGAGTGTCACGATCACCCATTGGCGGGGCACATGGGTGCTAGGAAGACGTATGCTAGGTTGTTAGAAAGATATTATTGGCCTAAAATGAAGGTAGATGTAGTAAGATATGTAAGAGGATGTCAAGTTTGCCAAGTGTGAAGCCCGATTGTCAGCAGCCAGCAGGGTTGATGGTTGAGAGGACCAAGAAGGTTGACCCTTGGGAAATGATCTGCGTAGATCTGGTCGGCCCCTTGGTCAAGTCTACTCGGGGTTATTGCTATATACTGACGGTGGTCGATTATTTTACAAAATTTCCTCTTCTATACCCATTACGGTCGGCGACGGCCAAAAGCATTATTCATGAGTTGGAGAATAATGTGTTTCTACTTTTTGGGGTGCCTGGTTCCATTGTTTGCGAAAATGGTCCTCAGTTTCGCAGCAGAGAGCTGCAAGCTTTGTGTTCGTTTTATGGTGTTCGGTTGCGATTCACCGCTCACTACCATCCGCAGGCAAATCCAGCTGACCGGATTAATCAAATTTTGAAAACGACGATTAGGGCATACGTATCCGAAAACCATCGGACTTGGGACTCGCACTTAGCGAAGGTAGCTTGCTGTATTAGGACTTCGCAACATGACGTTTTAGGGACTTCACCGTATTTCGCGAACAGACTATAGGCACCTTGACGATGAGGACAGTCCAAGCCCGGCCGATAAGGCCACCGAATTTGCGAAACTTCTAGAAAACATAAGACGTAAACTGGTGGCGGCGGGAGCGAAGATGACTAAAACGTACAATTTACGACGGAGAGACGTGCAGTACCTGCCAAACGAACTAGTATGGAGACGTAACTTCGTACTTTCAGACGCCGCGAACTACTTTGCCGCAAAGCTAGCTCCGAAGTACGTAGGACCATTTCGTATCCGAAGACGAGTGTCACCTTGGACTTACGTTTTGGAAAACGAATATGGAAGAGAGAGAGGGACCTGGCACGTTCGGGACCTGAAGGCCCACTACGAGACAGTTGGGGACTGATGACTGATAGAAGTGGTGCGACATTTAATAGTTCTAGGGACCAATTAAATGTCGCGGAGGTGAGGGTGAGGTTATCGCGCTACATTTGCGTTTGTTTCCACCGACGGTGGTCAGTGTTCATTCTTAACGAAAATCCAGATGGGACCTAAGGCTGAGGTGGACTTCGTGACAAGTGACTTACTGAACAGAGCTACGAATTTGTAGTAGCAGAAAATTGATGGTTTGTTTCAACGGCGAATTGTGGGTCCTTTCAAAAGGTGTCCCAAATATGATGACGTCTCTCATACATATATATGTGGCGTTCTTATTCACACTTGGTTATTAACCATACAGGAAATATCCTTAGGGATATTCCTGAATAGGTGTGTAGTAAGACCTTAGATTCCAATAAGGATTTGGCCAAAAGCCGCCCATATGTGGTATTAAAGATGGCTGACTTTGCTCACTGTTTGTGGAACGTATGGGTCTTCCGTGCTTTTCGCCAGCTTTTGTGTAGAGTTGGCAATTTCTTTATGTTGTCTTTCAGCGTCGCATACCGAGCCTAGTTTGATTAAACAGGTGAATAGATTCTGGTCGGAATCGTGTGAGGGTTCAGTAGTGGAACCCGAAAGTCGGTTGTAGTTTTTTCTCAGTGTAATTTGTTTTAGTGTATTCGCCATTTCATCCGCATCGAGTTGCGGCGTCCATTTTGCGGTGTAGTGCAAAAATTATTAATTATCATATAAATAATAATTTAAATAAATATTAGGGTACACCCTGTATTGCACTGCACTGAACCCGCCCCCGCTCCGTCTGAGCAGCTGGCAATTCCCTTGTCGATCTCCTTCGATCGGTTTTCTTTGTGTCCGTCGTTCGATTGTTTGTTTACATCATAAAAAAATAAAAGAATCCAAACGCGATCGGTGCGCGACGCGCGTTAATATATTATTACGTGAAGGAGCTCGCGACAAAGCATGAATATTTTTTTGTTTCTTTATTAATCGATCTGATATTCCATGACTTCTTGCCGCTATGCTTCCTGAGTACAGAAAAAAAAATCGAGTCAATCGGTTTTAGTTGGTAGAAGAATTTTTATACCCTACACCCTGTGTGGGTCCTTCCGTTTGTAACGCATTAAAGGAGAGGTCGTAGGTATGGAAAAGTATATATATTCTTGATCAGCGTCACCTCCTGAATCGATTTATCGATGTCCGTCTGTCTGTCTGTCTATCCGTCTGTCTGTCTGTCTGTCTGTGTGTCTGTCTGTAGAAATAGATTTTGTGAAGAAACGGTAAGAGATACTGAGTTGAAATTTTGGATTTAGTATTTCTATATTAATAAGCTACTTGTATGTAAAAATGGGTCAACGGACACGCCCACCTCCCATATAAAGCAATAGGTTTATATGCGATATCTGGTGAACTATGGTATATATCGAGATAAAATTTCGTGTGTGATTATGTTCCGCTGATACGAGTTTACAAGACAAAAATGGAAAACATCGCCCATCGGACACGCCCACCTCCCATATAAAGCAAAAGGTTTATACGGGATATCTGGTGAGCTATAGTATATATCGAGATGAAATTTTGTGTGTGATCATATTCCACTGATACGAGTTTAAAAGACAAAAATGGAAAACATCGCCCATCGGACACGCCCACCTCCCATATAAAGCAAAAGGTTTATATGGGATATCTGGTGAGCTATAGTATATATCGAGATGAAATTTTGTGCCCACGCCCACCTCCCATATAAAGCAAAAGGTTTATATGGGGTATCTGGTGAACTATGGTATATATCGAGATAAAATTTTGCGTCTGATCATGTGCCACCGATACGAGTTTACATCCTAAAAATTGACAAGCTACAGCTCAGCTCAAAAGCTACAGCTCAATGTTGGATATGGTAAACCATATAGACAGTTATTGGATTAAATATTCCTACTAAGAGTTCCCGAGAATCAAATGGAAAAGATCTCTTATAGGACACGAGCACCTTCCATACAAAATCGTAGATCTACAAGAAATCAAACTACTTTATGGATGTTATTTCCTGATGAAAGGTGGGAGTGAATGCAAGAAGAAAGAGACCACATCCAACTGAACCTCAATGGAATAGAAAAATTTATTATATCCTTTCAATATAAACGTAATGAGCAGGTGACGATTGAGAGAATACAATTTCCAATTGTACCTGCTGAAGGGATCAGAATCCACAAAAGTCAGGGAGCTATATATTTCCAAATGGCTGTTCATCTTCCAAGTGGAATCAGTCGCGCGGCAATATATGTTGCTTATAGTAGCGCAGCAAGTACTTCTGAACTTTATATTGTTGAAAATTTCAATCCTCCCAAGTCTGTTGTTGAATCAGATTTTGTCTGCATTGAAATGAACAGTTGTAAAATCGCACGATGGAGTTAATAGCATTGAAGTGTAATGATGAATTTTCACTAATTATTGATAGAAATGCACTGTTTTTCCTTTAATAAACGTTATATGCAGGGTGTAGGGTATATAAACTTCGACCTGGCCGAAGTTAACAGATTTTGCCTGGGTAGACCAGGGAGCGAAGCGACCCCGGTGCGCTAGTTTTTTTTTACTGTGCCAACATCGAATGTTACCTATTGGGCCTGAATAGGCCCAGTCCGCATATATGTGTCTTTAGCCTGGTTTTAGTGCGCGTTATTCAGATATTAATAGCTTTCACTTACAAATTTTGGAAACTTTTCACATAAATCGTTCATAGATTCTCCGGGAAGACTCGTAGAGGGGTCAAATGTATTACCAGGTCCTATTATTTTTCAACATCTCTCAACATTTCACCCATATATACCGACCCCCTATCTGTACCCCTTCTGGAGGTCCCCATACAAAATGCTAATTTTTAATACATTAGAAAAAATCACTAACTATCCAGGAGTTAGTCCTACGGAGCTCAATTGTATTACGAGGTCCTATTATTTTATTACCCCCAACATTTCACCCATACATATCTACCCCCTATCTGCTCCCCTTCTGGGGGTCTCCATACAAAAACACAAAAATTAATAAAAATTTAGAAAAAAACCCCCGGCATGACTCGTAGAGGAGTCAAATGTATAACCAGGTCCAAATTTTTTCCAACCCCCGACATTTCACCCATACACTCCTACCCTCTATCTGGCCCCCTTCTGGGGGTCCCAATACAAAAAACTCATCAAAATGGGATTTCATGTATTAAATACTGCTATTGATGCTATGATAGATATACCAAAAAGTTATATAAAAGTTAGACCATTCGGTTCTTCTCGCTTGTTGAAAATTGTTTTTTGTAATTGGCGATGACTAATAATAAATCTTGAAACTCCGCTTCATTCCGGCAGACTCTCGTTGTAGTCTTGGACCATCTTCACTCCTCTTTCTGCCATACCGTTCACCACTCTCAACTTCTGGACAATTTTTACAGCTTCTTTGTAGTCGTCGAACTCATCCCAAACGGTTAGGTTGATTTAAAAAATCTCGAGATAATTGTGACGAAATCGGTTTTTCGGTAATTCGGTTTCATGAAATCGTCGTTGACGTCTTTGAGTTTCTTTGTTAGTTTTTTTACGCCACTGTGTCTGATTATATTAACTGCTGAATCAGGTGTCTTTACATAGCAGACTTAGAACACACGCTATATGAAATGACTGTTCTCCAAATTTATAGTGTAGTCCGAATTTATAGTTTTATTTCATTTTCTTATACATACTTATACATATTTAGATTAATAAATTAAATAAATTAAATTAAAAAAAATATTTTTTTTCTATCATCCTTTTATTATCCTTTTCGGGAAGTTGGAGCGGAGAGAATGCAATTGCGAGGGAAATAATGCGCTTATCAATCAGTAATTCGATATGAGCTGGGAAGAATCGTGGGATTTTTATAATTTTAATGGTTTTTAAACAATATCCTTATCACAATAGGATCGCCATGAGTTTGAATATTTAAGATTATTGCTATTAAAGTATTCAGGCCTTTATCCACGACTTTCTCGGTCTCTCGGTTCCTCGACTTTGTTTTTGTATGCCTTCATCTCCCCCACCCTTCCAGAGAAACTGAGAACAACCTTCCTGTTGCTAACAAACGCGCATGGCGAAACAATAAAATTAATTTTAAATCGCTGATTCAAAGCATGTGATAAGTATACATGAGGAGAGTGTGTGTATCACGCTTGACAAATTGTGGAAACGAATGGTAGCGATTAATCAGAAAGGGATCCGGAAGAGAAGACGGACGCAATTGTAACCGTGATGTTTATTGATGTGGGTCCAAATGTCACACCAAGTGATAAAGTTATCGTGATAGCCTGCCGCTTCGCTCTGCCGCAGCAAGTACTTCTGAACTTTATATTGTTGAAAATTTCAATCCTCCCAAGTCTGTTGTTGAATCAGATTTTGTCTGCATTGAAATGAACAGTTGTAAAATCGCACGATGGAGTTAATAGCATTGAAGTGTAATGATGAATTTTCACTAATTATTGATAGAAATGCACTGTTTTTCCTTTAATAAACGTTATATGCAGGGTGTAGGGTATATAAACTTCGGCCTGGCCGAAGTTAACAGATTTTGCCTGGGTAGACCAGGGAGCGAAGCGACCCCGGTGCGCTAGTTTTTTTTTACTGTGCCAACATCGAATGTTACCTATTGGGCCTGAATAGGCCCAGTCCGCATATATGTGTCTTTAGCCTGGTTTTAGTGCGCGTTATTCAGATATTAATAGCTTTCACTTACAAATTTTGGAAACTTTTCACATAAATCGTTCATAGATTCTCCGGGAAGACTCGTAGAGGGGTCAAATGTATTACCAGGTCCTATTATTTTTCAACATCTCTCAACATTTCACCCATATATACCGACCCCCTATCTGTACCCCTTCTGGAGGTCCCCATACAAAATGCTAATTTTTAATACATTAGAAAAAATCACTAACTATCCAGGAGTTAGTCCTACGGAGCTCAATTGTATTACGAGGTCCTATTATTTTATTACCCCCAACATTTCACCCATACATATCTACCCCCTATCTGCTCCCCTTCTGGGGGTCTCCATACAAAAACACAAAAATTAATAAAAATTTAGAAAAAAACCCCCGGCATGACTCGTAGAGGAGTCAAATGTATAACCAGGTCCAAATTTTTTCCAACCCCCGACATTTCACCCATACACTCCTACCCTCTATCTGGCCCCCTTCTGGGGGTCCCAATACAAAAAACTCATCAAAATGGGATTTCATGTATTAAATACTGCTATTGATGCTATGATAGATATACCAAAAAGTTATATAAAAGTTAGACCATTCGGTTCTTCTCGCTTGTTGAAAATTGTTTTTTGTAATTGGCGATGACTAATAATAAATCTTGAAACTCCGCTTCATTCCGGCAGACTCTCGTTGTAGTCTTGGACCATCTTCACTCCTCTTTCTGCCATACCGTTCACCACTCTCAACTTCTGGACAATTTTTACAGCTTCTTTGTAGTCGTCGAACTCATCCCAAACGGTTAGGTTGATTTAAAAAATCTCGAGATAATTGTGACTAAATCGGTTTTTCGGTAATTCGGTTTCATGAAATCGTCGTTGACGTCTTTGAGTTTCTTTGTTAGTTTTTTTACGCCACTGTGTCTGATTATATTAACTGCTGAATCAGGTGTCTTTACATAGCAGACTTAGAACACACGCTATATGAAATGACTGTTCTCCAAATTTATAGTGTAGTCCGAATTTATAGTTTTATTTCATTTTCTTATACATACTTATACATATTTAGATTAATAAATTAAATAAATTAAATTAAAAAAAATATTTTTTTTTCTATCATCCTTTTATTATCCTTTTCGGGAAGTTGGAGCGGAGAGAATGCAATTGCGAGGGAAATAATGCGCTTATCAATCAGTAATTCGATATGAGCTGGGAAGAATCGTGGGATTTTTATAATTTTAATGGTTTTTAAACAATATCCTTATCACAATAGGATCGCCATGAGTTTGAATATTTAAGATTATTGCTATTAAAGTATTCAGGCCTTTATCCACGACTTTCTCGGTCTCTCGGTTCCTCGACTTTGTTTTTGTATGCCTTCATCTCCCCCACCCTTCCAGAGAAACTGAGAACAACCTTCCTGTTGCTAACAAACGCGCATGGCGAAACAATAAAATTAATTTTAAATCGCTGATTCAAAGCATGTGATAAGTATACATGAGGAGAGTGTGTGTATCACGCTTGACAAATTGTGGAAACGAATGGTAGCGATTAATCAGAAAGGGATCCGGAAGAGAAGACGGACGCAATTGTAACCGTGATGTTTATTGATGTGGGTCCAAATGTCACACCAAGTGATAAAGTTATCGTGATAGCCTGCCGCTTCGCTCTGTCGCATGCTGTTCTCTCCAAATCCTGGCGATTCGGCGAACCTCCAACAAATGTGCTGTCGATGCTGTCGGCCACGAGGCGAAGAGATTTTCCTGTCAGCGCCTCCATCAATCGCGGTGCAGGGAGGGACATGGCCGAAACAAGTTCTCCGTCGGACATAAATGGCGTGGAGAAGCCTATCCGTAGTTGGTTTTCTCCGCATTACGTCGCGGGCATTCTGAATTCTGATCATTCATGCCTCTGTAAGCCGTTGACGGGACGATTGAAGGATAAACTGAATCTCCTGCAGCCTAAATTATTTCACTTTGAAACTCGGAATAATAACTGTCAAAGAGATTGGGTGAAAAGAAGAGTTCAGCTGTCACTGTATCATAGTTCAAATCTGATGAAATTTCTCTCCGCCGTCCGAACATCTCAGCATAACCCTGACTACCTAAAAAATCACTATATAAGATTTCCTTCAGTAAAAATCTGATTAAAAAACGATTATACAGTTTAACACTAGAATTTATGAAAGAAATGTCGAATGAAGTGTTAATAATATGAAAAATATATAATAATATTTAACCAATTTCTTTACACATTAGTTATTATTTTACAAGGCAGTCATTTTGACTGCTAAAATTTTTAAAATTATGAATACAACAATGTATTTAGAAACAATATTGTCATTGTTTTCTTAAGAATATGTTTTCCATTTATTTTCTTTTTAAATTAAAATTTTATTTAAAAAATCAGCTCGCAGTTTTTCAGTCATCAATCCATATATTTCTTTCATGACATGATTATGATTCTTTAACTATTTCTTTATTTTTCAATAATGTATAATATATATGTATATATTTTGTGTTCCGTTTTCCTTGCTCGTAGATAAAGCTTTGGTATATACTTAACCGTCATCCGTTCTTGTCCTCCAGACAGCTCAATCAGGACATTTTGCCAACATTTTTCACAGGAGGACGAATGATTATTTCGCAAAGTTCTGCGCTATTTGTCCGCCATCCACCCATCTCCATCTCTCTCTCTCTGTCCTGCTCTCTGACATGTTTAGCTTTTAAATTATCTGTATTTTGTTGTAGTAGCTCTCCCTTGTGTCGTTTTGTCTTCGTTTGGCTCCCGGTCAAAGTTTCGGAGAAATTCTCTAAGAAAATCCTTCAGCCATAGAAAGGAGGCACGAGGTAAGGACAGCGAGAAGGTTGATGTGAGAAACAAGAGAACAGTGGGTTCCGAAGGGATTTGAAAGGAAAAAATAATCTTTCATTGTGTTTCAACGTCTCGACCACTTATCCTTGAAGATCTGATCTGGTCGTTGACGCCCTCTTTAGCCACTGATTTCGAAATGTCTTTCAGAATGAAGACCAGCACAAAGAAGTGTCTTTTAAATGGGACTTTTACGGTGTCCGAAAGTGCCAAAATATTTATAAGAACATCAAAACGCTGACTCTTTGCATTTTCAATCGATACCCTTTTAATTCTTACGTACAATGTAATTAACTTAACTTTAAACCGATTATTCATATTAGATATAATTAGATATAAATCATGGGTTGCAACAAATCACACTTCCATTAATTTTACAAACTCGTTGGCAACTCTGTTAGGGTCTCTGGGATCCCACGCACGCATCTTGAGCCCTTCGTCACCAGCGGTGATGCGTAAAAAATACAAAGAGTAGAATTTTATTAAAATATACGCAACATGGTTTATTTAAAAAATCACACTCACACACAGCAAAGGATTGCATGCACAGGTGTGTGTGGGAGTGTTAACCAACACATGCTGAAGGCACTTCTGTGAAGGACAGGGGGAAACTGGGTTAAATAAATGCAAGAAGGGCGCCCAGAAGAGTTGGGAGCAGAGGCGTGTCTGAGGGTGACCGAAATTAGCATATTTATAAACAAGCGTCTGTGGGACATGTGGCAACGCTTGCCAACGAGGTTGAGCTGGTAACGGCGGAGGGGAAAATTAAGAAGAGGAAGCAACCTACCTATTGCTGTGGTGTACCACCGATAGATAGTAAAGTACTTTGTGATTTTTACTAATGATAATATGTTTTTCAAAGGACTCCTTTTTTTCCTTACATATGGATATAGTGGCATTTATGAGAAACCCCAGCAACAACAGTAATTACTACAAAAACTATTATTGCTTTTAATATATTTCCCCACAATATTTGCTACCATGCGAACTTGGAGCTAGACAGAGACGAAAGAAGCGTTCCAGAGAAAGGAAAATAAAATTACAGTGGCGGACAAAACTCTACATACGACCCTTTTTTTTACATTTAACAAGTTCTGTAAGATTGGAAAGAAAAGTAATGATGCAGGTTTATTTCAAATCGAATTATTGTATAACAAATTACAAAAAAGTATAATACTCCAATATTAACTTTTAAATATATTCATTTAAAACTGAAAAAAGGCACTGACAAAAGTCTACATACGTTTTATTGGTTTCACTCCTTTCGCTATTTTTCTCAGCTAAAATATTACGGTAAATTACCTTTTGTTTCATTTTATGTGTATAATTTGAATTATTCTTGGAATTTATTGCATTTTGTCATTTAAAAAGTGTACGATCGGAAAAATGGATCCACGCAGAGACAATTTGTTATTAAACATAAAAATGAGAATAATTTTAATTAGCGAAATAGCAAAATTATTATATTTAAGCAAATCGACGTTGCTCCATATTTAATAACTATATAAAATCAAGTTCCGTCGAAAGTAAGCCGCGAACTGGTCGTCCGAAGAGGCTTGACCGTAGAGACATTTCAGTCATTCGGAATGAAGTGGACTGAAATCCAAAAGTTCATGCCACTAAGTTAGCCCAGGATATAGCTGAGAGATTCAAAATTATTGTTCACCCACGCACTGTAACAGGGATCCTCAATAATAAAGGATTTCACTGCAGAACTCCTCGCAAGAAGCCCCTTATAAAACAGGAAACTTCACTTGTAGTTCGCAAAAAAGCATATAAATAAGGAAATTGACTTCTGGAAACGTGTTCTATTTACGGATGAGTCCAAATACAATATATTTGGATACGACGTGAAAGCCAAAGTTTGGAGAAAACCGAACACTGCTATGGATCCAAGCACCTAATGCCGACTGTGAAGCACGGTGGTAGTATTATGGTCTGGGGAGTAGTTGCAGCCTCAGGCGTTGGAAATCTGGGATTTGTTGAAGGCATTATGGATCGCTTCCAATACAAGTCCATATTGGAACACAATTTGAAGCCATCCGTGGAAAAGCTATGCCAAGGAACGAGCTGGATCTTCCAACAGGACAATGATCCCAAGCATACGTCGCAGGTAGTGAAGGACTGGCTGCTGTATTATGCTCTACAACAGCTGTATTCACCTCCACAAAGCCTGGAATTGAACGTAATAGAACACGTGTGGGAAATTTTGGATCGAAAGATCCGAAAGAACGCTATTAGTAGTGCTCCAACTCTAAAAGAGAAGCTGCAAGAGGAGTGGCAGAAAATAACGTCGGAAGAGCTCGATAATTTAGTAGCTTCAATGCCCAGACGGTTGCAAGCGGTCATCGATGCTGGTGGCCCAATAAATTAAATATTGTTATTTATTATTATTTTTCCATATAATTTTTCATTTTTTAATTTCGTACGTACTTTTGTCAGCGCCTTTTTATAGTTTTTTGTGAATAACATTAAAAGTTAATATTGGAGATATATATTATTTTGTTATTTTTTATACAATTATAAGATTTAAAACAAACATGCATCATTACTTTTTCTTCAAATGCATTAGGATTTGCTAAATTTAAGAAAAAGGGGTCTTACGTAGAGTTTTTTCTGCTACTGAAAGTATGGGCCAGAGTGGGTTCGTGTAGGTGAGAGCATACGTTTGTGTGTGCTTGCAGAAATGCATTCGTGTGCTGCTGCTGCACATTTAATATCTCTATTCTTATGAGCGCGAATGGGAGAGCTAGAAGTAATTAGTAATTGCTGTAAAAATGGAAAGAAACTCAATAAACTCAACTGGTATCCGTTGTCATTAGCGGTTTCTTGGCTCCGAGAATTAGGTGAAAAATATATTTGCCAGTTCATTTTATTCAGGGAAATTTATGTAATTGACATTGAAGCGAGAAAAGCGTTTGGAACATCCATTCGACTTTATCACATTAGTTTTCAATAAGCTTTAATTTTTATAAATAAGATTTCTCTATATGTTTAAATTTGATAATGCTTTAATAAAATCTCGCAAGTCCATCAACTCGTCAGTCATCTACAAATGTCGAATTCGAATTGGTTCCTCCAGCTTGGATGAGAGCTGACCGAGAGATACGCCGACACGAAAGTAGCCGAGCCCAAGTCGTTTGCGCGACGGACTAGGGTGCCAATAGAGAAGGGCGTCATTTTCTCCGAGAGAGGCCACAAACGGAATTGCACAAAAAGACACGAAGAAACGTTTGCAGAGAGGTCCTTGGAGAGAGTCTGGTAATCACATACGTCAGTATTGGTAGTAGAGAGGAAAATTATAACAGAGTTACGTATAACTTGAGTTCTTATATGAATATGAAAATCGGCATTGGGACTTAATTTTACTTTGGAAAAATTTCATATTATAAAATTAATAAAAAATATCAAATCAATTTGGAGGAAATAGTAGACCTAAAAATATCTAATCTTGGTTAAGATTTAAAAATTGCCATTCTTGCCTTTGTTAAATATTTAAAAAATTTAAAATTTTATAAAGATGCGGAAACATCTCACGACTTTAGAAATTGATGTGAACTGAGATTTATTCGTAGAATAGCAATTAGGAGAATAAGAAAGATACCCTTTTATATCTGATAGATAAAACAAATGCAGAAACAAAAATTATAAATTACAAAGTACTTATGAGGTCCGCAGTGTGCAATTAAAAGGAGCTTCTGGAAGCCGGCAATTGGTTTTCAACACAAACTAAACCATTGAATCGGAGGCACATTCAATTAATTATTTCATAAAGGAGGAACATCGATCGATCGAAGAGAATAAAGTGGTGTTAAATTTAAAGAAGGCGTCCATCCCTGACTTCAAAGAACTCTCCCTTTTCCCGCCGAAAACGAGCCGAGTAGAGTCGTGCTTTTTTCGCCCAATCAACATCCTCTTTCACGCCTGTTCAAACTGCCATTCTTGCCTTTGTTGCAGTTCCGGTCGCCCAAAAGTAGGCTACAATCGTTCGAAGCCTAAATTGAGGCCGAACTTCGGCATGTTGGAGAAATTTGTATTCGAAAAGCCTCTGATGGAGTTTTTCATTTTTCATTGTTCGCCCGACCTCGTTGTTAATTTTTCCTTATTTTCTGTCGAAAACTTTTAATATTCTTTTAGTAATCCGTCGTCGCTATGGAAGCTCTGCAAGGACGAACGAAATTTCCTTTGCCGTGACAGGCTGAATTTTGATATCCTCGAGAAATACTTTCAGAAAGAGATATACATGTATATGTTATATGTATGTATATGTTGTTTAAATATCTCTCTTTGCGATTTCAAACATTTATCCGCGGAAGGAAATACCTTGAAAGGTCTTTTTCACAGTTCCTGTTCCATAAGAGTCATTGTTTAACACGAGCTTATGTCGTCGCTACCGATTACTCATTCATGTCAAAAATGATTTCTTTGTTGACTCTCGTTCGTTACCGTCGCTCTCGCTGTTGGCTTCGATGTTGTTGTTGTTGCAGTGGTTAAAGTCACCACTACTCCTCTTTCTTCCACTGCCGATGGTGTTGTTATTGCCACATGAGCATACAACGGCTGTAGTCGCAATAAATCAGTGAATGTCTCGAAATATAACCGATTTTTAAACAGTGATAAAGGGAAGCTTTTCGCTTGTTTCCGTCCTGAAGGGGCGCGTGAAAGTGGGCTGAGCTGAGAAGTGGGGCAGGAAACGGGAGCTTTGAGAGAGCTGTATTAAAAAGTGCAACGTGCAGTTAATTCGGCTTTGTTCGAGATCAGATGCTCAAAAGTATGCAATCTTTTGTCTCTCGAGCAAACAATGAAATGGGGAAGACCTACAAAAGGCGCATACAGCATACATCGCCAAGTTCTGTCCCCGATGGTGCGTTCGATCGATGATGACGTCAAAACATTTCCAATTAAAGAGAGTTGTTTTTAAGAAAATGTGCTTTCGATGCGTGCGCTGCTGTTGTTGTTGTCGTGTATTACACGATTTCCCAGAAGCCGCCGCCGGCCGTTCGCTGCATGTATTTTCCTACGAAACTCAATTAACTCAGCTTCCGCAAGATATATTATTATTTTGTATTAAATCTTGCACTGAAGGTTATCTTTAACCACGTGGAAAAATTCATTTTCCCGGAGCATGCAGAGAGGTAACGTAACAACGGGTGGTCGCGGGGAGACTTTGTAGAAAGCTTTTTCTCATTCTATATCCTTATCGCCTCTTCCTCTTTCACTTTCTCCACAATATGTTATTGGTGCTTTAAAAACTGTTTAATACGCAATATACCGAGGGATATTTCACAGCAGGCAGTTAAAATTTGAAGAAGATTAGTAAAAGGATTTGATATGAGACCTCGCGGTAATAACAACTAGCCTAAACCTTCTTTTTGTTTTTAAATTTGTTAAATTTGAAACATGTTCCTCACGTGAACACCACGGCCATAACTCAATGCGTATTAGTGTAAACGCCTACCAACATGCCCAGAAGCAAGATAATTCACACTTGTCAACAAAAACTTTCACACGCCCTCTATCAACACATTTCCGCTGGCGACGTCCTTGTCCAGAGCTGAGAACATAAATTAGGCCGAAATGGGTTCCGGCATGGCGATTGTGTTGGTGAACGCACAGTTGGGCCAGCGATATCACATTAATTTCCACAGTCGACTTATTGACGACCTTCCCGAGGATATTTGTGATTGTATGTAGAAAACAAATATACCACAAGGTTATGTGCGCATATGACCGCTCTGAGAGATTACCAACAATAAAATCCTGAATCAAACCCTTTAAATTTCCTTTCTGCGATCATGCATGATTCAATCCGTCCTCAAATCTTTTGCTTAGGGCCATTTTCGTAGAACTTCTTGTGACAACGGTGATTATTTCCTAATTACTCGAATAATTAATTCCGGAAGTCTCCCACGACCAACGCATGGGTTAACTGACCACGCCGCTGTCCTGTGGTTTCGGGATTGTGATGACAACAAGTGTAATGACTCATTTATAATCATTTCCCCTTCCGGGTCAACCACACCCCACCCGCCCTCGTTGGGGTCTTGAGAAAATTAGACTCTAACTTTGGCAAAGAACCCAATGATTAAAATCACCACCAGAAATTAATAGTTATTAGCTGGGGAAAATGAAAATTAGTTTAAGATTTGTTCGCCAGGGGGTCATTTGGCAGGAAGGGGGTTTATTTGTGTCTGTGTGTGAGAGAGGAGACCATTTGCATACATTTGTCATAAAGTTCGAGGTTCTGGCCGCAGACCGAAGCTTGTGCTTGCCCAGCATCAGGGAGGCTTTGAGTCTTCTACGTGTGGTGGCCACAGTGGTGTCCGCTGACACATCAGCACGAAAAAGGTGGAAATAAATGGATCCTTTGTCAGAGCAGAAAAAAACGATGATTTGTGACCGAGTTTTCAAGCCGACTTCAGAAAATCGTAATGCGATTTCAGAAAATCGTAAACAGACTGCAAAAATCACAAAATTGTTTGAACATGGTGTACTTTTAAACCGTAATCGGATCCTCCAGTATTTTTTCCCTCTCAAGCTCCGTCCTATTAAAGAGTAATTCCATTAGATCGTATACGTTTAGCGCTCCGGGACCGTTAGACAAAAATACTTCGTTCGAATTTTATTGCATATTCTCTGGCAATATGAATAATTCAACAACGGAGGACGCCTCGTAAATCATCGAAATACCTGCTGGACCTAAACGATAGCGGGGCATGTGAGTTGGGAGCGGGGAACGAACAAAGGAAATGCAATTGCATCGAGCGAAAATGAACAATAAATTCTGTGGCCAAGTGTTTTAAGGTGGGAATTTAAATGGAATAAACGGTTGCTTTTGCTTTTCCTAAAGAGAACAAATTGAGTTCGTCACAGCATCACTGAGGAAATTCCGTAAAATTAGAAACTATCACAAAATCGAAAAAACACCTGCAACATGCACAAAGTCATGACCTCCCATTCCGGAAGTTCGACCGGCCTCTCAGTCTCGCAAGAGAACCCAGTGCTTTTTCGGCGTGCACAAGCAATGCCACCCCATGACCCGTGTCGCCCGGTCTCGGTCACCAGAAATTAAAAGGAATCCAAAGGGGAGGTCCAAAAACCTGCAGACCAACAATCAACAGTTCTCTGCGATGGCGAGAAGGCGGTACAAGGAGGGGTGGACTCTGGTCATAGCAATTCACCTGGGTGTGCAGGTGTTTTAAGCGTTCAGCAAACAGAGGCACTGCATCTGAAGCTGGCGTCTTTATGGGAAAATATTTAAATTTTTGGAAAGTTCCGCAAAAGATATTTGAAGCAAATCGACTGAGGTTGGTGTGCGGGATGGGGCCCGAAGTCATTCTATTGGTGAAATTTACCAGTTTCTTTGGGGTTTGATGAATGAGACCGACCAGATAGCAGACCACATGACCATAAATAAATTATACTTGATGGGATTGAAATGAAGAGGAAGCAGAAGAATACTTTGAAGCTCGAACACCACCTCGCATGGTTCCTTTATTTCATCTGTGTCCCAGAGAGACTCTCGAGAATAGAGAAACTGTTGAGAGCAAAAGAGCATTGAGTGCTTTCGTTTCCATCGTCCGATGCCGTTTGTTGGTTTGCGTCTGAAAGTTTTAAGGAAAACATTAGATTTTAATGATATTTTCATTCCAATTATAATGCAAATATTGAGGCATCTTTTAAAAGATTTATTCGACTAGATTGTAGTTGACTAAAAGAAAGAGTGAGGGAGAGAGTGGGTTTCCTCCAAGGAAGTCTGTCTCTCCGAAATCTTATGACTCTATTGATAATGACCATTGTTTTTGTGCCGTTTAATTAGGATACCTTCACGTGTGAATATATGATAAACTATGGGAGAGCACAGCACCACAAGCATAACACGCAATCATCTCTCTCCTTGTTTTTCTTTCTATAGCTCTGCATTTCCATTGGGCAAGACATGCGATCGGAAGAAAGAAGGAACGTGAACTAGATAGACTAGACGTGGTAATCTAGATATTTGTTTTGTATATATTCCATACATTCATGAAGAGTCTTATCCGTTAAAGTCCGAGTTTTATTAATGATTTCTATTTGCGATTCTATCGAGCGGAAGAAAATGATTACATTAACGATAAATGATTGCTTTTCGTGGTGAATTAATTACCACGATTTTTGGAGACTCACCACACCAAGTTCTTTCCAAAGCGAATGATATGATTAAGACGACTTTGTACTTTTCATAGATTCAGAAAAGTTTCAACAACTCTATGTCAAACTGCACTTTAAGCCTCTTCTCTTTTTAAGTTGAGGTTCCTCTAGGTCCACCTCGTTAATCGGTAACGAGGCTGTTTGTTTGCAGCAACTACAAAGAACTGAACGTCAGCCAAGAGCGTGCAGTTTTAACGAATGTTTTAATCTTTCGTCTACGAGTCGTTGGCTTGAAGAGCACGACACAGAGGAATAGAACGAGTGCAGAATCTTGGGGCTCAGACCTGCAAATACGAATTAATTTGGAGTTCAATCGTATATATTTATACCCTACACCCTGTGGGTAAGGGTATATTCATTTTGTCCTTCCGTTTGAAACACATTAAAGGAGAGGTCGTAGGTATGGAAAAGTATATATTCTTGATCAGCGTCACCTCCTGAATCGATTTAGGTATGTCCGTCTGTCTGTCTGTCTGTCCGTCTGTCTGTCTGTGTGTCTGTGTGTCTGTCTGTGGAAATAGATTTTCTGAAGAAACTATAAGAGATACTGACTTGAAATTTAGTATTTTTGATTTAGTATTTCTATATTAATAAGCTACTTGTATGTAAAAATGGGCGTAATCGGTCAACGGACACGCCCACCTCCCATATAAAGCAAAAGGTTTATATGGGATTGTGAAAATCGCACGATGGAGTTAATAGCATTGAAGTGTAATAACGCATTTTCACTAATTATTGATAGAAATTCATATAATTCGGCCTGGCCGAAGTTAACAGATTTTGCCTGGGTGGACCAGGCAAACCGGGGGAGCGAAGCGACCGGTGCGCTAGTTTTACTTTCAAATCGTAATAAAAAGCTATAATAGTATATGTTTGATCTTCAATACATATTCAATTTGGATTAAGAAAAAAAACCTTTCTTTTCTCCTCTCTCTGCGAATTTTTCCCCTTACTAAACTTTTTATTTAGGAAGAAAAATAACGAAAATACATAAAAAATATATACATATGTAAATTCCGCAGATAACATTTGAGTGGCAAAGTTTTTCTCTCTCAAGCCCTTTCCGAGTGGACAGGACACCGCTTGATGTCCTCAAGTGTCCTTTCGCTGCGATCCTCATTCACCGGAAGTGCCAAACATGTGTGCCGTTCCTTTTCCGCTGTTTGACGGAAGGTTGCGATGAAAGGAG
The DNA here is from genome assembly GCA_017309665.1 of Coelopa frigida. Taxonomy (NCBI): domain Eukaryota; kingdom Metazoa; phylum Arthropoda; class Insecta; order Diptera; family Coelopidae; genus Coelopa; species Coelopa frigida. The sequence continues at coordinate 28,592,888 of CM029565.1, read as the reverse complement.
CGAGAAAAACCTATTTTATTCAGAGTCTAAACTTTTTGGCTCCGCTTTCAAAATTAAGTTGAGGGCAAGATTTCCTTCCACCCCAACTCATCTGCCTTGTGTTTGACGAGTCTTCCTTTCACATTCTTTGTCGGATGATGGTGAAGGGAAGCGTGAATCCATCAACAGGGAGAAACAGCAAGTTTTTGTAGTGACGCATAATTTCGCGGATGATTTAGAGGGCGATAAATCGGAAAAGAAGCGTAAAATCGAGTTGCTGCGATTTTCGTTATGGATGCAGAAGTTAGATATTTCGGAAAATGATACCAATTTGAATCAGACGTGGATGATTTTTAAGAGGAATTCTAAATCATGAAGAACAATATATTCGAGGGACGAAAGAAATAAATTTTCGACTAAAAGGAGTTCTTCAAAATGCCGCCCACCTTTCAAACGATATAAAAAAGATAATTCATAAACCCATTTTGGAGAAAATAATTGAGTCGAGTTTGTGCTCGGGGTTTGCAGGATGTCTAACGGCTCCATTTGACACCTCGACAAGGGTGATTTTGGTGAATTATGCCAACTGCAAAGCAAAGCAAGAGAAAACAGAATTAAAACTTCGGGAATAGAAAATATCGCCCTCCTAAAAATATTCTACACTTGGGCTTATAACCCAAAGCTTTTGTGCCGAATTATTTCTTTCTTTATAATGTGTTCATTTTCTATATGTTTCCAAATAAACTTTTAACCAAAGTATAGCATGGGAAGAATAGGGCAGGTTCAGAGAAACATAGAAAAAGTTTTCTCATTTTTTCCGTCTGATTCACGGTTTTGTACTACCACTTGAATACTTTTAACACTCGAATCGCGATAATAAAGGAAACAAAATTATCTGGTCGTACTACAAAGAAAGACCTGTCTTCGCAAATTAAGGAGGTGCGAGTTCAGCTGGTGGAGAAGAAGAAAATGCTCACATACACCTATTGTGTATAATTCAATTCACCACTTCCTACTGCTTGCCGAGGCAGAGTGAGTTCCACATCCACCGGAAGAAATTTTCATTTCGACTAAATATTCGACTAAAGTGTGGCTCTTTGCCATGCCATGTCCTTAATTGGTAGTCACCATTTGAGCTCGTAGTAGGATGTCATTCTCGAATAGGCATTTAACCTCGATGAATAAGGTCGTCAGGGCGAATGAGTGGGTGGAATTGAAACCTCAGACAATAATAAAATTGCAGACATCGCTGTGGGAATTATTTGCAGGGAATGGAAAGGAAGTGCAAGGTGTGTGAAGTCAAAGTGAAACGATGGGACGAAGGTTCCTCCGAGTAATAATTTCGATGCGACTTTGAAATTCCCACAATATCTTCATGACCTTAAAACCGCCCTTATTAAAAATCCTTGTTTGGATGCCGCATCAACATCACAAACTCATTATCATTAGAAGCAAGACACAAGAACAACAATGAGCCACATGAAGCCTGTCGCTCCTTTTAACGCATTCAAGCAAATTTCGTGGTTCCGTAGAGGTGGCAACGCCAACCACACTTCGTGACAAGGAGGGGTGGAGATCGGAAGGTTTGCGGCCCCTATCTACCGCGACATGCAATTTTCTTGCAGCGAACGCAATTGTGTTGAAAATGGCGAAAGAGACGCTCGAATGCAAAACAGTCTCCTCTTCCGCTCTCTCACTCACTCCTTCTCTGTGTATTCTTTTTCGTGTTTTCAGTGACTGTTGTTGTTTTTTATATAATTGATTTATAATTTCTACTCGTACACTTGCTAACCAAGTTATTCTCTGTCCATTGTCTTCTTTTCCTTCAAGTCATTAAAACGTTCAGTCTAACATTCTTGAGTCCTTTTTTAGTGAGAGTGAGATATCATAGCGACTTACGAAGCTATTCGCATTCTGAGACACATGAAACGTAATAAAAACAAACAAAATAATTTCATTATTTATTTTTTCGACTTACATCCTTTAAATCACTTTACATTACACACTCGTGAATAAATAGTTCTACCGAGCCTTTAATTAAGTTATCCCCAGTTGCGACCCACGATTACATTCACTGCATTTCGCTGCCAAAGCCGACCAAGAGAATCATAGAACAAAAAAATGGAAAATGTAAAATAACGTAAAATAAACACCCACAACAGGCGCATCCTTGAGCTCTGAGTCCCGCCAGCGTTTGGTGTTAATTATCTTAGCACGCGCCAACGCCTTGAAACTCAAGCGGAAACGAAATTAAAGGCTTCGAGCATTTCCGGCGGAAGTGCCTCACGATCAAAGCCACGAAACACAAATAGGAGGATGTGCACGGTAATTACGAGTTAATTAGGATGCTCTATAATTCGAAGTCGTTAGGAGAGAGATTTCGAGATGTTGTTGGGAAATATACATACATTTATACATGGGTTGAAAAATTGCATGTGGAATTATTTTTTACGAAAATCACTTTATGTTTGAAGTTTGAACAAATAGATTCTTTAAACTCATCGGCTCTACTACTGCGATGCAATCTTTGCAACTTCCGCATCCAGCTTGAAGCGGAAGCACTTAGCGCCGAAGGTAGACATCAGGCTACGCCGAAGACACGCCCACGGAGTGGTCGCTGCCTCATTTCAAACGATTTTATATAAACAATGGATTGCGACTGCTACAACAATCAGGAAAGCACCGATGTTAGTATGTAAATTAGAGAATGTAAACTAGATGTTCTAATTTTAAGGGGTTGCACCCTCGACAAATGAAGTGCGGGAAACAATTGCGAAATAATTCAAGCCATTTGCAAAACTCGGGAACGAACGCCTTCGCATCGCGTGCCGTGGAATGATTTGATTCCCTCGAACGATATCAGCGTTTACTAGCAGCCTGTTGGCAATTAACTCCGCGAAACCCTCTAATTGTGTGGATTGTTGGAGGTGGTGTGGGATTAAATGTCCGGACCTTTTCTTTAGATAGAGATTAAATAAGATCTTCCTTGTAGTTGTTCCTATCCTGCGGTATTTAATATCATATGAATTGTTCGTAATAATATTGTGCTTTGTCCACTCAGAGAGCGGTAATTAAAGTAAAAACACAATTTCTAAAGTACTTCAAGTTGGGCCGGGAATGTGATTTTTGTTTTGCCTTATACATAAGGCATGAGTTTTATTTTATTTTTTGACTACGAAAATTAATGAACGACTGTCTGCAGGCATCTACATATGTGTGATAATCAGTGAAGGTGGGCGTTATACGATGCGCATAATTAGTTTCTTTTTTTAGAAAACTCTTCTGAAAAAAAAACGCTCTGAAAAACTCTCGATGAAGTATTTTCGCAGTTGACTATGGTCCATTTTGTCATGCCTATGATCCCGAAGGACTTCGCGGGAATTCAAATTACAGTCACCATGAGTCGAATGCTCCGGGTTATCGGCGAAGGACTCAAGAGTGCGAAACGTCAGCGGTCAAGTGGTTTCTCCACCCTTTCAACAATTGGAGGACTCGTTCTTGTCCGTCGCCTCCCTGGCAGGGAAGCAGCAGCGCCGAATTGCGGCCGAGTTGAATCTCTCAGCTCCCTTTTGAGCTGCATCCACAATCGTCATGCGAGCGGTAGAAGTCGGGTTGCACTGGCCAGCGACACTTGAAAGCTTTCAGCGAGCGCGTGTAAAGAGTGACTCTTGCCGGCAATTCGAACTCAGTTGGGCGAGTGAAGAACCGGAGCCCAATAAAAAGTCACCATTTATCTCAGCCGTCCTGAGAAGCCTCTAAAGGGTCGAACAATCAATTGAATTATTTTTTTGCTCATCCAGCTCCTGAATGGTTGTAGAATGTCCTTTAGAATTTATACGCTCTACTGTTTTCATATTCCAGGACACTCAGTTTTCTTTCCTTGATTCTTTTCCATCTGCCCCTCAATGAGTCCGTCAAGAACAAAAACTGCAGCTTCGACGGCTTTAAAGTGTTTTCGAAGAAAAGACGAAGAAGTTTTCGCGTGCACCAGACCTGGAAAATTCCTAGATTGAAATCACTGGATATTTCTGTGCATTGTCGTTTTTCTGAGAGTTTTCCCTCTGCATTAACGTCCTCGGACCTCGCACTCGGCATTAAGGACTATCAGGATTCCGTCTCGTCCGACCCCAGGACACCGGCTACAACCAAGACAAAGTAACTGTAAATCCATGGAGATTCCTTATCGCGATGGCCGCGTGGACAGGAGGGAGCGGAAGGTGACGAAATGAAAAATGAGAGCGGAAAACAGAGGTATGTCGAGAGGCAAACGCCAAGTACACAAAGGACGCACGGTTGGAAATCGGTTCGGCGACGAGATGGGGACAGGCGTGCCTGATGGCGATGATTGATTAAGTGAAGAAAATCGAGGTGACGTCGTGCTGAAACTGGGTATTTATTGGCGACCGAAATCACTGGACCAGTACTTCGTAGAGAAAGAGATAGGCACCCGGTGGACATTAGTTCCATTTGCATTCTTTGATAGATTTAACGTCAAGATTCAGACTTCGCACTTTCCAGACTATGCTTGGTTTCTTGATTCCCGGGAGACCTTCCTCCTCTATCCTTCGATGTCTCCGACTCCACCGCGAGCCGAACCAGGAGCCACATGCCTAAAAGTATGCCTCACAAATTACCGTCGATTGTTGACTCGCGTCCGAGGACTTCTCTCGATCTCGTTAACATTGTCCTTCGTGTCCTGTGAAAATCTGACGCCCCGTGTGAACACGGCATGAAAATCGCAGACAAACAAATTTAATTGCCAACAAACAGACCACTTCATTATTGTAGTTGTTGTTGTTGCCGGAATAATTGACTTAAAATGCGTGCAAAATTATTTTCACGCCTGAATAGATTTGCACAAAAAACAAAATAAATTGTTTTCCTTCGGCAAACGACGTGAATGAAATTATAATTTAATTTATCCATCAAATAATTGAGCACGTTCTTTTCTATCTCAGGTATTTGTTTGAGAAATAATTACATTTGGGGCGCCCATTGGACTTTAATCAGATGTTCCTAATTTGTGGCAAGCAGGATCAAAGTTTCTTATGCTTTCACACACACGCACACATCACCAAATACATTTCATGTCCGCATAAATTGTTGTCTTTTAAGTTTAAAACCAGAAACAATAAGAAGACCCCCAAATAAAATGAAATAGAAAATAATAGAAGTTAAGATTAAGAGGGCAACGATATAAAACCGCACATATACACTAAAATAAACGCATGCATGAATACAACTACATGGAAACACTTTCATGGCAAATGCATCTACAACAACAACCAACACAATAACAGATCTACCAAGTGCAAAAAACAACAACGATGACACCATCACCAACATATACATCACTATCAGCAACAACAACAACACAATGGCACCTCACAATCGGCAACTACAATAACGGCAATTGTATTCAACGAAAATTCGGAAAGAAAATAAAATATTTAATCGTTTCGTGCTGGGAGCGAAACAGAGCGTAATTTTATTTGAAGCAAGTTCTCATTCGAATTTCATTACACATTCGTGTAAGCGTTTTACCGCTCAGTGCTCCGGCCACAGTTGGCACCGACCAAAGGACTTCTTTTCTCGCCCCAAATACCTCGGACGGAGCTCCTGTGCGAGGTGCGAAGTTCCGGCAAGATCATTTCGTTGGCCACCACTGTGGCGAGTTTCCGTGTTACAGAGAGCATGTGCTTCTGTTCGTGTGTGTGTCGCGTTCGTGGTGTAGGTTTCGCTTGCTAATTGGAGAGGAGCTAGAGAGCAGAGCAAGCGAGAAGGAGATCGAGATAGAGAGAGAGGGAGGGATGGAAAGGTATAACTTTTGCTAAACACTTCAACGCACTTGGAATTTTCCACCAATTTCCGAGGAAAGTTTCACTCACCTCCTCCTTCTGCATACGATTAATACTCCGAACTGAGGGCGAGTTAGAGGAGTTACGACTTCCTCCGAGGCCGTAGGAAATAAAAGGGCTTATCATTCCTTTGGAAATGAGGTTCAAAGTTTCCCAGCATTGGTTGCACAGTGTAAAAAGAATTAAATTTGCGATCTTTTTCCAAGAGGAACTTAGTCCATGCACTAAAACTTGAACAAAACCCAGGTCACTAATTCGGCAGGTATTTCGGAGCGACTTTAACCCTAGGATGGGCAACACACTCTGAGGCGCTAACATAACCTACTGGGCCTGAAGAGGCCCATGCGAATAAATCGAGAGTTTGTACCTTTTATTGCATGCTATTGTGTAGATATGTGTGCTATTAATATCCTATGATATCTTATATATTATATATATTTTTGGCTTATAATTGTGCACAGTTAGTCCACCCGAAAAGGATAATATGAAAGGATAATAGAAAAAAAAAATATATTTTTTTTAATTTTATTTATTTTTTTTATTATTCTAAATATGCATAAGTATGTATAAGAAAATGAAATAAAACTATAAATTCGGACTACACTATAAATACGGAGAACAGTCATTTCATATAGCGTGTGTTCTAAGTCTGCTATGTAAAGACACCTGATCCAGCAGTTAATGTAATCAGACACAGCTGCGTAAAAAAACTAACAATGAAACTCAAAGACGTCAACGACGTTTTCATGAAAACCGAATTAAGCGATTTTGTCACAATTATCTCAAGATTTTTTAAATCAACCTCCAACCGTTTAGGATGAGCTCGACGACTACAAAGAAGCTGTAAAAATTATCCAGAAGTTGAGAGTGATGAACGATACGGCAGAAAGAGGAGTGAAGATGGTCCAAGACTACAACGAGAGTCTCTGCCGGAATGAAGAGGAGTTTCAAGATTTATTATTAGTCATCGCCAATTACAAAAAACAATTTCCAACAAGCGAGAAGAACCAAATGGTGTTATTTTTATATAACTTTTTGGTATATCTTTCATGGGCCTGAATAAGCCCAGTAGGAAACTTTCGATGTTGGCACAATACAAAAAAAATTTTCTTCTACCAACTATACCCGATTGACTCTATTATTTTTTTCTGTACTCAGGAAGCATAGCGGCAAGAAGTCATGGAATATCAGATCGATTAATAAAGAAACAAAAAAAATATTCATGCTTAAACTCAAAATGGGCCTCATCAGGCCCAGTTGCCCATCCTAGGGTTAAAACGATAATATGTAACCGGACTTCACACTCAACTCCACCGCAATTACTTCTTTACTCAAGTGTAACTTTGATTTGAAGAGAGAGGAAGAAAGATTATTGAGAGCAGAAATAATTGAAATGCACAAATGTATTTTAATTGTTGCCTTTATTATATCAAAGAGCTAAAAATTGAAACAGCCACATCAAAATCGGTTGCATTGTCTTCAAACAATCACCTCCTTCATAAAATGATTTTCCAAAACTATTATTACAATTAAATGGCGGTTATTTGATTTAATTTTGCATTTCCGAAATTGAAATAAAACCAATTTTCTTTAATTTGTGTCTCGATTTCCCAACATCCGTAATTCGATTCCCTATTATTTTCGCCCCTTCGTAGTCATGCGATTCCTTGGCTTAATGCGTTCCCAAGTCGTTCACAGTTAACTTGATATGAAAGCCATAATTGTGCTTTATGCAAAGTTCTTTTCAATCCTTCCTAATTGTTCTGTACTCAATTCCTAGTTGGAGAAATATCAGATTGCAAATGGTCAGAGACCAAGTTGATATGTGTGAAAACTTGACTCGTCCTCCTTGGCTTTGTATTCGACGTATTTGTAGTCGTTCTATCCTTCGTTCTCTATGTTTTTATTATGCTTGCTCTTCTCATCTCTGATATTATCTTTCCCTTTCCTTTTCCCTTTTTAGTTTCTTTAATCGATGGGGTGTGAAAGATCCTACCCAAATCTCTCTAAATAAGGATTTCCATGGACTAAATAAGTTCAGATTTGATCAGAATTTCAGATTTACATCTTCCCTTTCCAATTATCCCAAACATTCCACTTCGAAAGTCGAAATTCAATTTGAAGAAATTTACATCTTTATCAGAGAACGGACGGAGGGCCAGCACTACACTATAAAATTGCCATCTGGCTCACACCATCTGGCCACACTGGCAGAAAACGCAATTACAATTTCCTGCATCAATTTAGCTTCCCTTCCCCTCTCTCCGCACGCTCTCTCTATGCGTTTGGGTCCGCAAAATTATGACGAAAATTAACAAAAGAATTTGCCGAATGTCGGAAACTGATATGTCTTAGATACAGCGAATGTACGGCCTTTGATTCTGTCTGTGTGTATGTGTGTGTGTGAACGTTCATCAGATTTATGTGTTGTTGGATTAAACTTTCCCCGAACTCCATTAAAAGTGGCCAACATATAATCTCGTGCCGAAAACTACCGAAATCCAAACCAAACCGAGCCCGAACCATAAATAGTTGTATTAGAGGGGGACCGCGGGTGGGACTGGGATAATTCCTATCCCAGTCGCACCCATTTCACGCATTTCACGCAATGCGAAGGATCATCAAAACACATGTATACATACAAAGCAACGAACCAACAACAACTTCACGCGTCGCGCAGTCAAAAAACACAAACAAAGCAAATAGACAAAAAACGAAGATTCTCGAATGGTCCACCCGAAGATTCCCGAATGGTTCACCCGAAGATGATCGAGAGTTCGAGTACCCGAGCATACGCACAGACAGGCTCAATGTCCGAGCAGGCTCAAAAGTCCGAACGTGTTCAAAGGTCCGAGTGCTCGGACATTTAAGGCTCGGGTGTCCGGACAGGTTCAAAGGCTTGAGCTGAAATCGAGAACACTGGTTTGTACCACACTACAATTCCATGTGGAGACTTGGAAACACTGACCTTGTGAGGCATGTGGTATGCAAAGGGAATAATCGAAGAACTCCGACTGTTGCCATGGTTTGTCCCGACCTCACGCCACACCCAGGTTGAGTTTGAACTCAAATCACATTTATTAAAAAATCTTATTTCCACTGTTAAGCTTATCATCCCTTAGGGTTCTTCTTATACTTATGTCCTTTCCGCCAGAATTTCACTAAGCCTTCATTCACACGTTCGCCGGGATATTACCACATGCCGAGGTTTTTGAATCACCGCGTGAAAAAACTTCTTCCTTGGAATCTCTCGCGAAACCTTCGCCAGTATTGCTGAGAATCCATTCTTGGAGAGGAATTTATGATGACATTTAATATTGGTCATCAACCAACCAAGCGGCGAGAAAAAACAGCTTCCACAAGCGAATCTACTAAAAAGCTGCCTTTAGCACTAATCCTTTAAATACTCCAAGACTATATTTAATGAAATTCCACCACGTCAGGAACATCGAGCGCATTGTGTCGTCCGACAACCTCAGCAAATGACAATTATTCCATAGTTTCACAAAAACATTTTCCTTTGCTGCTGCAAAACCCGTTCCCTTCCAACATTCTTCACTTTTTTCCGTAATCCTTTAAGACGTGAACGTGTTTGTTGAGATTTACGAGCCTAATTTCGAGCCCAAGCCTTCTACGGAGCGATTTCTCTTTTGGGTGACGCGTAAAAGCTAACCGAATTATTAATAAAAAGATGTAAAGTTGTTGGAAATTGTTGTATTTTCATTCTTTTTGTTTTTGCTTCTGCAACTTCATAGTCGTTCACTGAAAAAAATTATAACCAACGATTTTGTATCCAACAACTATAGCATTTATAACAACAATGTGAAAATGGTCCGTATCTCAACAATTAAACTTTTTAAAGCAACCGTTTTTTTCGTTCAAATACGATACGACGGATTATTAAATGTTGTTTCAAGAATGAAAGTTGTTTTCAAACATTAATAATTTAACATTGTTGATTCAAAACGTGACTGATCCTAACACTAGTTCGAAAACTATGCTCTATTAAAGCAACAGCTGTGAAGACACGATCACTGAATACATACTGAAATCACGTGCTCGGAATGTACTTATTTCATTTTTGAAACAACGTTTTATAGTACCTATCTTGAATTCGAAAAACTTTTTGTTTTCAGAATTATTGAAGAGCTCAAAGTCAATAAACAGTGATTTTTTTGGTTCAGTGAAGATATCGACAGAGGTGCCGTTTACTGTCAGTTGAAGACGTCCTGCGAAGCTTATGTCCTGACTAATTCCATAGCAAGGAAGAAGTTCCTCTATTTGACTAAGAAGTTTGTCTAAAGAATTACCAGGTAAACATTTAGAAGCTTTTGAAATTTGAAAAGTACCTCTATATAGTTTTTAGCCAAACTTCTCGATGGACCTTTGAAATGCTTTACAAATTGTTCCCCATTGGCCTCAATTACCGCCACCCATTTTCAAGATCTCAATGATTTGCTAGTTCGACACGTACCACACTGAACAACGCAGAGCGCGGTCACTTCGCCACCACAAATGATGTCCCTGGACGGATAAAATGGCTCCATGCTGACAGCTGAAGGAAGTTTTTTGTTTTTCCTTTTGGAAAAAGGAAGGTTATTTCGTGAATCATACTTCGTGTGTGTTTTACTTCTATTTGTCCTAATTCCCTCGAGAAACTCTCGCAGTGGAAGTGAGTGAGCAGTAAGCACATTACGTGAGAAAGGAAGACCGAAAAATATATTTCGAAACAAGCGAAAGATGAGCAGCTCCTGAGGACGTGTCGCGTGGTGTCGACGTGGCGATTGGATATACGAAAACGTGCTGTTTCGCGTGTGTGATATTTTCTGGAAAACACTACCATGTCCCGAGGATTCATGGTCTCGATGATGGCAGAAAAGGAGTAGGTAACGGTGGTCAATGCGATTCAATTGACTGCAAGTGCTTTCCCTTTCGTCGGATGCTTTTCCTTTCGTAATTGCTTGTAGAGGTTCTGCTAGAGTCCTTCAAATGACCTAACATTTTGAGCAGAATTCAATATTTAGTATTTATTTCAAGTCCCCAATGCATTAATAGATTCCGCCGTGATGATATGAGAGTATGTTCCTTTTGCCTTTCCATCATCGGATGATACATTACGATCGTAGTAACTTTTTCAATAACAGCCCTTCTGCTACTCAATAGGAACCCACTCAAGAGTGATATATGAGATGCATCATCACTCACCTCTCCTCTCCATCGATCCGAAGAAGTCCTCCTATGCAAAGCGCTCGAGACCAACAAACCAAGAAGGATCTTTAACATGTCTTCTACAGCAAAACCCCCCTCTCGTCATCCCACTGTGCAAAGTGCCTGTGACACTCAGGTTATATGAGCAAAATTTGAAGCACCCATAACATAAGTCCGTCCGTATGTCCCGAGAGTCCTGAGCATAAGTATTGCGAAAAATGGCGAATAATAAAATGTCACGACAATTTTTACGCTGCTCTGCACAAAAAAGTCTAGAATCACATAAGCGCAAACAAGTGACAAGCAGCTGAGACGTCGAGCTCGCGGACCCAGTAGGAAACGCAGTCAGCAAGGCTTGGAAAGTTTTCTGTCTTTTAGTTGTCTTATTTTATTTCAAACTGATTTCAATCACATTGACATAATAAGAGTCTCTGAAATAACGATATGCTCACTATACGTATTTTTATCACTCCTGAGCGATTCGAAAGTGTCTCCTCGTATGTTGTAAAATTTGAATCGCTCAAAAGAGAAAAAATTATGGCTCGTGATCGGTACTTTCAGAGAGTGATTGACAAAAAAAAAACCGTTTACGAACCCTGTAGTAAATACAATCACTCGTATGACTATGTTCGACATAAAATCTGAAAGTAACCGACATCTCTGACTTTTCTCGCTGACCGAACTAAATAGTCCGTGGTCAGCTCTTCCTCATGGGTCGCCGCTGATCCCTGTCGCATCCGTTGCTGTCTCCCTCTGTCTGTCTTTATACGGCTGTTACTGTCATTTCTGCTCGAAATAGTTTTTTATCACGCACAAATTTCGCACAGCTTTGGCGGTGCGAAAGAGAGAAGGGAGAAGAAATTGTCAAATGAGGTAGAGAAAAAATGTAGACGCCGTTTTGTACTCGTAAAATTTTACGTTTCATAATGGAGTTTCTCATAAGATGCAAATGTGTGTGCATCTAGAGAACGAGGTAGAGCTTGGGGGAGTTCGGGCCAGATGCAGAAATGCTAAGAAAGCCTCGTGTGAGAAATTGCTGGTGACAGTCACGGGCATCGACTGTCGTCCTATTAGCGGCTCGATTTCAAGAGATGATTTTCCCCAGATGGATAATATATTTCCAAGGGCTGCTGAAACACTAAGGACATGGCACTAGTTTGCAGCTAGGAATGAACTCTATCGATGAGGGTTCTAATAATCATCATTGTTTTCCTCATCGTTTTTGATGTGAACTTGTCATATCCGAGGTGGGAGATTATATCGAATACATGTAACACGATTCTTAGACAATAATAGTGCTGTTTGCTCAAACTGTTCCTAACTGAATTATTTCAATTCGATGGCAATTGAATATAAATTCCTGGATCTGAGCCACCTTCCATCTGCCCTGTCCATGGCTCCATGGCTTTCCCCGGAAGGCAATACTTGTGGTAACGATGAAAAATGTTGTCTCTACGTGACATCGATAACTGATTTAAATTCGAAACTTGTTTCCGTGAACGATGCTTGTTACTGTTGTTCTTTCCATCGTTGTTGCTGTATTTGGAGTATTTGTTTTTGTTGTTGGAGTATTTTTTGTTGGCATGTTTAGTGTTATTCTTATTGTGCAATCGCGGGCAAAATGGAGGTCTTTGAGAATTTGAGTTGTGGCGGGAGTCTTCTGCTACTCTTGGAACTCCGGATTGCGCTGTGATGCCGGATGGCGGTCGATCCAGGAGAGACGAGATTCGTGGAAATAAAACAAACGAAAAGTGTGTGAAATATTCCAAATTTTTATTTAATTGTAGTTGGCCAACAATCTTACCTCTTTCAAAGCTTCTATTCAACAGGTCGAGTTAACAATTTTTAAAAACAAACAAAAAACCGGCAGGGCTGCCACGTTCAAGTCTCCACCACATTGCACGTCGATAATAATGCAGTGGCAGTGGATGTGGCAGTGACTTGAACTGCGGCTTTGGCGTAAACATTGCCGCCCGCCTTGCAGTGTCACTGCAATTTAAAAAAAAAAAAAAAACTAGTCTAATATTCATTCTATTCTAATAATATTAGTACAAAAAAGGCTTAAATTCATAGTAATTCATGTTTAATTAAATTCAAAATATATATACAAAGGTTAGTGGAAAGCGTAAAAACAATTCAGTGTCCTCGCGTGCTATCTACATTAAAGGCATAATTGGTTATAAATATTTTAGAGGGGGCAAGTTCCCGATAGGACCCAACCAAATTTGGTGTCCTGAGCCGTCAATTGACCAATAATTTCAGGTAACAGTCCACGCTTTAAAATTTTGGAGTATACGTCAGTTCCCAACACAACATCGATAGGACTTCTCTGATAGAAGTAACTATCCGCTAAACTGAGGTGCATGATTGAGTCAAAACTTCGAACCTCTAGGGTTCGCGTAGGAGCCATTCGCGGCGCCCTATCTTCTATTTTGACCACTACATAAAGAGTCTCCGATCGACTCTGCTGGCCACGAATTTGCACCGATACGGTTTCATCTCGCCCCATACGAACCGTTGGAAGACCTAATCGACGTGATAATCTTCGAGAGATTCGTGACTCGCCACTGGAAGAGTCCAAAACAGCCCGTGCCAGGAGCATTCTTCTATCAATTCCGATCCTTACTAGTGCCGTAGGGGTCAGAGAGACATAGTGTTGCACCCTGCTATCAATTACAGGTCCCCTGATTCGTGCACGAGCATCGTTCACATGGCGTCTCGCTACCTGGTTGGTATGCTTTTGTCGATTGGTTTTATGCAATCTCCCCTCTCGACGTTCTGGCCCAGACGGTCTAGGTCTGAGTCCAGATGGTAGGAGGGGACGGAGTGGACGGGTTTCAGTTAGCCAAGACGAACGTGGACTTGGTCTACCTTCTTCCTCGTCTTCTTCATCAACCGGAGCACTGGGAACCGTGGTCGAACGCTCAGTCGGTCGAGGACTAAGTCGTTCCGTCTCGAGTTCCTCGGAGGTTTCTAAATGGGGCTCAGTCGGGCGAGGACTGAGTCCCCTTTCTGATTGGGATAGCGGTGCAGACGGACTGGGTCTTACTCGCTTATCCGAGCGGGAATGCAGCATGCTATGATGCCGATCTTGACAATACCGACAATTCCACGGACTATGGCATCGGTTTAAGTAGTGGTGAGGTGACAAACAATTTGAGCAGTACCGGTGTAATGCTACCGCTCTCAATCGCTCCTCAAATGTCATATCCCTAAATTCATGGCACCAGCGCAAGGCATGTGAACCGCCACATTGACGACAAGATCCCTTGGGGAGGATTCTCTTATTCTTCTGGGAACTGCGCATGAATCTACCCATAATGCTAAAAGACAAGAATATTGACAAGAAAAATAAAATATGAGATTTATTGGCTTTCTACGCGTTAGGCAATACGACCAATTTTACTATAGGACGCGTTATAAGACCTCTCGCAGTTCTCACTTCTACCACTCTCACACGATCGTCGCAACCTTTGAAAATTTTCATGATTCTTCCAAGACGCCACTCATTAACGGGTAGATTTTCGTCGCGAACTACCACTAAATCACCGATGGCCACATTTCGAGTTGGATGTTTCCATTTGTAGCGTTTCTGTAGTTCCTTCAAATACTCTGTCTTCCAACGTTGACAGAATTGCTGTTGAATAGTTCTAATTTTCTGCCATCGATTGATAATGGAGATCGGAGCACTGGATAACTCTGGTTCCGCCCGAGCCAGCAGAGGTGTTCCAGCTAAAAAATGTCCAGGGGTCAGAGGAGTTAAATCGTTCGCCGATTCTGACATTGGACTTATTGGTCTAGAGTTGAGGCAAGCTTCGATTCGGGACAGTAGAGTCGCAAACTCTTCAAATGTGTACTTCATCGAACCGGTCATTCTTTTGAAATGAGCTTTGAAGCTTTTTACTCCTGCTTCCCATAATCCTCCCATGTGTGGAGCTGCAGCAGGGTTGAAATGCCATGAGATCTGTTGATGAGCATAGACGCTAGTGACTTGAGGGCCCATTTGATGAATGAATCGTTTAAACTCGCTTTTTACTTCTGTGGAAGCGCCTACAAAATTGGTTCCATTATCAGAGTAAACATTTGATGGACAACCTCGTCTTGCCACGAATCTAGCGAAAGCAGCAAGGAAAGTTGTGGTGGACAAGTTGCTAGTGGGTTCTAAGTGTATTGCCTTCGTCGCGAAACATACGAAGACACATACATAACCTTTTGTTATCAGACAGGCCCGCCCAGTGTAATTTTTAATGTCGAAAGGACCTGTGAAATCTAGACCCGTGTTGGTGAATGGTCGTGAGATTGCTGTCCTTTCCAGTGGAAGGGAACCCATAATTTGAGTCAATCGTTTTTTGCGATGTAAAACACAGATTTTGCAATTATGGATTATAGTTTTAATTAAGTTCTTAGCCTTTGGTATCTAAAATTCCATACGAACCAGACGTAAGACAAGTTGATTTCCGCCATGTAAACTTATTTCATGTATAAATTTGACTAACAATCGGGACAAATGGCAATCATAAGGTAGAATTACCGGATGTTTCTCATTATACGAGAGTTCGGTGCTTAAAGCGAGCCGCCCCCCGACTCTTATAACACCATCGCAATCAAGGAACGGATTCAGAGGTAACAGTGAACTTTTCGAAGCTAAACATTTCTTTGCTAATAAATCGCGATATTCTGAAGAAAAACCAACCTTCTGACAAAGAATGATCAATCGTTTTCGTACCGCTTTTATTTCTTCAATAGAAATCTCAGGAGATGAATAGGAATTAGAATTTCGAAGAATATTATAAAACCGGAAAATATACGCTATGACACGCAGAGCTCTTGGCCAAGATGAGAACCTCTCGAGCACGTTGTCATAATTAGAAAGAAAAGTTACATGCGATTGTATCACCTTCTTTTCTAAATCTTTGGCCGCCATACCACGGCTGCCAATATCGGCAGGATTATCTTGGGATTCTACATGGGACCAATTGACAGTTCCCACTTGCTCGGCGATTTTCGTTACTCGATTAGCAACAAATGTAGTCCAGTTACAAGGATCCTTTTTTAACCAAGACAGGACAATTGTCGAATCGGTCCAAAAGAAAGAGTTAGCGTATGCGATCTCAAAGCTTGGTAGTAGCGAGTGGGCTAAGTCTGCTAACAAGACCGCGCCACAAAGTTCTAAACGCGGAAGGGAAATGGTTTTAACCGGAGCCACTTTTGTTTTAGATGTGATTAAGTAAGTGTGGACTTCATTAGCAGAATCTTGAACTCGTATATAAAGGGCTGCAGCATACGCTTTCTCGGACGCATCGCAGAATCCATGAAACTCTACAGTTTTCCATGGAGCAAACTGGACCCAACGTGGAATTTTTATGGTATCGATTTCACATAGATTTTGTAAGAAACGATTCCACGCGTGTTTTGTTTGATTGGACAGTTGATCATCCCATTCAGTTTTTTCTAACCAGATTCCTGCATAATAATTTTAGCCTGTACTACAACAGGACTTAACCAACCGGCAGGATCAAAAAGTTTGGCTATTGTGGAGAGTACGCTTCGTTTCGTGGGAGTTTCGATTCTCTCACAAGCATGTGCCACGAAATGGAAGACATCTTCCTGGGCATTCCAAAACACACCTAAGGTTTTCGTATAGCTTAGGTCTTCGAATTCCAAAAATCCTTGATTCAAAAGATCGTCTTTCGGAAGATCTGCTAAGATCTCCTTAGAATTTGACGTCCACTTTCGTAGAGAGAACCCGGCCGAGTTTAAAACTTCACGAAGTTCATTTCGTATTTTTATAGCTGATTGAACATCGTGAGCACCAGCAAGTACATCGTCAACGTACATGTTCGATTTTAAAACTTTGGAAGCTAAAGGATGGCTTTCCATGACTTCATCAGCTAAAAAATGAAGGGTTCTAATTGCCAAATATGGAGCACAGTTCAACCCAAAAGTGACTGTTTGGAGTTCATAGTCCAGAAGTGGCTCGTCGGGAGTTTCTCTGAACAGAATACGCTGAAAAGGAGTGTCCTTTTCATCCACTAGTATTTGACGATACATCTTCTCAATATCCCCATTGAATACGTGCTTGAAAAAACGCCATTTTAATATCAACAAGGTTAAGTCAGCCTGAAGGACCGGACCCGGAAACAGGACATCGTTTAAACTTATACCGTTAGAGGTACGACATGAAGCGTTAAAAAACCACTCTTAATTTTGTTGTTGTGCTCTCAGGTTTAACCACAGCATGATGTGGGAGATAATATGAGGTAGACCGATTAATGATATGAAGAATTTGACAGCTTTTTCATATGTCCTAATTGAAGATATTCTTTAAGAACCGAATTGTACTGTAATTGTAACTGTGGATTTCTTCCTAGAGATATTTCTGTCCGAAGGAACTGCTTGTTGGCAGGAAAGTCGCGAATGACCTAAAGAAATATCTTTTTGGGAATTCCGGTCGAAAAGGAAGTGAAAACGATGAATCGTCCATCATCACGACGACGTGTTGTGGCTTTAAAAATAATCTTCGCAATGTTT
>CM029565.1:28523426-28566459 GCA_017309665.1 Coelopa frigida | reverse complement strand
GACCACCGCCGCCGTCGCTTTAATGTGAGGCGAAGCAGAAAAATGTATTTTCTGTCTTGGTCTCCTTGGAAGTTCGCAAGCAAATGAACCATCAGAGGACGGTGCAGGATGGGCGAGAGATACTGAATGATACTCTGCAAGCCACTTGATGTTTAATTTTCGGAGAATCAATGTCTAAGTTTGTTTGAGAATTCAGTGTTTGACAATTTTCGGTTTTTCCATTGTGCTGAAGAGAAGTCCTAGACTACGCTCGAATTACTCTGTATTTTTGGAGAGTCTTCATGCACTCTGTGAGCACAAGTTATTGAGAGGTTTTACTTTCGCTTCATATATTTAATAATAACTTGTGTTAGCTACCAGAATATAATTTTTTCAATCTTTAAGCCTGAGGACTGATAAACTTAGGGTCCGTATAAAGTATTCTTTTCCACACTGTATTCTTAAAGTGACTCTCTTGAACATTCCATTCCCATCTTCATCTCTCATTCCTTTCCCACCGTTCTTCCTTTCTTAAATCCCCATATATCTTCCTTAAATGATGTCACATGCAATTGAACCACAAGATAAAATCCTCTGCTCCCCGCGTTGCCAATTAATCTTGGCTCCCCTCGAATTGGAGCTCGTTTTAAACCGCTCAATAAATTCGATGGCTTGGCGAACGGCGTCGCTGGACATCGTTTTCGCAACACCTGAAACACCAGGAGCAACAACAACGGTAGTAAAAGCAACTCCAACAACAGCCACTACATCCAACAATAAAAACTCCAACTACAAATACGAGAAAAAACCATTGTTGGTCTCTCGGTTAACAATGCAATAAAATTGTGGGGAAATCTTAAACAAATACAGCAACAGCAATGAGCCATTGGTAATGGATTTGCCGTGCGAGTTAAAATTAATGGAAAATTAATTATCGACTCAGACATAGGCTCATGCCCTCCCCCTCTCATAAGCACAACTGCGGACTCAGTTAAGGACTCAGGATCACTCATACGCACCGTTGACCATTGAATTGTTTCATTGTTGTAGTATCGATGCTTTATTGTCGATTGTTTTATTGATCATTTTTTGAAGTATTGATGCTTTGTTGCTGCATCGAAGGCTTGCTGTTGTTATCGAGTACCTTGTGCTGATTTTTGTGGTCGCCAACAGTGGTTTTGCCTCTCGTGCAATGGAAACTAAATCAAATCGAGATGCCATTCAATTGACTCCGATCCACTCAACCGCATTCCACTCTATTTCAATCGATGACTCAATCTGTCTCTGTGGAGGTATGATAGTATCATGTGTGCTGCGATATCGAAATAATTAACATTTAAATAAAGTCTGTTCATACTCTTGTCGTGGTTTCATTCGCCATCAATACAGATTTGATATGATGTAAACGTTTTTTTTTAATCTCAAAATTGTTTGTGAAATTTAAATTTATTTTGCGGCTGTTGTTTTGTTTTGGTATCCGGCCAGAATTTAATTAAAAATAATGCCTTAGATTAAAGATTATTGTTAATCTTCCGGCACTAAATAGTAAAATAAATAAATAAATAATATAAAAAGGAATGGAAACTTGCTTTTAAAGATAATTTGCATGGATTTGCTCTGAATTTAAAGTTTCGCTCGACAGTTAATGTTCTAATAGTATGCACTATTACCTGGAACAGGCTTCGCCAACAATAAATATAAAAAGTTGACTCAAAAGTAACGGTTCAATTTGTAACTCGCAAGCCAGCAATTTTGTTTGCGACTTCGAGCACTTCCGGGAAACTTTCATCCAACTGTTGTCGCCTTTCAATTAAAACCATCCTCCCTCCGAGATTCCCCAAAAAAAGGCAATTAAAACGTCGTTATTTTAATTTGTTTCAGAGTCTTCCGGTTCTGTTTTATTTTCAATTTGTTTTTTAATATTCCAGTTCTTACATTTTTGCTTCTGTTGTTGCCGCTGTTGTTATCATTGTCGTTGAGTGAAAATAGCTCGTGTATCATTGTCTGTGAAATTCGTTGAGCGTAAAAATATAAGGAATTTTTATCAGCGCCAACTCTGTCATGGCTCCTTCTTCACTCTGCCTCCTTGTCTTCCGACGGCTACTGTTGTTGTTTGTTCTTGGGTATTACCGTAGCCATGGTGTTTTGGCTGTTGTTGTCGGTTCCCAACCTGCAGGACCCCCCTGGCATGCATTCATCTGTAGTGCGTTCAGAGTTCAGCCTTAGTCGATTTCTGTGATTTCCTTTTTATCGTTTTTGTTGTCGGTCTGGTCGGTTATTGAAGTTGCTGAAAAATGTTTCAAAATATTTTGCGTCACAACAATAAGATTACTGCATTTTAATTAACTCACTGCGGTCCTTACGTTGCCGCTAATCTTGGAGATCCATGACAACTACGCCAAGCGAAAGCCGCCAATTTGCGTTTCTCTTCGGTCGGAATTCACATTTAGTTTAGTTGCTCCTTTTCGGAGTAAGTGTCACGGACATACTTTTCACTCAATTTGTCTTCAACTACAGTTGATTTTAATTGAAACAGAAATGCTTTTCAATTGTTATTGCAAATCTGAATAGCAATGTAGAAATGCTGATATTAATTCCAAAATTTAGAGTTAGAGAGTGGTATGTTATTACTATGCTATCGCTTCAAAGCGTTTTCAACTTTCTATTTTTATTAATAAGGTAAAGAGAAAACACTGCATAATACTCCACATTCAATATTGATTTCATTTAGATTACAGTTTCGGTCAAAATTTTATATTTTTCCTAATGTTAAGTTAAAATTATGGAGAAAAATATTAGCAATTTGAAAATCGAGCTTAGAATTTTAAAAATTTGACTATTTGTCCATTAATTATCGTAACTAATAAATACAAATTTAATGTTCTCGATTCAATAAATTCTTCTTTTTAGTTCAACTTTTGAATTCAAGTAAATTTTACACTCGAACTTGAACAATATTTTGCTCTTTCCCCTTCTTTTCATGTTCCACCGACGTGTTGACAAACGTTTTGTGGCTGTCATTGACAACATCTGTTGCACAACAAAAAAACATCAACGCTTCACACAACAATGAAAACAACGCACAACAACAATCTTGCAGTGCCACCCGATATCCTCGATTATCCGACGAGCACGGACATGGTTATCCGCGAGGGAAGCAACGTCACGTTGAAATGCGCGGCCACCGGATCCCCGACGCCGACGATAACCTGGCGGCGCGAGGGCGGGGAGCCCATCCCGGTGCCCAATGGACCCGACGGTAAGTGGATGTTGATGTTGTGCACACGATACCCGAACCTGACTCTCTTTCTCTCTCTCCCCGCAGTGATCAGCTACAACGGCTCATACCTGACGATCGCGAAGGTGAATCGGCTCAACATGGGCGCCTATCTCTGCATCGCCTCGAACGGGATTCCACCAACAGTCAGCAAGAGGGTCATGCTCATCGTGCACTGTAAGTCCGTTATTCATTCCACCATTTACCAACGAAGAAGACAGACTGCGATAAAGGAGAAAGCCTTAAGGTCTCAGTGGAGCTCAGAAGTTATTTAAGGGATTTCCTAAGACTATTGTGGTAGTTCCATCTCCGAAGGATTCCTTGTCTCTCTCTGTCTCTCTGCGCCACATTTTCTCTCGCCATCTCTTGCAAAGGATTATTGCGTTATTTTCTCATGGCTGGACATCTCAGTCCTTATTGTTATCGTTGTTGTTTTGAAAATTGTTCTTGATTTGGATATCTAATTTGGAACAATGTGTTGCCCGAGGAAGTTTGATTTTTTATTTTATTTTGTCTAAACTTGTTCTGAAAATGAAAATTTTAATTCGTTTAGTTGCAACTCAAGACGGCAATGACGGCGATAATTGGGAAACGGATGACGGCGCGACTCAGGACAACAAGCGGAGTATTCAGAGTTTCAGCGATATCGCAAAACGAAGAGATTTCTTTTGCTAATGATGTATCTCAAAGTTGTCAAAAAATATATAGGGGCTTTATTAGAATTCATGAGAGTTAATTTCAAGATATTATTTCACTATTTAGAAGTAAATAAAATGGTTTTTTATGATTGAATCTAAAAATATATTTGGAGAAATGGGGACCTACATGAAAATCGTCTCAGTATAGTATAGTGGAAACCACTACTAGCGCTAAAGAGAAAACTTAACTCTGAAAATAATTGCTGTCCTCCTCTTTTTCTTATCAAAATCTTACTTTAACAAAAGTGTATCTCAACAAACAAACCCACAAACTCCAATTAATAATTTAAGGTACAATTACTCATGACGTATCATGAGGCGTAGGAAAGTAGATTTAGCTAGTGAAAACTTACTGTGCGAAAATAGAAAAACAGAGTTTGGAATTGATGTAAAAAAAAGGCTGTAGCTTTAAAACAGCTGTAAACCCCTAAATTTGTTTTGAAAAGTAAACAAAATCCAATTACAAAAAAATCGTAGCCACAGTGAGTTTTTCAATAATCGAACGCCGACCAAAAGATACAAATTTCACAACGGGAGAAACAACGGATGTTGGAACAGCTGACTAAATATCTCACTTCTTGTGTAATTGTAATTTTAATTAAAAAAAAAAAGTAGAAAAGAGTGCGTGATTTTCGATGTGATATTTGTGAAATAAATATTCTCCCAAACGTCATACACACACATATAAAACAGAGACTAGTACAAAATCACACACACACTATCACAATCATACAACCACAAATGCACTCCAAAGCAAACCGCAGTGTGAAGACGAAAGTGCACTATTAGCTGTCTTTTTCTTACATTTTTTCACAGTTTGCACTCATTTGAATGTTAGAAATGAAAACAGCTGCATTTGAAACATTTCCTTTTCTCGCACTTTACTCAAACTGTGTTTTTAATGAATGTCCATCTCTTCTGAAATTCCATTTCTTTTAGTTTCACCGATGATTTGGATTCAAAACCAGTTGGTGGGTGCGGCGATTGGTCAGAACATCTCGTTGGAGTGCCAGTCGGAGGCGTACCCGAAGTTCATACCCTATTGGGTGAAGAACGACACGATCATTGTACCTCGTGAGTCCTTGTCGATTTGTTATCGTCATCTTCTATGCTGATTAGGATCCTGTACTTGTTGATTTGTCAGACATGACAATATCATGGTATATGATTCGATTCGAATCATATTCGATTTAAAACAAATATCAGAATTCTCATAAAAGTTAATAGGTAGATTGGATTTTTTCTCCCATTTCTGTCCCCATCCCTGGATGGCAATCAAATCTGTCCCCAATATGAGCAGCGATTGTGTATGCATATCCCTAATACCAACCCCTGCCATGTTTTATAGCGACATCAATCAAACGTTCCCAATGATATCCACGGGACGTATAGTCTCCGAGAACCTCTCCATGGCTAGAAGTTAATAATTCATGACCGACTTGGAATGCTTCTCCTCGCTCCAACCAACCCACCCTTTAAGTGTCGTATTTTTATTGCATTTGAAAGCTTGTTGTCTCTCTCCCTCTCCTTTATCTCTGGAAATGTTCATTCCTTGTCATTCATTCATTTGGAGACCCTGTCGCTTAATTAGCTTTTCCAGTGAATTGTTGTTATCTGAAAAATATTAGCAAGGACTGCGAGGGATGTCGAGGAGCATGGGACGGGCAGAGAAAAGATGCACTCGCTCGAGGTCATTGAGAGTGTCCTCTGTGTGTTTCTCTGTCTATCGGTCTGTCTATTAATGGGTATGTATGCATTTATCCGTCTGTATGTGTATGTCCACTTGTTTGCGTATGAGTGGGTGACGCGGCAGACGCCCCTACAAAGAGGGTCGGTGGAGAGCAAACGAGTCCAAGCGAATGGCAGCTGCACGTGGGAGAGGAAAGAAAAACTGACAACGAAGGGGTCGTAGTCCAAAGGAAGGGAATAGTAAGCCAGAAAAAGACCAATGCGAGCATCGCTACTCATTAAATGATTGGAGTATGAATCTTTCCTTGCCTCAATCGAAGACCACTTCAAAGTCCTTCGCCCCGAACCCATTACCCCCGTCCTCCTGGACTCAACTCTTGAGCCTTGAGCTTCTGAACGCCAGCAATCCTCCGCAACAAAGCAATCACTGAACCGCTCTCTTTTAAAATCCTTCAAATTAGAAGTGATCCTTGATTAAAAAGTGATCTATGTTTAAAGGAGTTTCGGTCAGTACCTTCTCCTTACACGCCCACTCTATGCTTGTGCATTGGTGTTTGCGACCTCTCTTTATTATTAAAATCCTAAACAGAGACGCCCAGTGGAGCCCTGTTGCCAGAGGGATGCCCTCTCTCCATGGACACTCGTGGTGGCCCAGGTGTGCATAGCTCTCTTCGTCGCCCGGGTCGCTTTTAGTTATGATCGTTGCTTGCTGCAGTGATTTCCACTAATTTGACATTTTGATGGCATTCAACTTGGTTACTGCAAGGTGAGGAGACGAACGACATACATACAGAGAGAGAGATACCTAGAAGCAGACTCACAGAAAAACAGAGATAAAAATAGACAGCAAAATTGAACGATGGACGGAGAGAGACTGACTGACAGGGAGCCAGACTTACTCAGTGGAAACCCAATAAGTAAACTCGAAGCGAAGGAGACCACAGCGGAAAGAGACAGATGGACACCGATCTGGGGATGGGGAGACGCTGAAGGAATTCCAAGACTGAAGGCAGCAACCAAAGAAGGGATAAATGTAAAAATAGAAGAACAGACAAGACAATGCTGGAGAGACGATAGACAGACATAAAGATAGGTAAGACGGGAAACAAATGGACGAAGAGACATAGTAGGCAAAGCAGAACACTTGATGGACAAGGGAAGGAAATTAATGAACGAGGAACAGACGACGAGAGAAACCAATGGACGATTGGCAGCAAGCATAAACGATGAATTGATAGAACAGACAGACTGCAGAGTGGACGATGGATGGGTCATCGTTTCTCCTGATGACCGAAATGAGCCCTAAACCAACAACCAGAGAGAAGTCGAGGCCAGAAAATATGTCCGATAGCACGGTATAAGGACAAAACGCCTGAAGGATAAACAAGTGACATGGATTGTAGGATAAACAGTTCAATTATATGTATATGTATGTTTCGGACAGTGGGCCCCGTATTCATAACTATTTCACGTATTCATAACCTTCACTGTGCTACCAACATATTCCATTAGATTTGCAAAGATTCATCCCATCATGATGTCGCTGGCTTTTTGCAATACAATTAATTGTTCTCAACAATATTCTTTGTTATATTTTATTCTGCTCTGTCTATATGTATGCTTCTCCCCCTTGTTCCCCTCCATTACAGGTGAACGCTTCGTTCCCGAGACATTCGAGACCGGATACAAGATAACGATGCGATTGACAATAAACGATGTTGACATCATGGACTTTGGCTCGTACCGCTGTGTGGCGAAGAACTCTCTGGGGGACACCGATGGAGCGATTAAGTTGTATCGTAAGTGAAGAGATGTTTATGCCATCGTTTTACCGCTGTTCATTCTACTGCGACATTTATTCGATGCTCGTTATGTTGGGTTGTGTTTGTTGGGAACGACATGTTTTATGATTCTATTTATATGGGAAATTGCACATTACCACAGCAACAAATTGCACACGTGGTTGAAGCGGGAGCGATTAAATCCGTACCGAGGAAGAGGTAGTATTGGGCCTTAAGATGTGAAGATGTGAATTCTAGTAGCGATACTAGAATTCGTTATGGGGTGAGAGGTATTGGTATTACAAAATAAGTAAAAAATGATATCCGATATCGGTAGTGGATATAACAGAATTTTTACATTTGTTTTTATCTGGTAACATTTCTAAGAATCGAAACAGATGACGATGAAGCAAATATGGAGAAAGAAAATAGTGTTTATTTTTCAAGGACTCCAGTAGAACGTTTCTAATGTCCTCTAGCAATTTTCATATTTTCCGTTCCCTGTAAATAATATGAAAATTCTTCTCGGTCAATTCCATTGCACAAAATCTGCATACCAGACCCTCTCCAGCGACCATTCGAAAATTCAATAACGCACACAAAGAGAACAATTGATTTGAAGCCAACTATCGAATGGTCCGATCCATTGCAAATAAAAAGGATGTAAAACAATAGTGATATTGTTCGGTACAGAGGTTGTTACCCGTTTGTGTTTCTGTTGTTGTTCTTGTTGTACCCCCTCTCTTGGTGGCCGACGTCTAGAACTCATTGAATTAATACAGTATTTAGTGGCATCCGAATATCGACAACCGGCTGAGGGAGGGCGGATCGGGAGGTCGGGGTCGATCAAAATGTTGCATAAATAATGCGCCACTAATTGTAATTGAAGCAACTCGGGGCAGGTCACGCCCTCGACTGAGCGTAGAGGTCTGTTGAACATATCTCTAACACATTGGGGCTAATGTGAATCTTGGTGTGAGAGAGAGAGCGCTATAATTCCAATTTGTTTCGATCTCCAATGAAAAATTGTTCGAAAACTCCATTCGATTTAGAATCTGGATTGAAAATAGAAACGGAAACGGATGCCGTTGTGGAAGGGACGCAGGATGTGACTCGGTGGGGGAATGCCACGCCTTTGAGTGGTTGCAATCGTTTCTGCCATCGTTGGCCTTTGGATGTTTTCGTTTTTTATCGCTTCGTAAACAAGATGTCAATAAACCTTCTTTCATTCATTTGTTTCTCATCGCACACGCTCTCGCCCCACGCCATGAACACCGAACAGACATACCGCAGACAACGACAGTGATGACCGTCGCCCCGACAACCGCCCTGAACACCGTCCCGATGGTGATCGTCAAGTATCACAAAGGTAAGTGTCCTGCGTGTCACAGGACTCCTTCTTATTTCCAGGACCCCCGCCACCTCGCTTACACTTGGCTTTGAATGTTTAGTTATCTAATTATCCTGCCGAGGTCCCTCTGCCTCCCTCCTTCTTCTTCACGCCTTCCTTCTTCTTATGCTGCTTCGTGTGCTTGTTATCTTAATTTTGTATTCTTTATTTGACCTCTCTTCCTTTTTCGTCTCACACTGTGCTCGCTCTATTTCGCTGGGTTAGAGCAACGCTTCAACAACAACAAGGCGCATCGGACCAAGTCGAAGGCGGAAATGTCGCCATCATCGTTGAATAATGTATTCGTTGGCGCCACTTCGAGCTTGTGGAACTCGCAGGACCATGCGGCCGGGAGGGAGCTCCATCAGAGTGAGTATCGAATGCATGCAAAATTAACTACATTCCACATTCGTAAAAAATGAAAATTATAGACGAACGGAGGGAGAAACGCGACCGGAAATGGAAGTTGACAATGAGTTAATGCAGAACTCGGCCGACGAGGTGTCGTGATGGCAAGCACAGAGCCTGGAATGGGTTTTGGAAGATTCTCGCTGTTTTATTGGGATTTTCAGGAGATGTGATAGAATTGTATTAATTTTTCAGGAGTTGTGATAGAGAGTTTTGATATAGAGCCCTTGACTTGTTTCACCTTCCTCGAAATAAAACGGGAATAAAATCCAAAATATCATCAGTTCGTCATCGCCTAATTCTCACTCACATCACTGTGAATGACCCCTCGAGCCATTTTTATTCGATCCTCGTCCTTCGAGTTCCCCAATCGTATACGAAAAAAACGAAGAGTCATTCACACATCCTTGTTACGAATTGCACATCCTGCAGACATGGCTCTGCTCCTCATCGACACGAAACCTTTGCCACGTTTCGCTGTTGTTGCTGTTACCGCCCATTCATAAATTTCTAAATAAAATTATTATTATCCTTTAGACACCACCCTCCACTCATGCAGTTCCACCATCTGACAGACTCGCACGAACTCTGCCGCCGTTCCACTTAATAATTTTATCCTTTAATCCTGCCGAAGTCGTTTTTGCCATAATAATCGTAGAATAAATGGCCAAATATTTATTTTCTTTATGTTTTCTGCTGTGTCACATGCCATTTTGTCCCCTATCTCGCTCTCGTTCACTGTACCTCTTCCTCTCTCCCTCTCTCGCTCTTTTTTTCCTTTTGTTTCTATCCTGCGTCGACTTCGTGTTCCTCCTCCTTTTTCATGAAGTATTTTGTCACCTCTTTATGTGTTTTTTTGTTTTTCATTTTGCCGTCATACTTTTTTTTAGTTGGATGGTCTTGCCTGCTACTCTTTTCTCATGTGTGTGTCGACACGAGTGTGTGTAAGGGAGAGTTTTTCGTTATGCCTAGGCGGGTGTTAAACAAAACTGAGTCATTTCGTTGCTCTACGACCCATGGCTGGGGTGGCGATGAGGAAAGTGGTAGGTAAGGAGAGTGTGTAAAGTCCTTGTTTCATAATTAGACTCGGGTCCGTCTCTTCGCAAATGACGGCCTAATTCTTCGATTTGAAGCTTGATTTGACTCTGATGGCATTTTGAATATCGTCAGAAAAAGACGAGAGACCTAATTGAAATTGAAGGATGGGGGATATTGTTATTATCAATGTGGATTATAAGAGTCTACCTCTTTAAAAAGTTATGATTGGTTGATGGCGACGTCTTTTTCTGAGAAACCTTATTCTGTTACTTAATTTCACGATTTTGTAAATCGTTTAGCAGAAAAATTGAAATTGTTCTTCACTTTAAATTCTCTCCAGCATTCATTTGTCGATCTTTAATATAAATAGAACCAGCTAATGACTATAAGTATACATAATAGAGAGAGATAGACGTTTGGCTTTTTGCACAGAAGAGACCTTGAGACCTGTGGACACGAGTGTGTGTATGGGAGAGTTTTTCGTTGTGCCGTGGGTGTCAAACAAAACTAAATCATTTCATCGCTATGCGACCCAAACCTGGGGTGGCGATGAGGAAATATTGGGTAATTTTGTGTAAGATATCCAGTCGCGGTGTCCTTGTTTCATAATTAGAATCGGGTCCGTCTCTTCGCGAATGACGGCCTCATTCTTCGATTTCAAACTTGATCATAGTCAAAGATGGCATTTTGAATATCGTCAGAAAATTCTGTCTCTGAAATTCTCTCCAGCATTAATCTTCCAATATTTAACAAAAATCGAATTCCAGCTAAAGACTATAAGTTTACATAATAGAGAGAGATGGACTTTTGGCTTTTTGCACAGAAGAGACCTTGAGAAAATCCCTATCAGCCATCTGTTTGGCCCAGTTTTAATCCCTAAGAGCCTCGAGTTCGAGGCAGAGTCAAACCGAACCAGAAATCCCCGAAACTAAATGAAACTAAAACCGATGGAAATATTTGCAAACAACACACACCAGTGGAGACCGACAGACAGCCACTGCTGCTGGCCAAGGACACACAGATGGGCCGTTGCACAACCCACACGCACACAATCGCTTCATGGCAAACATATAATAACAGTAAAAGTAAATATTATGGCATGCAAGCGCAATAATATTTTTACGCCAATCAACAAACTAGTGACACGAACCGAGCGCTCGGGTGTGGGTGAGGGTGAGTGTATGTGAGGGGGTCGGTGCTGTGAACCAAAGCAACGGACCCTCGCAGAAAATCGAAAATAACTCGCTGCAAGCACAGGAAACAATAAAATAATATGGTGCGATTGCTAGAGCAGCGTGTGTGTGAGATTAAGTATATGTTTGTTTGTTGCTTCATGGCGTTTACCGCGTCCAATGGTCTTTCAATGGTTTTTTCGTTCAGTTCGAAAAACAATGAAAACGATGCATTGAAGTGATGTTCTTAAGGAGAGGTTGAGGTTGTGAATTATAATACAATCATGGATAACAACCCAGGAAAGACAATTTTATTTGGCTCAAAATATGTGTGAAGTTAATTATGTTTAATTGTATGATTTAATTTGTGTATTTAATAGATCCTTTAATTAACTTAATGTTGTTTGTAGCCACAGACATTGATATCGCAATAATAGATAATCTCTAAACATTTGTAAATATTCGAAACTACTATTTCACCTTGTAATCTATCTTCCTGAACCTACTTAACTCATTATTTCTCAAGGCAAAATCATCATCTACGAAATCAAACCCCATTGACCCTTAAAGATCCCCTGAACATCCTTCGATTTTGAACATCCTCCCATCCGACTCCCTGTCCCCAATCGAGTTCAGATCAATCAAAACATTTATGTGGTGTACGTGTGTGCGTCACTCACCCTATGTAAAAATCAATCACAATTCACGAATGGTTTTCAATTTCTTGCTGCGAAAATTTCTCACATTTTTTTCTTTTTTTTGCCGTTCTGAGATGGTGTTGTGTATTGTTATTGTTACTATTTGCTTATTTTATTTATAACTTTTTCTCGTTCGCGTAACTCTTTGTTCCACTTTATTTTCATCACCATATTCTAAATAAACACATACATATGTGTACACATACTCCTTCGCACGGAGTCAGTCTGAGAACCCATCGACTCTTTTTTATACATGCTGATAGACTGCGCTTTCAGCCATATCCTGACATCCTCTCGAACCCTCGACTGGCCCCTCCAGTCATCGAGGTTTGTTTCAATTTCCATTGATGATCGCTTCGGATGCCGATAGTTGAATTGTTTTCTCATTCCTCTTTCCTTTCCGCTTTCGATACACAGAAGTGCGATAAACCCTTTAAAAAGTTCCCCGCATAACGAAAGTGTAGCAACCTATCGCGTTTCCATCCCGACCACTTTCGACCCCACCGACCACTCGATCCGCCTGGATTGCTCGTGGTCCTGGCAGACATTTGGCAAAAGTTCCGTTGTGTGAATCAGACTCAATTTGATACGTTTGGTGAGTTCTTTCTGTCGCTCGGTTCGTATGAGTATCTCTTCCATAGTCCTGTGTCTCTGGCTTAGTAGGTGTGGATGTGTCTGTGTTGGGTATTTTTTATAGCATTCATTTTGCTCTCTTGTCGCTATTGTATTTGTTTGATGTTGTTGTTAGGTAATAAAAAATTTTGTTTGACAAAATGTCACCGACACGATCTTTGTACGACGTGTGTCTTGTGCGAAGAATTGTTTGTTTGTGATCCCTCTCTGACGCTCATTACGAGTAGGAGTGATTGTTTTCCTCTTCGTTACATATTATTGAATTAACCGCCTTGTACAATTTCCTTTTTCTATCTATCCAATAAGCATTTCCATCCATGTATATGTACATATATATTTTTTCTATGTATATAAATAGCTTCGTAAGAAATTATTATTATTTTATGAAATCATTCGAATGTATTTATTCATTAAATCAAATTGAGAAGTTATGCTTATAAAATAAAAATAATAATTCTACGGTATAGTATTTAGTATTCTTGATTTTGTATATAATATTTTACTTTATTTCATTAATAATTAATAACAATATTTTAATATTTGATTTAAGGGTTTCTTCTATTTCATTTGCTTGTTTTATTTATCGTATAGTTCGTATAGTAGTAAATAATTTTATGTTTTCCTATCATTAGAGTATGGAGTAATTAAATATTTCCAAGATGTTTAAATAGAAGTATGGATAACTAAAGTCATAATGAATTTCTACAATTCTCCATTTTCATTGCATTGCAGCTCCTGATCACAGCAATTACCGCAGCGATAACTCGAAAACTTCAATTAAGCACGACGCGAACTCACTCACAGACGACAGCGAGATGGGGCACTCGGGTGTGGCTGGTGTCTACAGGGCGTTCCATTTGTACCTCATCAGCCTGTTGGTGACCACAACAATCGCAACGACAACAACACCAACAGCATTGTTTTCACTCCTCTCTGGCTGCACGAAGGTGTAGCAATTAAGGATTTAAACGCAAAAAGGGGCAAATTTTTGAGTCAACTACAAATAGCCCCTAAAAATAACAAAAACAAAAAAAGAATCCAATTGTAATATAATTAAAAAATCACTTATATATAAAAATATATTAAATGCATATATAGAGTAAATAATTAAGAGGAACAGGGCGAAAGAAGAAGAAGAAGCGTAGATGATGAACTTATACAATGAAATACAAAAGAAGCAACAGCAACAAAACCAGCACAAAGGCCGTGCGAGAAGTCCGTAACTGTGCATAAATTAGAGTTAGTGAGATGAAAATTTGTTATACACACTGAGAAGTAAACAACAGAACACACAATTATTTTAAGAAATTATAACGAAAATATACAAACATACACGAATACACATGCCGAGAGATAGAGAAATAAGATATTTTTCAATATATAAGAAGCTTATAAGTAGTGCTTAGAAAGAAACTTTGCGACAAAATATATTTCCATAGAAGAACTGAGGTGCAGAGGAAGTGGGTTCAAAATCCACTCCAATTTACGCCCTCTTCAGTGGTTTGTTCGATAAACGTTGAAATTAAACGAACATTCTACATACATACATAGTACACTCACACATAAATACACATGTACACGTAATTGTATAATATATGTTGAGATATGAATATAAAGAAATTGTATAATGTACATATAATACAAACCAAAATATAATGACGAAATATAAATTTATAGGTATTGCAGCACATCATGTAAAATACAATATATAAGAACGTAATGTGAAGAATTTAAAATACAAATAAACGCAAGATACAAATTCAATAAAAATAAACAGAACCCAAACAAATTGCAATATAAGAAACTAATGTTGTTTTATTTTCAAGGATTCTTTGGCAAACATCGACCGCGAAACTCAATCAGATGCACTTCGACAAATGGGCGGAAGTAGTTTTTGAAGCCAGCAGCACTTCCGGCTTGAATGAACTGTGCACACAATGAAGTTAATTAAAACCCAATGACAGTATCAGTTACATAATTTATTGTCATTTCCCTTCTCGAGCTGACATATGACTGTGGGTAAAGCGGTTTGAATTAAAGAGTTTGTGTGTCTGTGTGAATATCATTTAATGGTGTCAAATGTTAGCGAAAAAATAATGCAAACTAAAGGCCGCACGTTACTCATAACGGGAGCTCATTAGCGAGACAAACATTTGGCAACTCGAGATGAAGTTAATCGAAATCACCTCATACACTGGTAAAAAATCTACTTTGACATGCGTTTCTACACCTAAAGTTACAAAAAAGAAACTTTTCTAAAAAAAATGATGTAACTTTTAATGCTTTATAATTTTCATTTGTTTGCTTTTTTGACCATTCGTATTAACAATGCGCAATTCTAAAAAAAGTAATATACTACATAATAAAAAAAAAATTTGAAAACAATTAAAAATTGACTTTTTCTGGTGTATAAATTTCCATATTTTCGTTGAATTAGCATATTTTCCATTTATATACCCAAAAAAAAAAATCTTATATAAATAATTAAAACTGAAATGAATCCGGGAAAAAAATACTCTGATTTCTCTGATTAATGACTTCCTTATAATTATAAATGATTTATTAATAAATAAATAATGTAATTGACTAAATAACAGTAACACAAGAACAATGAAACTCAGTAAAACTTAAATATAATTGGACAGTTATTAAATTAAATATTAACACTCATTTCGAGCCGTACACAAAAACCTACCGCAAAAATTAAACCAATTGTAGAAAATACAGCAATTATTTATTATAAAAGTGTCAGTGGTTTTGTTTTTTATACCTTCCGTTGTGTTTTTCATTGCATTTTTGGATTTCCATATCAAATATTCAAAATTAAAACAATTAACTTTGAGTTCCGTTTTTGTTGTATAGCAATTGTTATTGTTATTTGCTACTTCGAAACCCGAATTCTTCTATAATTAAGGATTCGTTAATGACCTCATCGGGAAATCTATTACAATTCATTAAGCATCGTAACAATCGTTGTTGAGATTCGTTGTTGTTGTTCTTCCTATCGTTATTGCTATCCATTTGGGTTGTTGCTAGACCAATACTGGTCTCGTTCGGGCCACTGGTCGTTGGTTAGTTGCTTCTTCGCAAAGTTTTTCCTCTTTCATTAAACGTTTGCGAACTTTTCGATTATTTATCGAACTTGGCACCGACTTCTGATGATGCATGGCACGAGCTCCCGACGTGAATTGCTGCTGTATCAATTGCACAGAGTTTAAGTTATACCTTATTATTTCTATTTCCCGGCAGAATTCCACGGTTCGATTTAAGGAACTCTTTAAGTTGCAGCCTTCTAAGTTCAAAAATACATATAGATTCTAGGAAATTTCTTACGTTCATTTTTCAAAGAGTCAGAAGGTTCAACAATATATCATGAAGCAATGATTTCCACCTGGATCAATGGACATTGCACTGAAGTATGAGTTGGATGACATTTTTATTTAACACTTGCTTTATTGCCTTCATACCTGCCCCAACATATATTACTCGAACACTCTCGCCATGAACTCGAGTAGTCTCCGCGAAGACACCTTTTTAAAAGCTTGCACCGTCTTAATTAACTACCACTTTCGTCAGATCCAGAAACGTCACTTTACAACCTCCATCCACCCCATCGTGGTTGTTGGCCATCAGTTGTCGGTCACCAGCGACTAGCCGTCGACAAGACTGTTGCTGCCGCCGGCTCCCATGGTATCTCCGGCCCCTTTTGTGACCACGATGACCGTTTTGCAGTTGGTCGCCCGCAGCGTGTTGTCTGCTGGCAGTTGTTGTTGGTGGTGCCTCACCTCCCCATCGTAAAAAAGACCCCCTCTTGTTTTTATGGCGTGGAAATTTTGTTCGCTTGCTTTATTAACGCTTAACTTTCATGTAGCGGTTCACATGGAGCGCTCATTTGTTCCCCGCCACTCCTGCTCGCCTCCTCTCGACACCCTCGATTCCGCCGCTTGAAAATCCTTTAACGAGAGTCCTCCTACCCTTGTCCTCCCGCTCGCGCGCATTTTAAATGACCAAAGTTTGCGACTTTTTTCACCTCCTTTGCCCTGTGCTGCCGCTCTGTGGATGCTGGTGCTTCTCTCGCTCTCACGCAAAGTTTATGAAAATTAAATTATTTACAAAAGTGAGAAATAAAAAGTGGAAATAAATAAATAGAGGAAAAGAATAAAAATCACTTGCACCGAACGCAAGGAAAAAACTCACCCTAAAGTTATTTTCCATTTTATTCGCAGCTTTTGATGCCGCTGGCGGTTGGGAATTTATTGCGCACGCCATTTTTTCCGTCGCTTTTCCCTAGGTGAAGTCCCTGGTTCAGGAGTCTCGAGACCTGGGCGATCTCCTGAGTGAAAGAGGTCGCGGGTCTACGTGGTCTCCCTAGGCTCTGGGAACCCCTAGGTCCCTTGGATTGCTAGGACTCCATTGTCTCCATGGTTCGCGGTCGAAGGAAACGAATTTAATTGCCGAGCTACTTGTTAATTGGCAACACTTTTTTCCCGCCGAAGGCATAAGGAGACAAGGTTCGTTTTATTCATGAAGTGAGAGGTACAGAAAGAAATTTTTCTTCTTTGTCGATTCTCTCGGGATTCTCTAGAGCAAGTGATGATGACTTGATGGCAAAAAGTCATGATAATGATGGGGCAACGCCGTGCTCCAAGGGTGGGGGAGTGAGTTTTTCCCGATTCTGAATTATTTCGAAGGTTGAAAGAGGAGACCTTTTTATAATGAAGCAATTTGCGATAGAGGTGAAAGAGCCATAACGAGAAGAATCGTAATTAAATTATATCGATTAAAAGCAGAATGCATATTAGAAATAAATACTACTAATATGTATTTATGTATAATACAAATTTTTTAGTAACAATTCATATGATCAAATAGGTTAATGATTTCAATAACGTATACATTGAAGTAATACCCTATAAAATACCTTAACACCGATTTAATTTCACTCTCTAAACCGAATGAAATCTCTCCATTTTTCGCCAGTGGGCCTCTATTCAACAAAATGGCCAAAGAAAGGTCGCTAATTTTCCAACCTCCTTTGCTCTATTGCCGATTGTTGTTGTTTTCGCCGTTGTCTCCCTTGCACTCGAAATGATAAATTTTTTAATACCCTTCCCTCTGGTTGCTTCACACCTCCCGTCCTAACGCCTTTTCCCACTTCGTTTTCACGGCTTAAGTGTTGCCACTTGGGGATGAAAAGGAAGAGGAACGTGGGGGGGAGCGGAAGCTGCAAATAAATCTTTAAAATAAACAGAAAATTGTTTTTATTATTTTACTTCTTCCTCTCTATACGCCTTTTCTATTTATTCAGCCCTCCTGCTTCCCCGCTTCTCTGTTCCACTCGAGCTTCTCTGTTCCACTCGAGCTTCTCTGCTTCCTCTTGCTCTTCGTTATCTTCCTTTTTCCTTTCCTTGATTTCATTCAACTTTTTTCTCACAGACACACCCCCAGCCCATCCACTCTCGCCAGGCAAATGCTTGTACATTTCCGCATCTAAAAAGCTACCGAGTCCGTCCGCACCAGCTCGCCACTGTGCTGCCACCCATCAGTGTTGCCACTTTTTCCAGGCAACAGTTTAAAAGTGTTTCCTTTGCGAGCGCCACGACCGGTCATGCATGCATCTGAGCGTGTGAGTGTGCGGCTCTGTTTGCGAGTGTGTGGGTGTCTGCGGCGCTGTATGTCTGGGGCATCCCTATGGTTGCCGCAACTCATGCATGACTGGAGGGGCGCTTTTTCGACCCTCGACTCTTCGCTTGGCCGCTGCACTTTTACTTTTGCCCTGCTTTGAGAGCGAGATGTACATTGTTGTTGTTGTTGCTCCTGCACTTGATTCTCTCTATCGTTATTTGTTGTTGGTTCTCTTTATGTATGTGTGTTGTCCTGTTTGCTGTTTCCTTTAATGTTGTTTTTTTTTGCCTATGTTGTGTTGAATGTTGTTTGTAGTAGTCGATGTTGGTTATTGTTGTTATTTTTGCAATTCTTAATATTGTTATTCTGCTTGAGTTCATATCGTACGCTTGTGTGATAATTAAGTGGCCACGTTTTCCCCACATCTCATTCTCTCTCTCACTACTCTTTGCCAACGATGCCCTCCTTCCTAGTCATTCTTTAGCACCCCCACTCTGCCCAGTGTTGTTGTTGGTTTTATAAAGTAAATTATTCAAATGTGTGGCAGCACTTGAAAATGCAATGAGATTCACAACAACAATAAGAAAATCCTTGAAACATTAACAACAATGCAAGAATATTTTTAAAAATCCTAGGTAAAATTAACCAAAATATATGTAAAAATAACACATTACAAAAAAGGAGAACAGAAATTAAAACCTATTTGCAAATTGTTTCAAGAGTAGCAGGTTTTTTATATTTGATGCAAATTGAAAACTTAAGAACGATAAGAAAGAGACAGAGGCGAGTAGGTGGCTAACGTTTCTATTTCAGGACATTTCACTCAAAGGGATAGATCCCCCAAAGAATATTTGGCATAATTTTACTTTACCACACCCAGCGCCAAATACTATAATTTATATGTCAAAAGATAGTGTTTTCAGTGTACATTCCAACAACAATAAAAAGTTGGGGCGGACTCATTTGGTTTGGCCATAAAGTGAGGTCAAATTAATGATTTTTTCAAATAGCCACCAAATCCACAAATATTACCCGATCGAGCAATACAATATATCAAATTAAAGGTAATTAAAAATGGTAAATTTGGTATGTAAACTAAGAGTAAGAGTACATAATATACTACCGTTTTGAAGGTAATTGAGTCATCTTTCAAAAAAAATATATAAAAGATATGGTTTATAACGTAAAAAATTTCAAAAAATTATTTAACCTAAAAAATATTTATTTTTTTTTTGTTTTATATTATTATTTCTATTACTAATAACTTTTTTTAAAAAGCCAAAAATGCAAATTTGTAGTATTTTGAATTACCTTTTGATATATTGTATTGCCCGATCGGGTAATATTTGTGGATTTGGTGGCTATTTGAAAAAATCATTAATTTGAACTCCTCACTTTATGGCCAAACCAAATGAGTCCACCGCCATATTTTGTTGTTGTAATTTTTCGTTATTTCGGACCTTTTTGGAAAAAACAATTTTTTTTTTTGACGTTGGTGTGGTAAAATAAAATTGTTCCGAATATTTTTCCGAAGAACCAATGAATTTCTCAATGACTTCATTCCCAAAGAACTTTCGTTGTGATTCTTATCAAATAAATCTCTTCCTTATAAACCTTAGAACCAAAGTAGGAAAAATTAAATTAACTCTTGATTTTGATAATACCAAATTGAAACCGATTGCAAAAGTCGAAATATGAATGTAACTTCCACCATCTTGCATCACTCGCATAGCCTTATGCTACACCAGGCCGACGGTCAAAATTAAGTACCATAAATTCCCAGTAGAGCACGCTACATAAGAGCTTCCTACAACTTCATCCGAGTCTCTGGTACAGAACCTTCTCCAACGTCGCATGCTCGCAACAGAGGTAAGCTTTTGGAGCTTTTCGGAGCAGACGATTGTGTATGTTTGCATTGACATTAGAGCTTTTTGATTTTATGGCATGCGATAACGTATACCAACCGTTAAACCGCTCATACAGCGTGAGTCATCGAGTTTTCCATGCATCGGATGATATTTCATATATGTTTGGTAGAGCATTCTAATATCAGTAGTATATTTCTATCTTTGTTTAAGACTGTAATTATGTAGAATCTATTTATTCAAGGTGTTTGTAGTCGTACCGCAGTCGCTCGATTTGTTATCATTTAATTCAATCAGATGTCGCGCAACCATCATTCCCTGTTGAGGTGTATGTCCAAATGTGTGCCTCTCCATCCCGATGCATCTCCGTACATCCTTCAGTCTGACTGCTCCATCCGTCCATATTTCTGCCTATCTAGCTACGGCTCTCGCTTTCCCTCCCTCACACACTTAGACTCTCTCTCACACTCTTGTCGCGGCAGCCCTAATTTCCACCGCAATTATTAAATTTGAAAAGCTAATGACAACCACAAATAACCACGCGCACACCGATGTCTATTGGACCTCACACGCGCACATAATAGCGATATGTTTGCATGTATACAAATCCTCCATTGATGCGAAAGACCCGCAATTTATCGCATCGGCTGACACACTTTTAATTGCCAATAAATGAAGAAAACGTTATGAGCTTTCATATTTCGGTCGTTTGGTGATTACCATCAAGTGTTAAAATTCGAAAATGTGCCATGAAATGGTTGTCAATTGTGGAAACATGAATGACTACTCTTGATTAACGGAAATTGGATTTAGGTTTTCTTGTCTTTTCCATATCAGAATAATGTAGTCGGGGTAAACGACCCTGTACCACAGTAAGAATCACGCACGCCCCCTGTGGTGTAAATGCAAATCCATCGTTTCCCAACATCGCTATAAGACCGCACATACACATCATATCTTATGCCGAAGACGTATGTTGTCTATTTGTCACTGGAGATAAATTGTTCTCGCATACATAAATCATAACTACATCTCGTGTGGTAGTAAAGTAGTAGTAATTGCAGTAGAAATCGTAGCAGAATGCATTGTGCATCGGCAGCAATCTGCCATCATAACCCGAAATCGCATACACTTGTGCCCTGATGAGACATCGTTTGTTCAGATAAATCAATCATCTTCTCGAGTCTCTTCAACTACTTGTCTCAGTTTGTGAATTGCGACGACAGTTGAACATTGTTTCGGGTGTCCTACATATATGGGCTTCCGAATGTGGGGTCCTATGTGGAGCTGTAAACTCGGTCTAAATACTGGAAATGTAGGTGATTGATGATGGCCCATTACATACAAAATGAGATACAATCAGGGACTAAAGTTTAAATACACCTCTCAAAGCTTACAAATAGTTAGCAACCCCATCATTTAAACATTATTTTACAATAGCTCAAGGGCTCTAGATTCCCGGGGTTACTTGCTTTTTTCGCAATCTTTTTGAAATGTTCAAAATTAATTCATTGCGTTCTCTACGCCTATGGGTTATTTTAATGAATTTGAAATTATTAAATTATTGAATTATTGAAAAAATTGTATTAAAATGTTATTAACATTTCATGATGATCGGAAGAACATATTTTCAGCCTATTTTCAATTTTACTTATATGTATGTGTACATATATGAAGAATCTGATGCTTTTTAAATCAAGTATAAGTATGCAATTTATTTTTATTGAATAATGAATATAAAATATAAATAAAAAAGTTAAAATTTGTTACATAAATACATAACTAATAAATATTGAGTCGTATTCTACGATCTTCAATGACTGCCTTCAATCGACATAACATACATAGAGCATAAGAGTACGCCATATGTATATAACTGATGCCATGAAATATAAGAACTGAATTGTTATCAGCGAGTCAACAAACTCGATTAAATCTTCTACATGTAGCATCGAATTGCACTTGCCATTTACTAACCGGCACTCGGCGCACATTTCCGCACGTTACAGCTTTGTTATTGTGCTCCCGTCCCCATATAGCAGTTTTCATTATGAACTTTTTGTTCCTCTTCCTGTCGACGGCCATTTCGTCGGTGTTCGGGTTCCTGCGATACAAGTACACCTACTGGGAGTTCCGAGGAGTGAAACAGTTGAAGACGAACTTTCTCTTCGGCAACATCCTTAAGATACGCACGGTGCACATGAGCGAGCTGATGCATGAAGTTTACAAAAAGTTCCACAGTCAGGTGAAAATCGCCGGCGCTTACATATTCACCAAGCCCATTGCGGTGGTGCTTGATCTGGACGTGGTGAAGGCCGTTCTGATCAAGGATTTCCAAAAGTTCACCGACCGCGATGGCTATCACAACGAAGACAAAGACCCATTGTCTCAGAACCTCTTTCCCTTGACTGGCGAGAAATGGCGCAAATTGAGGACGAAGCTGACACCTACCTTCACCTCGGGGAAGATGAAGTTCATGTTTCCGACCATCGTGGGCGTGGCTAAGGAGCTTGAGCAGGCGTTCGTCGACCTGATAGTCGGCTCGCAGGATGGTGTGGTCGAGCTGCACGATATGATGGGTCGCTATACGACGGACGTGATTGGCAAGTGCGTCTTCGGACTGGAGTGCAATAGTCTCAACGACCCAGATGTAGAGTTCCGACGCATTGGACGCGAAATATTTTATACACGCCCGTTCAGCATCCTTTGGCGTCTGTTCAAAATCACCTACATTAACATCATCAAGCACTTTGGATTCACTCGCTTCGCCGACGGTAATCTCACTCGATTCATCATGCGCGTGGTCCACGACACGGTGACGGCGCGGGAACAGCAGAACATCCAGCGCAACGATTTCATAAA
Organism: Coelopa frigida; assembly: GCA_017309665.1. Lineage (NCBI taxonomy): Eukaryota > Metazoa > Arthropoda > Insecta > Diptera > Coelopidae > Coelopa > Coelopa frigida. The sequence goes on along the minus strand of CM029565.1, from coordinate 28,543,344 downwards.
CATTCTCCTCGAGCTGAAGAAATCAAAGGATCCTGACAGTGGTCTCCCCGGCCTGACCATAGAGGAGGTGGCCGCTCAAGTGTTCGTCTTCTTCGTGGCCGGCTTCGAGACGAGCTCGAGCAACATGAGCTACGGCCTATTCGAGCTGGCCAAGAATCCAGAGGTGCAGGAGCGCGTCCGAAAGGAGGTGGTAGAGGTCCTCGAACGCCATGACGGAAACTTCACCTTCGAAGCAATGACCGAAATGAGGTACCTTGATCAGGTTATTACAGGTAAACGCATCATATATAATTGTTAAATTTATTCTACTCTCCTATGCTTGACCCTCTTCATATAATTTTTGAAGCCCCTTCGCATGTCTACATTTATTTCAATCTTATCTTCTAAATCTTATCTTCAGGACTACCTATTCCCGATCGTTATCTGTGTATGATTATCTTGTGAAGTCATATCGTGCCGAAAATTTGATGATCTTTTTCACAAAATGATAACTGGGGAATGTTGGCCCAGTATGTCTCTCTGAGTGTATTTCCATCTTCCCTCAATTGTTTATTTAACAGATTTCACTCCCTCATGGGACCTGAACCCTCTTTTTTAGTTTAGCTTCTTATTAGCTTTTTCGTTGCCGTCCATGCCTAGGTGACCACGTACCCATAGGATGTTGATTTTGGTTTCTAAGAAGGTTTTCTAAATCTAAATTAAATAAATCTATCGCAATTTACAACCCAAACTCTTTCCTGCAGATCCTCTCTAGATCCATTACAGATAATTTCGGGTCTAAGGTTAATTCCAGAAATTCTACATTCTTTCAACTTTATCTGTATTCCGTTCTTCCTTATAGGTTTGAGTCAGGAGAGTTTGTACTTCCTCGTGAAGGGTACAATTGTGGTTTCCAACGGATTGACATTCAGTTCAACCTCTGTACAACAGCCCTTAGTTATTCTAAGGCCGAGTTTGATTCTGTCACAAACTCAACAATTCCCGTTGCATATTACAGCCATGTCATCTGCATTATCTATGCACGAGAATCCAGAGTATGTTAGTTTCCACAAGAGTTCGTTCACCACTAGACTCCATAGGAGCTCTTTAGGCATGATGGTTTGGGTGGGGATTTGTTTTGGTTTGGTGCCCTTATGTAGTTATCTATTAACTTTTCCACTGCATCAGAAACTATCTGAAACTTCTTCCTACCTTTGCAAACATTTTGGCTTCAAATAATATAATATATGAGCTTTTATTAATTTCGCACAGCAAAAGTGATCATTTGACCCAATGTGTTTTGGTATGAATACAACCTTCGCGCGTAGGCTATGGAGGTTATGATTATTTTGACCAGTAGGGATGTTATTATATCTATCCAGTTCGGTAGAAACGCGGGGAAGATTAATTCTACTCCTGGTGCTTTAAGTGCGATGAATAAATTTACAGCCACCTTAACATATTTTCTGTGCAGATTGTTGCTTCTATTTTCCAATCTTAATTTTTGGTGTTTCTTTGCTGTAGGACGGGTTCCTCTTTTAGCTGTAAAGAATTTTCCATCTGGGGTAAGCTCAGCTGTCGATTTAGATTTGGATTAAAACGTTTAGGTTTATTTCATAAATTCCAATTTTAAAACTATAAAATTAAATTGATTAATTTTAAAGAGATGGTGTACGGCGGCTCGGGGTACGGTGAGCAACGATGTGGAGGCTCTTTCTTTATATTCGCCGTGCGGCCTCAGACAGCGGCTCGTCTTTCGTAATTGTCGTGCGGCCTGCGACAGCGGCGGCGGACCAAATTTTGGGCCTTATTTATTTGGTCCAGCGCTCCTGAGTTATTGGCGAGTCGCCTGTGTTTGTGCTTCGGTCACGGTGTGGTGCATGGTTGTTGTTATTGTTTCCGATCTGGAGTTCTTCGTGATAATTGTTGTTGCTTTTGTTTCGTGGCCTTGATTCTATTAATTTTCTGTCGTTTTGTTCGTGTAGTTGAACGTACCTTGGTACACTATTTTTTGTGGGAAGCCCATTTTGTGTATATCGAATATAAAAACTCTACCATAGTTCAATATACAGTGGTGGTCCAGTATAACGAATGATATAATGCCCAGGATTCGTACGTTATATCGAAAATTCGTTATATCGCAATGCATATTTATTTTCATAAATATTGCCATAGTAGCAAGTTAAATTCTATTTGTATTTTATTAATTAATTTATTAAAAAAAAGAAACGGAAAAGATTTACATACATGAACAAAATAATTTATTTTTAGAAAAAAAATATTTTTTTCTTGTACTGAAGTTCATATAGAATTCGTTATATAGAATTTCAACCGTTTGTTATTTAGAGTCATCAATGGACAAGACAAAAGCGTTCGTTATACTGGACATTCGTTATATCGGCATTCGTTATACTGGACCACCCCTGTATATTGAACTACGGTAGATTTTTTATATTCGATATACACAAAATGGACTTATTTCATTCTTTGTTTCTTTTTTTTCTTATTATTTACAACAGTTTTTTGTGTGGGCCTAAATGTTTATACATTTAGGTGTGTACCTCGGGGATAAAGGTGTTAATACCACCTATCTTGGTTTCAGGGCCGCTTTCGTCCTCCGAATTTGTACTTCTCTGACCGCACCCAGTCGGCGATGTCGGCTACATTTTGACATTTCGACATTTCGATCGTGACTATTGCTTCCTGGTTCACCGTCTCTTCCTTGGCCGAAAGGCATGGATCGTTGGGGTGAAATGGGATGTCCGACGGAATGACCCGCATCGGCGAACCACGCGCATCTTCATCCATTCATCTCCAAGCTCCTCGATACTTTTCCTTGCGTCTTCCAAATTTCTAGCTTCTGGCGGTACTTCTTCTTTCTTTCTTCGATCTTGTCCATGCTTTCACATTCGTTGTTAGAATCACTCTGATCCTTACCCCTTAAACTTTCTGCATTAAATGCAAATTCTTCTTGTTTTTTTTTTCTTCTGTGATTTTTGAGTGTTTTTGTTTTTCTTTGATCGTATATTCATATTTTTCTTCATTATGATTTACATCATGGACATACATATACATAAATAGGCAAGTAATATCGGCCAGCAACTCCGGTCATGCTCTTCTTAATCCTCATATGACCCCCTTCTGGGTTGTCGTGGTTCTCGTTTAGTACTCGCACCCGCGAAGCTTTTGAGACACAGAGTGTCTAGTGATCGTCGTCTGATCGTGCTCTTTAAAATTCTTCTGATGGTCTTCTAGATCCGTCTATGTACTATAATCTACGCACAACCTCTATTTGCCAGTTTTCTCTTTACACGTAACACAGATGCATTGTGAGGGCTCGATACAATCTTTGTATAATAAGTCGGGCACCTATTGGCTGATTATTTTCTGGGTGGCTGGGTTCTTGGGTTAGTGCCGCAGTTTTATTGGTCGATCGTCCTTCATTAATATTTTGTGCGTGGTGATATTTGAGGTACTTTAAAATTTTAAATTTCTCGAGTCTGGGTTCTATCGTGTTATTTGTGTCCTCCTTCGCGAACGTACGGACCATCCCCACAGAAGAGGATGGCTCCAACCAAAGTTAAAAAGTCCGTTCCCCAAATTAGGTTATCCACGACGCTTTTCATGATCAGGATCGCCAATCTCACCTCTTCGTACCCAATTCCACACATACCTCGATGGTTTCAGTGATAGTTTTGACGGTTCTGTCCACCATCTAGTCTTCGTTTTCTATCAATTCCGACTTTTCCGGTATTTTAACGACCATTTCCGTAAAGCTTCAATCACATTTGAGTACTACTGGCTGGTTCGGTTTCAATTACTCTGGGGATGGGCTGTGGTGGCAACTGCACTTGGAATGCTGGCGATGAGAAAAGCGGTGAAGAGGCTCTCGTATTGAGTTTCTCTAGCTCCAGGCCGTTGGTTCTCTTCTGGCATGTATGTATATTTCTTCCGTGATGAATCTCGCCAGATGTTTGCGGAGCTCGTCTACGGTCCCTGTGTCCTCGAGGCCAAAGGCCAAAATTTTGTATGTTTTTATCATCAGTAGAATTATTTCTTATTGTTATACATTTGACTTATTATAAAAACTAAATAAATTGGGGTACCAATTCCATTGTACCAATTTCCCTAAAGAGATCTTCCTAACCAATGAGCAAATTCATTTTGCCATTACAAATCGTTCGAATTTTGAGCTCATAACTTTTAGGGGTTAAATTACATGTAATGAATAGTCAAATAGTAATGTTATATGCATTTTCCCTCTTCCCTTTAGAAACCGTTCGCAAATACCCGGCCCTCTCAGCCCTAACGCGCATCGCCAAGGAGGACTATGAAGTTCCCGGAACCAAGGTTGTCATAGAGAAGGACACCAAGGTGTACATCCCCGTCACAGAGATCCACTACGACCCCGACATCTACGCGAATCCTCATCAGTTCAACCCGGATCGATTCAGTCCGGCGCATCCGCATCTGCGACATCCGCAGTCCTTCCTGGGCTTCGGCGATGGCCCCCGCAACTGCATCGGCTTACGTTTTGGCCGCATGCAGGTGGCCGTCGGTCTGGCAACACTACTCAAGTCCTTCAAATTCAGCGTCTCTGAGATGACGGCCGACAAGCTGGAGATATCCAAATTCAACACGATTCTTGTGCCAGCCGGAGGCGTTTGGGTGCGGGCCGAGAAACTCGAGGAAGCAGTCTCTTAAAGTCGAGAGTAATTAAGACTAGGAAGAAATAAGTTAAAAATAAACTTTAGCCTTGCCATTACAATCTATCTACAACAGTCTTTTATTTTATCTATGTAATTAATTAGTTGACGTTATCCCGAATGTACTGTATGTATATCCATCCGCTTCTGGTATTTCTGCGTGTGCATCCGTCTGGCTCCTTTCCCTCATATATGAATGAGTAATAAATTTAAATTTATAGTAGCTTTTACCACAACTTTATTATCTGATTTGGACAGATAGACACAATAACACACAGTAGATATACCGACATGGCTACGTCGACTTATTAGGTGACTTTGATCACGGATCGAGGTCAATGTGTTACAAACTCAATGACAAACTCAATGACAGAATGAGTTCTTATGGGGATATCTTTATCTTTAAAGCAATTTCCACCACTTGCTCTCAGCATGACTGACCCTTAGAATCGCGTCGTAGAAGTTTTTCAATGCCTGCGATAACAAGCGTTAGATTGGCGGAAGAGACTTAACGAGTTTGCGTTGTCTCAAATCTCCGCCATTCATTTACTGGCCGGTGCTCGGCGCACATTTGCGCACAGAAATCGTAACATTAAATGTGTTCATCATGAAATTTTTTTTCCTTTTTCTGTCGACGGTCATTTCGTCGGTGTTCGGGTTCCTGCGATACAAGTACACCTACTGGGAGTTCCGAGGAGTGAAACAGCTGAAGACGAACTTTCTCTTCGGCAACATCCTTAAGATACGCACGGTGCACATGAGCGAGCTGATGCATGAAGTTTACAAAAAGTTCCACGGTCAGGTGAAAATCGCCGGCGCTTACATATTCACCAAGCCCATTGCGGTGGTGCTTGATCTGGACGTGGTGAAGGCCGTTCTGATCAAGGACTTTCAAAATTTCATCGACCGCGATGGGTATCACAATGAGGACAAGGATCCTCTAACTCAGAGCCTCTTTCACTTGACTGGCGAGAAATGGCGCAAGTTGAGGACGAAGCTGACACCTACCTTCACCTCGGGGAAGATGAAGTTCATGTTTCCGACCATCGTGGGCGTGGCTAAGGAGCTTGAGCAGGCGTTCGTCGACCTGATAGTCGGCTCGCAGGATGGTGTGGTCGAGTTGCATGATATAATGGCTCGCTACACGACGGACGTGATCGGAACTTGCGTCTTCGGACTGGTGTGCAATAGTCTCAAGGACCCAGAAGTAGAATTCCGCCGCTTTGGGCGTGAAATGTTTTACACGCGCCCGTTTAGTATCCTGTGGCGTCTATTCAAATCAACGTACAATAACATCGTTAAGCACTTCGGTTTCACTCGCTTCGCCCACGGTAATCTCACTCGATTCATCATGCGCGTGGTCCACGACACGGTGACGGCGCGGGAACAGCAGAACATCCAGCGCAACGACTTCATAAACATTCTCCTCGAGCTGAAGAAATCAAAGGATACGGCCAGCGGTCTTCCCGTCCTGACCATCGAGGAGGTGGCCGCTCAAGTGTTCATCTTCTTCGTGGCCGGCTTCGAGACGAGCTCGAGCAACATGAGCTACGGCCTATTCGAGCTGGCCAAGAATCCAGAGGTGCAGGAGCGCGTCCGTCGGGAAGTAATAGAGGTTCTCGACATACATGACGGCAAATTCACCTTCGAAGCAGTGGCCGAAATGACGTTCCTGGATCAGGTTATCACAGGTACGCGCATTGCATACATTTACATAAATTTATGTACTCCCGGATGATTCCTGGAGGATGATTCTCGGATGATACTCTGTAGGTAAGGGTATCATTATTTTATTCACCCAAAAAAATATATACATATATTCTTGATCAGCATCACATACTGAGTGGATTTATGTGAAATCCGTATTTGTTAAACCGTTACAGACACCGTGATCATACTTTTTTGAATTACTTTCATGTAGATAAAGTAAAAGTTCAAGGTATTGGAAGGGATCTATAACGTAAAACCTGCGTATGTAATGATTAGAATTCGTTTTAATATTTATTGATCTTAACGTAACTGCTATCTCTATCTGATCGCGTAAAATTATAATTTCTATTTTTTCTCAATTTTGGGTGTAGGGTATATAAGCTTCGGCCATGACAATGATAACTCCTTTTCATATTATGTCGAATCAAATCTCATAAATTCACATTTAATTAAATTTACAAATCGCGTTAAGTCAAATTTGGACAGTGAGATAACGCTTTTATTTATTGTATGTGTACCTTATTCTTTTTTCTTTTTGAGTTTCCTAGTCTTATCTTCATTACATGGATTGTATATTGTCATTGTTATCTCTATTAACACTTTTTACTATTTTGCAATGTCATGAATAGTCAAATGATATTTTTTCTGATTTGCTGATTGTCTCTCGCTCCTCTTCAGAAACCGTTCGCAAATACCCGGCCCTCACAACCCTTACGCGAATCGCCAAGGAAAACTACGAAGTTCCCGGAACCAAGGTCGTTATAGAGAAGGCCACCAAGGTGTACATCCCCGTCACAGAGATCCACTACGACCCCGACATCTACGCGAATCCGCATCAGTTCAACCCGGATCGATTCAGTCCGGCGCAGGTAAAGCTGCGACATCCGCAGTCCTTCCTGGGCTTCGGCGATGGCCCCCGCAACTGCATCGGCTTACGTTTTGGCCGCATGCAGGTGGCCGTCGGTCTGGCAACACTACTCAAGTCCTTCAAATTCAGCGTCTCTGAGAAGACGCCCGACAAGCTGGAGATATCCAAATTCAACACGGTTCTTGTGCCTGCCAGAGGCGTCTGGGTGCGGGCCGAGAAACTCGAGGATGCAGTCTCTCAAGGATGAGTGTAATTCAAACTACTCACATGAACAAAAAAAATAACCATTAAACTTTAGTGCAACTACAGGGCAATACAATATATGTATGTACAAAAAAAAAATATGTTCAAATATAAAAGCGCAATTTTAGGGTCCTCTATGTTACCTCAATATTTATTAGAAGTCGGTTATTGGTTAACTTACCGCTTAGACCAGAGAAGATTTGTATTTAGTTTTGTAAATTATATTCTACCAGAGATGCATTTTGAATATGTCAAATAATGTTAGACTTCTTCATTACATTACCTTCCCGGATTTACATATTGTTTTCATAGATCTTAGATCGTATATAATTATTTAATTAATAATAACGAATGTTTGACACAAACTTTTTCTAAAATAATTAGAGGAACAAATATCAAGAGAGGACATATTACTTAAATTTATCACACAGCACTAAATATATCAATTAAAATTTATTTTTGTGCAAACAACAATTAATTATGCTATTAAATGGACTTATCTGCATCATATAACAACATTTAATAAAATTACATTGGGCATTATTTGTCCAAAAAACAGGGTTTCTTATTTTTTATTTACAGAAGAACGGTTAAGAATCTTTGTATCTGTTCCCTTAGTATAGGAAACACTTATATTATTAAGTTAAATATCTGTTGGGACTTTAGATACAAGAAAAACTTTTAGCATTGAAACCGAGTTGTTTTTGTTTTGTCAATCATCTTGTTTACCACGAGCTCACCATCAATCAAGGAACTCGTTACCACTCTCACTTTTCCCTCGTAGTAGAACCCACACCGTTACGCATTCAACTTTCACCATATCCCTTTCTTCCCCTCTACCTAGGTGTCTCTCCTCCGCGTGAGAAGCTGGCAACAACTTGAACTCGAAGTTAATTAAATTCAATTTGTCACAACTGTCAGCGATGAACCCCAGACCGCACGGAAGCTGTCATACAAACCCATCGTCACCGCGCCATCCAACGAGATTTTCTTCTTGCCCTTTCCCTCTCGTCCCCCTGCCCACTTCCTGTCTGTCCGTTCCGTCTCCGTTTCTTCGGTAGCAGCTTTTTATGCATCCTGTTATAAATTATTATGTTGTGACAGCAACTCAACGACTCTCTGGGAACGTCTATCCGTTCATCCATCCGTCCGTCCGTTTGCCTGTCGCGCTGTCAGCTCGTTGTAACTCAATGAAAAACAATTAAAAGCTGAAAAGTTTCGCTGTATGATCCCTACCACGGATTTATTGGCGTGTAAATGTTTTATCCATAATCGCTTAACTGAATTTATTCGTTCGATTAATTGTCTTCACTCCTTCAATACAGCGGGGACTGTCTTGTTTCTGCATAAAAAAGTCCTTGGACGCTTTTGAGGGAAAATATTTTTGGGATTTGAATGAAGAATGATGACGGGTTGGCTATTAATAATATATTCAGAAAGATATCAGTGAATTTCAGAAAATTAGAGAACTATAGAGATTTATTGTATTTTATTTTACGTTTTTTCTAAGAAATGCTACCGATTAGTATTTTCCACAAACTTTCCTATTAATCCGATTTCCTGTCTCTTCAATCTAATTTCTTCCGATTCTCTGTCTTGCTCTTTCTCAAGAGTCCGTTTCTAAAGAGCGTTAGTTCCAGCACATCCGTTTAGGATTTTCTACTCTTCATTCATAACGGTCGGTTTGATTAATTCCTTTATTGATCAATATACCCACTAATCCGCCTTCCCTCCCTGCGCTCAAGACCATGGCTTTTCCACACGGTCATACAACAATTTTGCATCAATCGCTTTCTCTGCCTGGTTTGAAATTCAATTACCTCAAGCCATCTAGACAACCACCCAATTTCTTCCCCTTAAACAGCATCGCCTTCTCTTCATCAGCTCTCCTCATGGTGTCTGTCGTCATGGAGCCACCTTGGCATCCTGCGTCGCATTTGCCAGAGCAGGTTCTCCTCTCTCAATCCCTCTTTCGATGTGTCCTCTGCAACGTGTTGCTCTCTGTCGCTTTCTCCGAGTGCTCGATCGACCGCCCGAGTTGCTCAAATCAAGTTGCGGTTCACAAATTTATTTTCCTAATTAGCAAACGTGTTAATTGTTAATGCGCATCCATATTAAATTTACAGCGTTGGTCGTTGTCGCTGCCAGGACGACGGGAAGGCAGGCATGAGCCATCGTCGGCGGCAGCATCATCGGCAACGGTGTCGTCACCGCCATCCGCTTTGCGGCCGAGGATTCGGCGGCGACAGAAGCGGCGGGAGGGACCTCAATATGTTATTAGAAAACCCAACAACAAACGCATCACGAAAGCCAGAATTAGCTATCATGAGTAACAACAACAACCTCAAGGAAACGAACACCAACATCAGCATCATCAATGATGATAACAAAACGACATCAAGGATAACAACAAAAACAGCATCCAGGATAAAAACAAAAACAGCATCCAGGATAACAACAACAACAGAATCCAGGATGACAACAACAACTGCACCCAACTTGTGGATGGCAAAAACCGAATCGCAACCGCTGTGTAAATTTCATCGCAAAACTCCACGAGCTCCCTTCCGGCCCCGACTTCCACCCCGAGACCCGTTCCCTTTCCACGGCACCGAACTCGCACCCAATCTGGAGCTGGGCTTTCTCCACCCAGCGAGTCTAGCGGTTCCGGTTGCATAAATCATCGCCCACCCCAGGCACGCAGACACACGTGGAGCACATGCAGCACATACACCGACAGTGGCTCGTGGATGGTCTCTAACATGGCGAACATCCTGGCAGACAGCACTTCCATTTTATTGAGTTCGTCAGTGTGCGTCAATGTTGTTGTTGCTCCAGTGATGATGCATGCTAATTATTGTGTGGCTGTCTATGTGTGGGTGTGTGTTTGGTTTCATCTTTTGGCTTTCATCAATATGTGATTTATGTGACTTGTTAGTTTGTTTGCTGCTGCCCTTTATTTTTACCCGCCCACCTCATACTTCTCAAACGCCTCTGGATGCCATGTTAGCCCTCCTCTACCTTTCCATTTGAGTCTCATGTTTGTTTAGCATTGAAAAGGTCGCTTCTGATCTCTCTTACATTTTCACTTCATCCACACGTCCTTCATTATCGCTCATCTCTCTCGATGCCCCCACTCACACAGAATCACTCTGACTCACTCTCACTCTACATCCCGTGTCTATGCTCATCCTTAGGGTCTGCTTATTCATCGGTCATGCCGCTTTCGTCCCATCGCCCCTATCGCAGGATGTGTCTGGTTTTACTACTGCTTGCAGTTTGGTTTAGACTTCGTTTTGTTCTACTATGTTCTGCTATTGCTTCCCTATGGTTGGTCTTGATATAGCTCTCTCTTTCACTTCGTGTGTGTGTTTAATATATTGATTTCGCATACACTTTACTGTTTAATTACAGGCGTAATCCGCTTAGCTTCGTGTTTCGATGACGAGGTGATGCGGTTCTCGTTTGCTGTCTGCTGGTTTTCTGCCATTTGACTTTGGTCCAAACGGGGACCAACATTGATTTACCGCCCTCCCGTGCTTTTCTACGTCGAATTGATGAGCGGTCTCCATTTTGTGGCATTATTTATGTTGATTGACTTCTGTTTGGCAACGCTGAAAGGTGTTGGGGATCGGTGAAAAATACCATGAGGGAAATTAAGTTTGAGACACCAATTGGAGGAGACGATCATGGGCGATTCATAAGTGATTATTAGCATTTAATAGATATTAGATTATAACAGAGATCATGCAAAAATAGACTGATCGACTAAATAATGTCAATCTTATGCTAAACTATTTGAGATCTTATAAGCCTAATACAACAAAATATTACTGAGCAATTAAGAAAGTATGAAAAATAATATTACAAAATAGATAGATAGGATTTTCAAATATTCCTCGCCTTATTCTCGATGAGCTCCCTATTCAAAACGGATATTAGTTAACATGTCAAAACCGCTTCCAAACCACCCTTTGCCTTCGCTCCTTCGCCATTAATTAAAGTTTTTCGAAATATTTTCTATATTCAATTAGGAAAATCCCGGAGAAATTTCAAAACTCTGGGTGAAACTTTTCGCCCGCGCAGACACTTTTCCCATGGAATGGGTGTGAGTGCGTGAGTGCAGGATACGATGCGTTGGAGCAGCGTTCTTGCGACGCAGGCTGCACAAACTTAAATCGTTCCGTTCACTTCCCCGCCACATCCACGTCCCGGGGCGAACTAGACGGCTCCTGATGGTGACTGGCACGGGTCGCGAAGGATACCCTCCGGCTCCTTCAGCGAGCTCCGAGGAAATCCGCGGCAATAATTCAACCCGCAGGTGGCGCCGAAGACAACACTTGTACAAATTCCACCGTTTTCACCAACCTTGAGGTGTGGCGGGGCTTTCGGCACATGGGAGGTGGAGTTGCGTGCCAATGCATGTTCACCACAAATCATTTTTATGCTTTTATAATTTCGCTGCTCAAATATGGAACACTAACAACGACGGCAAGCGTTTCCTCTCGAGTGCCTTACCCGGGAGCCCAACCGGGAAGGGTTACGAACGGCCTGATTGGTGCCTGGCGGTATCCTCTTTTCGTATCCTTCCTTTGAGACCTTTATTTTCTCCCTTGTGAAAACTTCGCCTGATAATATGAATTTTGACACCTAATAATTGCTTTTCACTCGCTTCCTTCAGTCAGGCTTCACGTCCTTGGAGCACGTCTTCCGTCGATCCTTCCTTCGGAGGTTCTTGTGGCGTGTGGAGCCAACCTGGCGTGGCGCAGGAGTCCCCTCCGAGTAGGATCCTGATGAATGCGTTATGTGGGCCCAACATGCAAGGGATCGTGGAACGAAATAAAGGGGTTTCTCCCTTTTCCATCACCCACATTCTCTACTTCATACCGAGTAATTGAGAATTTCAACAAATTGATTACCTTGAACTCGGTCGGGCCACCTCCGAAAAGTAGAATAATGACGAACAACACTGTGCATGAAATACCTTAATCTTTGATGAAAATTTTCAGAAGCCGTGAGTAAAGTTAGCTGAAAAAAAAGCTATTTTAATTTGTATATTGAATTCAAAGAAATGTTAATATGTATCACAAGTTTAGCAACAAGTTGTGATGGGTTGTGATGGGGTGACGTTGAAAACCTTTCGATCGGCCGGACGGGAGTCCGCGGTTGCGCATTGAAAATAATCCACTTGAACAGTGAATTTCAGACCAAATATGCTAAAGTACTAAAGCAGAAAAGCTCAAACATGTAATGGAATATGTCTTAATACAATCCAAGCAGAGTTTAGAAATTGTTTCAAGATTGTTATAAAAATATATTAAAGGTATTAAAGGGAAATGCAACTATGTTATCAAGCAATAACTAAAAAATTAATATTATTAACCCTAGGATATGTGTCTTCACTTGGCAGAATTTTAAAACACGCTATATGAAATTACTGTTCTCCTCAGCATTTATAGTTTTATTTAATTTTCTAATAGATATGCATATTGAGATTAATAACTAAAATTAATAACATTTAAAAAAAAACCTTTTTTACCATATCTTTCAAATACTTTTATCTACATATATCTATACAAGAGCATGTAATAAAAGATACAAACTCTCGATTTATTCGCAAGGGTCTCGTTAGGCCCAGTAGGCTATGTTAGAGCCTCCGAGAGTGTTGCCCATCCTAGGATTAAGTTTATTAGCACCATTGACGGAGTTATGAAGTTTATTTAATAGATATAGATAATTAGATATTTCTCATATATTTTTTATTTAATAATTTTAATATTAACATACCTTTTATATTTTATCTAGATTTCTGTATCGAGCCCTTTGGTTGTTATAAATAATTCAATGATTCATTGATTGTTCTTAAAAACAAAAATCTCAAGAAATTGTAAATGAAAAAAAGTACAGCACGACGTCATCAACAAATAAATGATCAAAGCAACAAAAACATCAAAGCAGCAACAATAACTAAGCAACAATAACTAACGACAACAATGAAATTAACTCAACATGCAATGTGGTAATTTACAAAGAGTCCCCTAGATGAATCCACCCAATTCATGACTCAATACTCTTACTCTTGCTCTTTTTCCTCGTCAAGATCGTTTACCGTCAGGGGGAAAACTTAAAAAAAAAAAAACACAATTCGAACACTACTTCAGATCATGCTTTTATTGTTGCAATGCCACAATAAAAGCCTATAAAAATTATAAGAAAAACTACCAAGGAAAAAGGTAAACTAATTTTAAAATTTTATACAATTTAAATTTTTAAATAGAGAAGATAATTATGAATACTAACGAAAATTATATTTGTTCATTAAAATATTATTTTTTATAAGAAAGAAACAAAAATAAAATTTTTATGAATTATCGGTAAAAAAAATTAACTGATTTTAAGATTACTCATTTATTCACATTTCTTGATTACGTAAATTATGTGTTCTCAATAATTGAATTGTATTCTAATTCATTGCAAATGAACTCATCAACTAGTTGCATGTTGAGGAGGTCAAAGTTCTCAAAATACCATGACCTGTAGTTCAAAATAATTCTGTGGTGAGTTCAAAAGACTTTCTGTCCGAAGAAGTCCTCACGTCAAATTCCTTCCGGAGCTAAAAAATTCCCCATCACGAACGATTTCCCCTTCGCAAACAATTTCATTCATTAAAAGAAACTCACCACGATTCGACCTTCCTCAGCACTACGATACTCCCCACATAACGAACTTCCCCAAGCAAAAGAGAACGCTGTGAACCAGGAGTAATAGAAAAAGAGAGAACAGAGAGCAACAAAAAAAGACACGAGAAAAATCTGTTTCAAATGTTGGTTGAAACAGATTTATTCACCACAAAAAAGGAACATCTCACATACACACACGAACGGGAAATCACAGTCGTCTGATTCGTCCTGTCGGGTCGGCGTCTCGCAGCATTAGTCGACGGCTTCGTTCGTTCGTATCGCGGCGCGAGTGGAACCGACGACAGCACGACCGACGAGGACGACAGCTCAGAGCACGGCGAATGGAGCTCCGGCGTTCAGTCGTTCGTCGTGGCTTGTTGCGTGCGGTCGTGTTCATCCTTTCGCTCGCCCAGTCGTCCTTTCGGTCGTTTGCCGTTTCCTGTCGAAAACAAAATCTACGGCGCGAAAAACCGCCTATTCAGTACTGTGATTTTTGACTTCGCAACAAAAAATGATCTAGAAAGTAAAAAGTGCAAAAAATAAAATATGTTAGTGCATTATAAAAAATACAACGTTTTTGCAGTTTTCATCACAGTTAAAGAAATCTGATCCTTGCTAATCACATAGTCAACTGGCGGAAGTAAGAGAGAGAGTGTGTTATAGTAAAAAGAGAGCTAGACAAAGTACGGAAAAAATGTGTGCCAGGAGGAAATTTCAGCATTTAACAAATAGTTTCGACTCGAATTTAAAACGAATGGAGCGGTTGGAAGCAAACACAACAAAAACAAAAAAACTCGCATGTGGCGTGTTGTTAACAACAACAATCGCTGTTGTTGTTCTTCTTGTTCTTATTGTGGTAGTAGCTGCTGTTGGCAATTGTGTTCGGACCTCCGTTTAATGGTCATTCCGTGCTCCACGTCATTACGGACGCGCATTCTGCGAAGTTCTTGTTTCGCTTACCTCCCTCCCTCCCCTCGTATCTCTTCCACGTCTCCACTTCACGTTGTCCATACTTCTGGCGTCCTCCATAGGCTATGTTTTTGCTTTCTCCTCCCATATGTCGTGTCCTTTTCGATCTGAGTGAATTGTTTCGATTTGCATCTTTCTCCACCCTTTTCCTTCTCTCTCGTGTTTCTATCGCTTCTTGGCTCAGTACCAATGGTTTGCTTTGAGTGAGTCGATCAGCATATTTACACAGTGCATAGTTTCAGGCGTCCAAACATCGTTGTCCTTGCCGTGCAGAGAATCACATTCTGCACATATTGATTTGAATTTCTATGTCTTGAGAAAGTTTATGTGATTCAAGGGATTCACTGGCCTCTTTCCGGATGCTATGGATAAATGTCAGATTGAGGAAATCGCGAATACTGTATATTTTGATACTACTTTTAGTTCTTACTTTTTTAAATAATAAGGGAAGTAACTACTGAGTAACTACTCACTTAAAAATATTTCAATAACAACAAAGAAACACTATAATGGAAGACACTACTATGTTGGAAAAAATCAATCACTGACCTATAAAACTTCCCTCAAGGTAAAAAAAATAGTTACGAAAATAGTTACGAAATAATTTTAAATTTATTTTTTCCTGCATTTAACATTTACATTGATTTTGAAATAATTTCCTAATAGAAAATTATATCGAACTAATCGACCACCCACTCGTTACCTATAGATAAGGTATAAATTATGTGTGAGGTCTAAAATGATTTTATGAATTCCGTGTCGAAAAATAAAACACAATGTGAATCCTTACGAATGACATTGATTTTTAGTCACATTTTATAATTTGTAGCCTTATAATTAGGTTTTTTGGAAAAATAATATTTATGTTAAAATTAACTTATTATCGTTAATTAAATTTGGATGCCACGGACGCAGCAAACAAAGCGTGAAGCCGTAAAACGGTTATACTGAGGACATAAAGACTGTCCGTACTTATGTGTGTGTTTGTTGAGCAACATAGCGATGGAGGACGAGAGTCAGAGAATCATAGAGAGTTCAGAGGATTGGTGACGAAAGGTCGGGTATGAGAAAGTTTTAAGCGGCTTACGAAGTCGAAACCGTGCAAAATTAAATCAGTCTCGCAGATGATTTAATTTTGCACTTTGCTTACATTTAGGTAAACTTTAATAGAAATCACAACAGAAAGTTTTAAGAATTAAATAATTTGTCGGCGCAAGAAAATCAATATAATTCAACGAAAAAGACCATAACAAGTTGACGGTCATGCGAAATCACAATAATGAGAACTTCAGAATCGTTTCAGAGTCCTGTGGCCAGCCTACATCTCATGGCACACCATAATCAGCTGTTGAATTACGTGCGAATGAACTTTCAGTGAGCTGCGAAGAGGGTTCTCGCTCCACCGATACACGACACACTCGTGACCAGCCGAAGCCTTCACTCGACTTCACCTCATCCACCCCCAAAAGTATGCAATGCAAAAATCGATGTCTTACGTTTGCCGGTACTTTGCGGCCGTTTGCCCTTGGTTAATCATTGGTTGAGATCCTTATTTTGTCCTCCCTAACAAATTCTGCATACAAATTTGCATAATTCCAAATGCCGCAAAGTATGCAACAAACGATGAAAACAACTCGTTGAATACTGCACGCCTCTGTCGGAGGAAGATTATGAAATCGCTGTATTTTCCATCGATCTACAATATTACCAACATAGCTTCAACTTCGTGTAGGTGTGTAAATGCGTGAATGCGTGTGCATTTATCAGAGTCGTTCTTTACCTCGACTGTCTGCTTAGTTTTACTCTCAGTCTGACTCTGATTGCCGATGGCATTTGAGAAACGCCTCCCTTCTCCCTTTGGTGACCTAATTTACCGCCGTTCCGTATGAGTTCAAGAATCCTTCGCCAAAGGTTGATACAATTTTCCTATTTTTATTTAAATTCAACCAATTATAATGGAATAGCTATGTTATAGATTGGTGGGGTTTTCATAACCATTTGTTATCTCTCCCAGCCGTTCGGATTCGGCTTACAACTGTAGGTCTTTTGCATTGGTATAAAATATTACGCAATGACAGCGATTAGCTCGGTCAAAGTCCGAGAAACTACTGGCAATGGAATTGAGATCAGGGCTCTGCGGTGTCTCATTAAGCCGTTAACATCGATTCTTAAAAGCTACATCTAGTTGTAATTGATATATTTATTCTATTAAACTGATGATCGTCTACCTTAAAAGAATAGTCTCTAATTGTTATGGTAGAAATAAGTGAACATCTGTTGACTCATTACTTCCTCATTACCGTGTAATTTTACTGAAATTAAGGAGCAACAGAGACAAGTACAAGAGGAGTACAAAAGTGAAAACATCGAGTCACACGTACACGTGGATGACTAGAACAAAGAAAGATTTACAATTTTCAAGTTTACAAGTGATTCTTTTCTCTCTTACGAGCACTTTCTGGGAACTTTATTTTACAATATATAGTTGTTTTTGTTTTTTTCCGCTCTTCTAGGTTTCTTCGTCTCTCGTTTTGCGTGTTAAAGTTTACTAAATTTTTACTTCATTGCAATGTTGTTGTAGAGTTTTGCCGTCTGTAGTTGTTGTTGCAGTTCTAGATGAACCATTTGTTGTGTTTGTTGTTAAAAGGTAAACACTAAATGGGTTCGTTTTGCACCCGCAGATCTGTTAAGAAAATCTTAAATAAAATTTAAGGTTGCGCCGATGGGAGTGGCATGCGGGGAAGAGGTGGCCACATGAGGTGCCGCCGGTGTGGACTAGAGGAAAGGTATGAGTGTGTTTGGTGGAACTGTAAAAACCGAAAAAGTGATTACAAAACGGAAATGAAATTTTTAGTTTAGTTCATTTTCTGCCTCGGGCTGTTGTTGCTCCCTCGTTGGAGTCGGTGGTCAAGGAGCCGTGTTGCTTGCGCCGTCGTTTGTTGTTGTAAATTAAGCAGTAAATTACGGGCGGTTGAAAGCTATGAATTGTATCACTGGAAAGGAATGCGGCCTTCATGTGAGGTCCACGGTAACGCGGTGACGTAGGTAACTCCTGGTGGCCAGAAGGATTGTAAAGCAAGAGGTGGATGGGAGTGTGCAACATGAGGACAGTAAATTATGGGACTCATGAAAGTTTTTCGTATGGTGTGGAAGAAAGTGAAACAAATGTCGTTCTGACGAAGAATAACTAATTAAAATTATTTCAGTGTGAAATATTTTCAGTTATTAAAACAAATTAAAATTACAAATTATTTTTAATCCCAAAATTTAATGAAATATGGCAATTGTATCGTAATAGATAAATTAATTAATCATGTATAAACAAACTCAAATCAAATGACTGTTATGAGAAATATATTTTGAAACAATAAACCAATGTGAAATAGAGTGTAAAACGAAGTTATCATAACAATCACCAATAATAATTACAATAAAATGTTACAAATCCGAGGAATTTTCATACAACCACACTCGTGGTTTTTCTCCCTGTTGATCATCATGTGCCATAAGAGCAATTTTAGCTTAATCGAAATTGCAGCGGATGTGATAAGTGAGTGAACTCCCTTTTTATTGCAACAAATAATTGATCATTAACTCACCAAGTAGTACAATAAATTGTATTCTAAATTTTTTTTGTCTTTCCTTAGCGGATCCAAAATTCAGCTTTCCAATTGCAAATGTTACCGCTTCTGTGGGTCGCGAAGCCTTACTCACGTGTGTCGTGCAGGACCTGGGCTCTTATAAGGTATGTTTTGACACTACCTCTTCCTCTATTTATCGGTACTGATACCAATTTACTGTGCTCCATTGATATTTCATTACATTCTTTGCATTACATTACATTCAATCTCATTAGAGAAAGGAAGAAGACCTCTCATGATAATATATAACTAACGTAAGAACTATTTCGGGTAATCGAAAATTTAAATTATGCATATTATGATTTTTTGGACATGTTTTTATACCATGCAATGAAAAATAAAGTAAACATTTTATATAACAAAAATTCTATATGGGATATCTAGGTGATGAAATTTTATATATGATCAAGTAAAATAATATGAGTTCACTTCTATAAAATGATCGCTCAACGGAGAACACTTCGAATAGAATATATAGTTCTTAAAGGACTCTTGCAGATTGATTTATATATTAGATGGAGATGATTCTCTGGATCATTAGAACTTATTAGTAAAAAAAAATTAAATATTCAATTAAATTAAATGCGTTTTTTGTGCATAAGCAACAACAATGTACAAAAAAAAAAAAACCAACACTAAAACAACTCACCAAGCAGTACAATAACATTCAAGAGAGTATCGAGGAAAATATAACAATAAGCCTAATTGATATATGAATGAGCCCCAAAGAGATCTCACCATAAAAATATTGCGCAATATTCGTTGGCGTTATAAAAATATATGCCGATGTCTCAGTATGTTTTGAATATTAGTATTTTATAAAATCTTTGAAAACTATTCTGCAAATATTCATGAACAAATTCAAAACACTGCATTTTACAGAACTCTTTAGATTGGTTAAAATTGATTTCAATTTTCTCCCGAACCGGGAATATCACACCTTAATATTTTTGTTTTTATACCCTACACCCTGTGGGTAAGGGTATATTCATTTTGTCCTTCCGTTTGTAACGCATTAAAGGAGAGGTCGTAGGTATGGAAAAGTATATATATTCTTGATCAGCGTCACCACCTGAATCGATTTAGCTATGTCCGTCTGTCTGTCTGTCCGTCGTCTGTCTG
>CM029565.1:28510435-28523326 GCA_017309665.1 Coelopa frigida | reverse complement strand
GAACTATTGGTCTCGGTTAGGTTTGTGATATTAACGACGAAATGCACCTGCTGAGCAAATGTTAGGTTCTCGTGATTTGCCACATAGTTAGTTTATGGTATACCAGTAAGCTTCTCCTTCCCCTTCTGGCTTCTATTCCACTTGCGATATCGTTATGGAGAGCGTACGATATTCGAACAATTAACTTCTCGAACCTCGAACTGACGTGACGACTACAAAAACGAACCTAGTCCATGCAATAATAATGACATTCATATGTCAATTAAATATGGCGCCCCACGTACACGAACACACAGCCCGATGCAGTCTCAAACGCAAACAGGAGGTAGAAAATGGCGAACCTCGTTACCGCTAAGTTTAATTCGTATGATTAAAAAATAAAACCTAAAATTAACTATTGTTGAATTTCGAAAGCCACTGAGCGAACGAGAGGGTCAAGCGAGTGAGACTCTTTCTACTCTCTCCCTCCTTTCGCCAAGGAGGGCCGCCTCTTCGTCCAGCCGTGCAGTTCTATGTATTTGTATAATGACTTTTAAGCTCATTTGCAGCGATCCATTTCCGTGGAAAATTTTTCGAAGCGAAACGAAAAAAGTGACCGCCTTTTGTTGTTATTATAGTACTAGCGAGCAGGTGGAGAAGAAGGAGTGAAAGGAGACCTGCCAAAAATAAGTTTTTCTATATTTTTTGTTTGTATTTGTGGTTGTTGTTGTTCTTGGCCTACTGTTGCTTTTGTTACTGTTGGTTTTCGCTGTTGCCTGCAATTGGAATTTTCGCTATCAAACTGACCGTAAGCGCGGCGCACCGCACACACCACGTGGTGCTAACAAAACGTTTCCGAAGCGAAGCGAATCAAACCGAACCGTCGAAAGACCGACGACTACCCGACCGACGTCCTGCCACTCGATCACGGGATAAAGGGACTGAACGAAGGACATTATGCCGCACGTCAGCGGGGACGTCGTTTGTGGGCGGGCAGGGTGGCGAGTTTGTCGTGAAATGTTCGCACCAACATTTAAGCGTCCACTGAACCGAATGCGAATTAAATATGCTTCGTTAGAGTGGGACATGCGGCGAGTTCACCGTGGGGCAAATCGCAGAATTCGCACTCACTTCTACGGCGATCATTAATAGGTGCAAGTTAGTTAGTTTGCATATCCTCTTCATGCTTTAGCTTTTCTTCCATTGGTTTTCATACCATTTATTTTAAAATATTGAATTAATTTTCATTAATGATATCGATTTCTTTGAAATGCTCAAATATTTAAAATATTTATTCACAATTAATTAATGCTCAATTAATTCACAATTCAACTTATCCTCAATTCTTCTCGTATCTGTCCCATAGTTCCGCTTGTACTTCCAGTGGTATTGCTGGTTGTAACCCCCTCATGAACCCCACCCACTCTCCTCTATCAATCTCTGTTCGTTTCCTGCCGCTCTGCATTTCACCACGAAATCGCGTCTATGATTTTCGTGACTGAACGCTTTAAGTGGATACCACCATCCCCTCGCCCGTCTACAGCTCACCAGCTCGTCCGTCTGTCTGTCCGTCCATCTGTCTGCATGTCCTATGAACGACCACCACTCAGCGTCCCACGATGTCCCACCCTTCTCTCCTGGCCCGATTTCCTTTCGTTCCCCCCACAAACATGTCCTGCCTTCGTCTCGTCCTTCGTTCCATGTCCCTCGTCGTTGTCTGTTCCATGTGTGTATGGACCACGTGGTGGACCCGCGCATACATTGAAACTCAAAAAGCGCATAAATTGCAAAATTAAGAGATTGTTAGACGCTGTCCACCCTGCGTCCAAAATCCCCATGTTCTAATTTCCATCCCCCTCTACGGTCCACCTCTAGGTTTTTGTAACAGTGCGTGGCACACCATTTGGCAGGACACACAGGATACACAAGAGCACATACACCCGCTGCAGATCACAGGATTATGCTCTCTGACAACTCCGAGGTCCAAGCGTCAGTGAAAGTGGCCTCTGCTTTGCTCCACATTATGAAGAGTGCGAAGGGGTGGAAGACGATCCTGGGACAGGGTAATTAATGGCTACTCCATTAAAATAACTGAAGGTTGATTCATAAAACTACCTTTCTATACCTCATCAGGTCATTGGAAATTTGGTTTTTCTGAAATTTGATTCATAAAACTACCTGAAGGTTGATTCATAAAACTACCTTTCTATACCTCATCAGGTCATTGGAAATTTGGTTTTTCTGAAATTTTTAAAAAGTATAAAGATTTGAAATGCATCATTATATCCTTACTATGTGGATAATCTCTCTACTTGTTAACTAGACACAAGCTTGTTAAACGATTCGTTTGACCCTTTATGATCCCGAAATGCATTTGTTCTGAATTTCATACAATTTGTGTTCCCTGCAACTTTCCTGCCTTAATCCAAACAAATAAAGCACTATTTTTACACTCTATTAACCCGCTGCTACACTTGTCATCAAAATGTCTTTACGTCCGTTCAATTTGCGGGAGACCACCTTTTACCCCCCATATCCGCAACCGACCTCGGCGACTTCCGGTCCCCGAGTCGTTCGATGGCCGGGTTTTTCGGCGCATTCACATGTCGCGCAACATAATAATAAACCGCTTAATGACCATTTAATGGTCGTCATCACCGCAATTTGGCGATGTTCAACCACATAATTGTGGCCGTTTTATATCCTGTGACCGGCGTGGTTTTTCGCTTCCTTTTCCATTCTGCCTCCGCTTCCTCCGGAAAAGAGCGACCTCAAAAATGGCAAAAAAAAATCTTTGAAGTGAAAACAAAAACGATAAAGTTCTCGTTGAAATATTTAAAAAGTTGCACGGAAGCTGCATGACTACAACAACTGCAGATTCTCAGATGATGTAGATAAATTGCTACGGGAGTTGTTGAAAGTCGCAGTCATTTAGCGAACGCAAGGGGCATGTAAAGGGACGTTAAGAAGGGAGTCAGGGCCGTTGCATTAATAAGCAACACACGGCGGCAGGCTGCGACCCAGCCTGGCTTATCGGAATAATGGGATCCTATAGACCTTATCATAGTGCTAATCATATGATTTTGCCACTTGTGTGAGAAGCCGGATTATAGAAAATATTGAGGCAGGTCCTATCTGATGATTGGGTCTAGCCAGTGTTGGTATTAAAGGCAAAGCAGCTGACAGAAGGGACAAGATCGATTTGGTAATCTCGGATTTATTATTTTATATGATTTAATTGTGCTTTAATTGTGGAGACCGTGGCTCAATGGGTTAGGATATGGAGCGAACATCAAACTTGCTCGGTCTCCACCTCTCGGTGAGCAATGGCAAACTTCCGAGAGTCATGCTATCATTCCAACCGTTCGGATTCTGTATCAAACTATATGTCAGTGAATGCTCTCATAACCGGACTCCCACCATCGATGTATTTTTGTAATATTATGCGAGATGTCCACTCATGGCATGGCGCTCAGTTATGCTAGCATTCACTATATACCCTATTTATTATTATGCAATTAAAGAGATCATTGAAAATCTATAATAACATATCATACATAGTATTGTATTCATATAAAATTTGCACATAATAAAATTGTACATAAATCAATTACTAGAACTTTCCAAAGACTAACAAGGTATTTCCCTTCTTCTCCCTTTCTAATTTCATGCTGCTCGTCGCTGCCCTTCAATTGGGCTGTCGATCCACCATTCGGCATTCGATGACGCTCCTCGCCATCCGCCTCCGTCGTCGTCATCATCATCGACGATGTCGTTGTCCGGCGTCCACAACCGCTGCCCGGTTTTCCATTACGGACAACATGCAATAACAACATTATGTCGATCGGGACTGCAATTATTTGAAAAATGCCGCTAAATATGCAACGGAAAACCCAACTGGAACGAAACAAAACCTGGGATCTCGTGTGCTGCCATCGATGTTGTTGTTTGTGTTTTTGTTCGAATGTGTGGGGGTTGGGAATGCGCCTGATGCAGTACCGCCGGATATCCTAGATTATCCCACAAGCACGGATATGGTTGTGCGCGAGGGCAGTAACGTGACGCTCAAATGCGCTGCCACCGGTTCACCGGAGCCGACAATTACATGGCGTCGTGAAAGCGGAGTCCCCATCGAGCTGGCCAACGGCACCGAGGGTAAGTGAAGTGCCTGTGAAGTGCGCGCCCAGAACCCCCCCCGACACTCCTCCCAACGCTCGCCTCAGCCTCAACCTGAGTCGACTGGACTCGCTCCGACTCTGCCCGTGGAGTGCTGTCGAGTCGAGTCGAGTGGGACGGCGCTGCGATGGAGGCGAATGAAGTGGAAACCGTAGCAAGGCACAAAAGTAGTAAAAGTACTTTGGGTTCGCTCCGTTTTGAGCTCCACGTCCGCCTTTTCCACCGCCCCTTCGCGTGTGGTATTTTAAACCATGGATTGCATTGTGGGCCAAATGGTCTGTCTTTCTGTCTGTCTCTCGGTCTGTATATCTGAGTATGTTTGTGTGTGCTTTTAAGCCGTGGCAGACGTTGGCTCGAAGGAGTCGGAAGTTGGTAGTTCGGTTGGTGCTTCAGCCGGACGCACAACACGAAACCAAGTCAAATGCGAAAAACCAAAAAAGGGAGAGAGCGAGATAGAGTGTGTGAGAAAATGAGAGCGAAAGAGCAAAACACGTAGAATTCCAAAAATGACTTTATGTTGAAAATTTTCCCTATTTTTAGGCTCTCACGATACGAGGGCGCAGGATAGACGAAAGACCTCCCTCTGAAATGTCTACATTTGGCGCCAGAGTTTTATTATTTAAATATGGGAGCGCGCCGCGGTAAAAAGAGCTCCTTCTGTCGGTCCTCTCCACCGCTCTTTCTCTCTCTCCACCAGGCCTACTCCCTGGCCATGAGACGACGTTACCGGATGCCGGCCAAAGTTTTTATTCGAGTTTTGATTAGTTGTGTGCTGCATGAAAAAGGAAAGAAAGATAGGGGAAAAAAAGTTCCGTTTTGTCTCGATGGGATTATTTAAAAAGCCGCGAGTTCAGTTCGGGTTCATGTGCTTTGTGTTTGGGGTTATTTTCCAAATTAATGGTTTAATGGCCCTCGCATGTAATTGAGAAGGGAATTTGATTTTTTCGTTCGACGTTTTTATTAAATTTTGAGTTATGCAGTGAGTTTTACAGAATAGCAGGGTACGAATCGGTATATTGAAGAAAGCAGGTGGTAGAGCATTAGCATTGACACCAAGGACTTGCAGGGACTAGAAACTCTGAGTGAACTTCATCAAATAGTTCATTTGGTTTAATCAACTCCGTTGTGATTCACTGCAATTAGAAAAGAAAAGATAATGTCAAAAACTATATACTTTAGTAAAAAAAGCAAAAAATAAATTAGAGACAAAACAATTATACAGATTGTATAGGTATTTGATAAACACTTAATAGTTATTTTCAAATTATATGTACTCAATGAAGAGATTTTTTCTTCTTAAGCTATTAGATTCCACAGTACAAATCTCCTTATTCAAAAATATTCGAATTTATTGCTTTAGTTAAACAAAATTTCTTTCTCCAGAAGTCAAGTTTCATCACTTTTTGATCTATTACCATAATGACAGTCCCATTGTTAACTTCCGTTAGTGGTTGGCAACAACAATTACATATTCATTATATTGCAGGAAACTTTTTAGTTTAAAATGTTGTAGTCTTATCAATCGATATTCGCAAATAAAAAATCACGAAAAAATTAAGTATAATATCAAACAATATTTTTCAATGTCCGTTGAAATGCAAGCTTGTAGTGATTTTGTTGTTATAGTTGCTGGTATACTTGTTGTTGCTGTTGCAGTGGTTGTTGAACTAACCACATATCCGTTTCCGGTTTTTATACCAAACACATGGTGCAGAGGAAGACAGATAGACATAAACAGACAGACGAACAGTCAGACAGACAAGCAATCACAGACTGAAGCGAGTAGGAGTCGCAAACGAGCTGTAAAAAGCAGTTCGGAAAGTTTGCGGCAAAAATAAAACAGAACCAAGGGAAAGGTCAGAATGCGAGTGAAAAAGAGACAGAGATCGTTAGAGATGGCGAGTAGGAAGGAACCACAGAAGAGGATGAATATTGCTGTTCCAGGGAGTTAGCTACTAATATATAGTAATCGACGACAACTAGAATTGAAACACCGGCAACAATAAAATACCTACAACAAGAAAAAAGACCATAACAATTTTGAATAAAAGATTGTACGAGGTTATGAGCAATTTTCGGATCGAAGTAAGCTCCAATAATAGTTCAGATCGACAAGCGGGGCGTTCTAGAGGTGGAATTGTGTCGACACATAATATGGAAAGTGTATTAGGGTTTATAAGTTTGAGCATTTTCAGCAAAGTTTGTCATAAAAGTTGTTTAAACATTTCCTCATACACTGTCGCATACGTTCGTACTGCATCCCTTCCTTGATTTGATCTTTATATATTGTTCATGTTTTTACTTTTGTTTCAGTCAACAGTGTAGAGGGAGTGAACCTGGTGCTGCCACGTGTCAAGCGCCAACATATGGGCGCCTACCTCTGCATCGCCTCGAACGGCGTGCCTCCGTCCGTGAGCAAGCGCATCACCCTGATTGTCCACTGTAAGTGCTCTCAACACCCCAGGCCATGAGATGGCGAAAGTTTTCATTGTTTTATACTGCTTACAGTTCCTCCGATGATCACAGTCCAGAATCAACTGATTGGCGCGGTCGAGGGCAAGGGCGTCACATTGGAGTGCCAGTCGGAAGCCTTCCCCAAGTCGATAAACTACTGGACCCGTGAGAGGGGCGAAATTGTGCCACCTGGTGAGTGTTAACTAGAGATCATGTTTACAGGTTTTGAAATTGTTGATATAGTTTTCGGATTAGATTAGATATGTTTTCGAAAGACGGTTTCTCTGATGTTAAAAAACTCTTTCTGCGCTAAAATCTACCATTATATTTAGTAACTTCTACTCTTATATTAGTCACCCTCTCATATAACTATCCTGAAGGCTTATTACACTCCTCCTAACAATAGCATCCATGAAGTTCTACCAAATAACTTTCCAAAGATCCAATTAAAATATCAAATTTAGTTTCATACACAATTAAAAATGCAGTGACAAAAATAGAGGGAGGATGGGGCGAGAATAACAGAAAATCTCTCTCTCGCATTTACTTTTCCATCGAAAATGGTGGAGACCCGATGACACTCTGTTGTCAACGAGAGGCAATTGACAAGTTGGCACCTGCAAGTTGGCACGGCCAGCGAAACAAAAACAAAACATTACCTTCATACTCACCATCACCATGATCAACAGAGGCGTCACCTCGTTGGTTTGCAACGAGCGAACCACAAAATTATAATTACACACGCATCACTCTCCGATGCTAATCATAATTTTCAACAAACACATGCGAACGAGAATGAATAACGAATGCTCAACTAATTCGGGATAACAAAAAACAGCAAAACAAGAACAACCATATCTGTCTCTGTGGTAGCTAACCAACTTGTATCACCAGCAAACAACCGAAAAAACAAATCTCACAACAATATGGTAACAGCGAGAATGACAGACAGAGCGAGGAAAGAGAAAATTTGACTGGGAGAGATATAGTCAGCGGTATGGAGTGCAAGGTGTTAGTAGAATGAGAATTAGACGGATGCCACGTCGAGGAAGGAGATAGATATGCAAATTGGATGCGGATGAGCCATGACAACTCGAGGATAGACTCGTTCCGCCATGCGAAGGTGGCCGTGATGGCCTGAAGGAGGTGGGCTGGAGGACATGAAGGACCAACCGAGAGGTTGTTATGGGGCTCCAAGGTTGAGGTCATTGAGTTAGAAGGAGAGCCTGGAGACTGAAGAAGATTGTGGAGTCGTAGTGAAGAGCTCATAGAAACTAAGGGTATAACTTAGAAAGCCAAGGATAAATCTTGTAGGGACCAAGGGTGTAATTTGAAGAAGATCAAGCTAGAGGCCAAGGACAGTAGACACATAGTATAATCCGATAGAGATCTGATGTAGTAAGACAGAGCTCACATGTAGTGTATTTGACATTGGCGCTCAGAAGAGGCGTATGAACAAAAATCTGAATGCCATATGAGAAGAAAATGTCACGAGATGCAAAACAACATAAGTGGTGAGAAGGAATATGGAACAGAGCCGTGGTTAGAAGTTTGCGTAGGCTTGTGATGAGGGGATGCGTCGAGAACTATTTTTTTCGGTGGTCGGGTTCTGACGACTTCTTAATTAACGCCAGAACGAACTGACACTCGGCGGACAGTCAGACACAGACGGAGTGGGAGGACAGAGACTGAGATGTGACACAAAAGAAACGAGTGGCATTTAAATATAAATGTTGTGAAACTCTCAGTCCAGAAACCAACCATCCACCTACCCACATACAACAAGTTTCTAAACTCTGGACGCAAGCCACGGTAATGTTAAAATTTGCAATTCACGCGGGGATAAATTGAAACTATGGCAACACTGCTAATTTGCCTTTGTATGAGTGCGGTGCCCTTTTGATGTTGTTGTTGAAGCAATGATGACAGTGGTAACGGTGACAGTGGCGAGTTGGTAAAGTTTTTAATTAACTGATTTAGTGATGAAGTTCTGGAACATAGTTGCTTTATATCGTTTTCGACAAAAATACGTTCCTTTTTGTTTTTGTTTGAACATTATCAGACATATGGAATAAGAATTAGACCCACGAATGGAGTGAAAGGGTGGTGCTAATGACAAAATGAATAGAGGAAATGTGAAAGGAAGCAAACAATGAAAATGGAGAGATCGATATTAATGCATTTTGATGATAATTAAAAATAATTTATTTTAAAACTTAAAATGTTTAAATATAGTTAACAGTAATTAAGTAATCGAAGATAATTAATAATTGTTAAAAACCACTTCAAATAGTGTATTTTAATTTAGTAATAAACCTTTTTCGACATTAGGTGGAAAGTACGTAGCGAATGTGTCGGAAACCGGCGAGTACCGCAACACGATGAAACTACACATAAATCCCCTGACCCCGGCGGAGTTTGGAGCCTATCGGTGCGTGGCCAAGAACTCTCTGGGCGACACCGACGGTACCATCAAGTTGTACAGTAAGTTTCGGAATATTCCTCTGGGATTAAAGAGTATTTCTCATTCTTAGGGTTCCTCTTATCTTTTTCTCTCGTTTTTAATTCCTTCACCTGTTCATCCTAAGATCTTCCTCTTCCTTCCCTCTTCTTTGGCATAAATTGAATTTAAATATTTTCCTGCATGCTGATGAGTATTTTTTAAGACCCTCCTCCTCCCTTCATCGTTTGTGGGTTTCTCTTAATTCATTCTCGATTCTTCTTTTTCTTTCTCTTTTTCTGACCGACGTTGTCGTTTGTTTTCAATTAATTCCGCAGAAATACCGCCGAATGCCGTTAACTATGTGGATAACTTTGAAGGACGACACAAAGGTGAGTGTCGACGGAAGGACACGCTGAGCGCTGCCTTCCAC
This sequence comes from Coelopa frigida, assembly GCA_017309665.1. NCBI lineage: Eukaryota > Metazoa > Arthropoda > Insecta > Diptera > Coelopidae > Coelopa > Coelopa frigida. The sequence continues at coordinate 28,513,844 of CM029565.1, read as the reverse complement.
ACCCCATATTCCCATCCTATATCAGCGCATCCCCCGTGGGCGCAGATTTTTCAAGCATGAAATATTTAAATCGCCTCGCAGCAGCCACGACTAACAGCCACTTCGCATAAATAGAGAGGGACATAGACAGAGAGAGACATAGACAGAGACATCGACGGAAAGAGACCAAGCGAAAAGCAGAGAAGAAAAATAACTCGGCGGAAGGCGGCGCCTCGCTAATCTCGGTCGCTGCAGCTGTACGGAATCGCATCAACGGGCTCCGAGGGGTCGTCGGGGGACGAATATGAATTTCTAAATAAATAATTTATTACTCATTCAAATCCGGTGGCGAAATATAATCGTCCGCGCGCACTCGACGGCAGCCGGCGAAGGACCTCGCTGAGTGATTCAAGTCGACGGCACAGCGATGACGCGACGGAAAGGTCCTGTGAGAAAAATCGGATTCGTTTTTCTGCGTTCGACTGACAGGCACGGCGATGGGTCGACAGACGGGGACAGTGGGCCAAGGTATTTCCGAATCATCTCAAATTCTTCACTATGTGCCACTGTCTCCTTCGTCCTTCTCGTTGAAAAAACTGCATAATTAACGATTGCATTTGCCCTTCTCTCCTTCCATTTTTATACCCTACACCCTGTGGGTAAGGGTATATTCATTTTGTCCTTCCGTTTGTAACGCATTAAAGGAGAGGTCGTAGGTATGGAAAAGTATATATATTCTTGATCAGCGTCACCTCCTGAATCGATTTAGCTATGTCCGTCTGTCTGTCTGTCTGTCTGTCTGTCTGTCTGTCTGTGTGTCTGTGTGTCTGTCTGTGGAAATAGATTTTGTGAAGAAACGGTAAGAGATACTGACTTGAAATTTTGGATTTAGTATTTCTATATTAATAAGCTACTTGCATGTAAAAATGGGCGTAATCGGTCAACGGACACGCCCACCTCCCATATAAAGAAAAAGGTTTATATGGGATATCTGGTGAACTATGGTATATATCGAGATGAAATTTTGTGTGTGATCATGTTCCACTGATACGAGTTTAAAACACAAAAATGGAAAACATCGCCCATCGGACACGCCCACCTCCCATATAAAGCAAAAGGTTTATATGGGATATCTGGTGAACTATGGTATATATCGAGATGAAATTTTGTGTGTAATCATGTTCCACTGATACGAGTTTAAAAGGCAAAAATGGATAACATCGCCCTCCCATATAACGCAAAAGTTGAATATGGTATATATGATAAACTATGGTATATATAGAGATGAATTTTTGCGTCTGAATCATGTACCCACCGATACCAGTTTACATGCTAAAAATTGACAGGCTACAGCTCAGTTCAAAAGCAACAGCTCAATGTTGGAAATGGTAAACCATATAGACAGTTATTAGATTAAATATTGCTACTAAGAGTTCCCAAGAATCAAATGGAAAATATCTCTTATAGGACACGAGCACCTTCCATACAAAATCGTAGATCTACAAGAAATCCAACTACTTTATGGATGTTATTAGTTGATGAAAGGTGGGAGTGAATGCAAGAAGAAAGAGACCACATCCAACTGAACCTCAATGGACGCCCATAAAAAAATGATTATATCCTTTCAATATAAACGTAATGAGCAGGTGACGATTGAGAGAATACAATCCCTGCTGACGGGATCACAATCCACAAAAGTCAGTGAGATACATATTTCCAAATGGCTGTTCATCTTCAAAGTGGAATCAGTCACGCGGCACTATATGTTGCTTATAGTAGCGCAGCAAGTACTTCTGGACTTTATATTGTTGAAAATTTCTACCCTCCCAAGTCTGTTGTTGAATCAGATTTTGTCTGCATTGAAAGTGTAATGATGAATTTTCACTAATTATTGATAGAAATGCACTGTTTTTCCTTTAATAAACGTTATATGCAGGGTGTAGGATATGTAAACTTCGGCCTGGCCGAAGTTAACAGATTTTGCCTGGGTAGACCAGGCAAACCGGGGGAGCGAAGCGACCCCGGTGCGCTAGTTTTATTTAACTCTTTCTTTCTTCTTGTCGCCTTCCTTGTTCAAGCGTACCCTCTCTCTCTCTTACAGGTAAAAAACGCATCAAAAGCTCGGAGCTCTATCATCAGGCGAAGGACACGGAGAAGGGCGAGGATTTTGAGAATCCCGGAAAACGGAAAGGTGAGCAGATCAGAGTTCATTCTAGGATCCACGAAGAGAAGAACAGAATGAGGAAAAATGAAGGCAGACGAAAAGAGGGGATGGTAGAGAATACAAAATAAAGCCGCAAATAATAGGACACTTGAGACTCGGCCAGTGTAGGCGGCCGTGCCGGACAGAAACCGAGAATAAAAAGAGCAAACACGAGCAGTGTCCGAAGGGAGCGAAGGGTGGAATGTTGGATTTTCACGCTTATTTAGGAGGACGCCAACGGAAGAAAAGGGCGAAAGCAAACAGACAAAAATAACCTTTATAAACCAAAATTGAGAGCTTAATTGAGTGACGAAAGCCTATTTTTCTGATTTGTCAATAACTTCCTTCCGCAAGAAAGATACTCGAACTTAATAGTAAACAATTGAGAATGATGACGTTGCATTTTGGGTTTTTGGTTTTCGTGGTTTAGTAGTACCTTTTTATACGATGGTATTGGTATCAGTATAGAGAAAAGTATTAACAATAATAAGAGATTTTTGTGAGGTTTAAAGAAGTAATATGGAGCGAGTAGTTAATTTAAATTAATTAATACAGACGGTTTCTTTAGTTTTTCTCTCTGAGTAGTTAGAGGATAAATTAAATATTTTCTCATTTACTACCATATCTTGTCATTCATGTAGAAAATGTAGGAATAACGCAAGAAATAACTTGAAATATAAACGACACGTCTTTATTGAACAAAATAAATTTGGGAAGTAGTTTCAAAAATTTTCACAATTTGATAATAGAAATTATGAGCTAAATATAATATGTTGTTTCAAAGACGATGGTATTGGTATCAGTATAGAGAAAAGTATTAACAATAATAAGAGATTTTTGTGAGGTTTAAAGAAGTAATATGGAGCGAGTAGTTAATTTAAATTAATTAATACAGACGGTTTCTTTAGTTTTTCTCTCTGAGTAGTTAGAGGATAAATTAAATATTTTCTCATTTACTACCATATCTTGTCATTCATGTAGAAAATGTAGGAATAACGCAAGAAATAACTTGAAATATAAACGACACGTCTTTATTGAACAAAAGAAATTTGGGAAGTAGTTTCAAAAATTTTCACAATTTGATAATAGAAATTATGAGCTAAATATAATATGTTTTTCAAAGACGATGGTATTGGTATCAGTATAGAGAAAAGTATTAACAATAATAAGAGATTTTTGTGAGGTTTAAAGAGTAATATGGAGCGGTAGTTAGTTAATTTAAATTAA
>CM029565.1:28453455-28510335 GCA_017309665.1 Coelopa frigida | reverse complement strand
GCAGCGAGATGTGCTGCGCACAACTCAAGGCGTGGCAATGACGTAGACTTAAGCGGTGCCACTCTAGTCCTGGCTGCAACCCAAGCGACGGTAATAGTTCCGTCCGTCTGCTCTGTTCTTGAATATATAACAGCGGCGTATGCGCATTCCGACGCATCTGCGACTACGTGCAATTCTGTAGAAGATCCAACTTCTCCTGTTCCGATCCAGCGTTGAAGTCTTAGTGTGGAGAGATTGGATAGATCTCTCGATGATGCAGCCATTGATTAGCTATTTCTGTAGGAACAGCCTGATCCCAATCAACTTCTGCACGCCATATCTGTTGGAACCATATTTTTGACTTGATCGTGCACGGGGCGATAAGCCCTAAGGATCGAAGATCATGCTGGCGTCTGATAGGAAAGCTCTTTTAGATAAAAATGAAGGCGGGTCCTCGAGATTTACCTCAAAGGTGACGATATCGCTTCTTGTATTCCAGGTGAGGCCTAAAGCGCGGACTTCCTGACTCTCTGCTAAGAAATGGTCTTCCTGTTTAGAGACATGTGGCAAACTGATAATGAGCTCGTCGCAATTGTTGCCCACTTTCGAAGCTCAAACGCTGGATAAAACAATCGAAATTTCCTTTTGCATCGTGCAAACCATTGCTTTGGTTGATGACCCTGTTAAGAGGGTCATCCATATAAAAATCTTTAAGTATTATTTGAGTAGCGTGTTTGTACGTTCCACGCAAGTTCTTTGCGGTTTGTTGCAGATCCTTGACTGCTAGATGAGAAGCGGACGCCAAACCATATGTAACGCGAAGTAGGCGATAAAAATTGTAGCGGTTCTGATGACTTTTCGCGCCATACGATTCTTTGGTAGTTAACGCAATTGTCCGAGACGTACACTTGGCGATACATCTTGGCCACATCGGCAGTCATAGCGTAACGATGTGTTCTAAAGCGTAGTAGAATAGCAAATAGGTCAGGCTGCAGCTGCAGACCAATCATGAGCGCATCGTTGAGCGAGTAACCAGTAGAAGACTACAGACGCGTTAAAAACAACCTTCGTTGTAGTACTTGTATTCTTTAACACAGGGTGATGTGGCATATAGAACGAATCGCGGGGCACATCACATACTGGCTCCATGTGACCTAAGTCGATAAGTTCTCTCATAAAAGACTTGTAATTTGAATGTAATTCAGCGTTTGAAGCGAATTGTTTTTCCATGCGAAGAAATCTGCGGATAGCGATGCTTCGAAGTATTCTTCACAGAAGGCTTCTTCAGATGTCAAATGTTTTCTAGGCGGCAACTCTTCTATTTCCCAAAATCGACTTACGGCGCGTACGAGTTGGACGTCGCAGTGCAAAGCATTCACTTGCAAGTTATCATTTTGAAGCCTGCCAACTTGTCCCAGCAACACCCAACCAAAAACCGTTCTTTGTGCTAGGGGTGTATGTGGTGGTCCTTTTCGCACTTCTGTAGTAAGAAACTGAGTCATTTCATCCATTCCAAACAGCAAATCGAAAGGTCCGGGTACTGCAAACTGTGGATCAGCAAGAGGTAATCCTTGGATGTGCGGCCATGCTTCTACTCTCGTTGTAGGCAACTCGTTGGTAATTTTAGATAAAATGAGTGCGTCGATTTTAAATTCGCGATTTGACGAAATTGGTGCTAACGTAAGCTTAGTCTCTCCTCGGGATCGTCCCTCTTGCATAGAACCAATCCCAGTAACAATTACTGCAGACGATTTTCTTGGTAGTCCAAGACGCTGAACGCATGCTTCGGTCATGAATGTAGCGTGTGAGCCGTTTTTGACATATGCGGCACGTATATACGCTGTGACATTTAGCCAAATAGTGACCAGGACTAAGGCAGTTCAAACAAGCACCTTTTTCTTTGAAGTTCAGCTTATCTTTAACGTTCAGACGATCGTATTCAGGACATGTGTAAATGCTGTGATTGCGGTTGCAATATATATAAATTCTTTCGATGCGTGTCGTTGATGAATCTATCGTTTGCACAGAATGTAACACATGTGCAGTATTCTTTTGCGGTTTTTTATATGCAAATTTGGAGCACTTTTGTTCTTTAATAAATTTTGCTTCGATTACAAATTGTTTCGGCATTTTTTTCCATAGATGGATGCATTTGTTCTCTATTTTGTTAAAGTATGTCGTTTAAAATAACTTATTTCTTCTATTTTCTACAATTAGAACTTAAGAACAAAAGCACTTAATTCGAAATTTCTAGTTTTCACTTCTTTAATTTTGAGAGAAGCACTTATGTCGAGATAAGATGTTTTGGCACGGTGGAAACCTATTGCTTATACTTACTTCGACATAAGTGCCCAAAATTTCAAATTTAAATTTGATGAAAGCACTTATTCCGATATAGGTTGTTTTGTGAAAAATCAAAATCAAAAATTAAGTTATATTGATATAAGTATTTTGTGAAAAGTCAGTTGCAATGTTCTTTTTTTAATGATTTTTCAACCTATCTCAAATAAGTTGTTTTGTCAAACACTTTTTGGAAAAAAACTTGAGATAAGTTGAAATGCTTAGATTAAATCTCTTGAACTAAAAGACGTTGAAATACGCCGATTAGACCAAAAGACGCGTCTTAAAATTGTATATTTATGATAAAATAATTGGCGAAATAACTTAATTAACTTAAGACTTAAGTTGTTTTGTCAGAAGGCCACAGAAAATTACTTTCTTGTTGTGTAATAAAAACTTACAATTTTAAATAACAAAAGTTTCTCTTCTTTCGCGTGTACTCTGTTGCACGCATATTCACTGCCAATATTTTGATTTATCAATTAATGCTTAAATCTACTACAACATATTCATTCTTCTAAAATACAAAATATTAACACTAGAAAGACCGGAATTTTCATATACCTAGAAAGACCATGAACGGTCATTTTGACCGCTACGGCTGAATATAACATAAATCATCATAAAACAGCAACTATTGAGATATTCCCTATAATTAATTAATTTTACACATGTCTGTAATTTAAAAATATTTTATTAATAAAAACAGAATGTTGTGAACGGCAGGAACAATTTTACTTTACCACACCCACGTCACAAAAAATTTTTTTTTTCCAAAAAGGGCCAAAATAACGAAAAATTACAACAATAAAATATGGCGGCGGACTCATTTGGTTTGGCCATAAAGTGAGGAAAGTTCAAATTAATGATTTTTTCAAATAGCCACCAAATCCACAAATATTACCCGATCGGGCAATACAATACATCAAATTTAACCTTTTTTTTTTTGGTATGTACACAGAAAACACTATTATTTGACATATAAATTATTGGATTTAGCGCTGGGTGTGGTAATGTAAAATTATGCCATAGTTTGTATTATTATTATTTATATATTGTAGTAATTACTTTTACCAATTTTATAGATATATTGAGGGCCCGTCCAAATACCCACTTATTGTGATTGGAAGTTCTGGCAGTGGAAAAAGTGTGTTGATATCTCAATTAAGGGAAATTATTTTACAATGGAATTCAGAAATTCACCTCATTGTCAGGTATGTTATACTTGTCTAATCTACAAAAGAAATTAATGTAACATTTTATTCAGGTACTCGAATTTGGATTATGCCTCATCTGATATAACATCTGTAATTGGATCAATAGCAAATCACTTATCAGTTTTAATAAATGGATCTCAGTGTATAATAGAACGTGTTAGTATATATTTATAAAAATTGCTGAATTAGTCAATTCATAGATGAGACCAAAGTTAATTCCAACGTAATGTCTGGAATACATTCAACGCAACTCGACATGTCCACACGTCGTCGCAGAGAAATACGTCTGTGTTTTCAGATATTGAAATATTATAAAATTTTTGTAGTTACCTTGAAAGGAAAGATAGCCTGAACAGCTTTGAACGAAATTCTTCCGCTAAACTTCCTGGTCTACATGGAATGTTTGTCTGCTGCGAAAATTATAGGTGTTGGCATTGTTCTCATGCACTTACCAAATACTTTTAACCACCTATCTTATTAACACGATTTCAGCTTCCGGTTCCAAAGATTCAAAACAAATTACAAATTATTGGTCTTTACAGCCCTCCAGGGGCTACTCGCAATCCCCAGTTTGTTAGTTTGTAATGTTTTACATCAATGAAAGAGGCCTACAATTAATGCCGAATCCGAACGGCTGGGGTAAGAGCATTTTCATGCAAATAATACTCTCGGAAGTTTTCTCGCTAAGAGGTGGAAGCCGTAAAAAAAATTGATGTTCTTGGAGCGGGAATCAAACCCGACACCGCTGACTCGTACATGTTGGAAGCGAGAAAGATTCTGTTGAGAGAAAGGTTGCAAAAGGCATGCAATCCTGCATAGAATTGGAATGATTTGAAGATTTTTATTTTGTAACACCTTGAAAGAGGGGACGTAGATATGGAAAAGTAAAAGGAAAAGTTACGACCCCCCTTCTGATATCAAAAACCAAGTATGCAGATTGATAGCTGTATATGTACATATCATAACGCCAAAATATCTCGGTGTGATCTCCCCCCATTTGGGAGAAAATGGGGGTCAAAGTTCAAAATTGGGGCAGCCCCCAAATCCCAAATGGGGGGAGATCACACCGATTTATTTCGGGTTTTTGATACTCAAAATTAGTACTTTTTGGAGGTATTTTTGTTTTTTTTTTTTACCTCCTATATAAAGCAAAAGGTTTATATGGGATATCTGGAGAACTATGGTATATATCGAGATGAAATTTTGTGTGTGATCATGTACCACCGATACGAATTTACATGCCAAAAAACATCGACCAATGAACACGCCCACCTCCCATCTATTTTTTGGATTTATATCTCTTATATGTATACGCTGTTTGTCAATGATTGCTGATTGTCAAAATCGGTCAACGGACACCCCCACCTCGAAAATTTCGCAATACTTAAGGGCCAGAAGAAAACGACCCCATCCTTCTAAAACACAGTGGACACCTATGGAAAAACCGATGAGATCCCTTCAATATAAACGCAATGAACAGTAGAAAGAACACAATTTCCAATTTTACCTGCTGAGAAGATCACAATTCACAAAGCTACAATTCCCAAGCTACAATTCCCAATTTATAATCGAAGTAGGATCAGTCGCGCAGCTCTGTATGCTTGTAGTAGAGCAATAAGTGCAACTGGACTATATATTGTCTCCCCAAAACGGATTTTCTTTTTATCAAAATGAACAGGTTGCGATCAAAAAAACGACTGATTACACTACGATCTTATGTCGGAAAGAACCTCTGGTAGTCAAATATTTTACCAGAACATACTGAGTCTCAAAGCACTTATTCAGGATATCACAAAGACTCTTTACTCCTAACATCCGATATACTTTGCTTTTTTGAAACATAGACACTTCAAATAGAGAACTATATAATTTCTAACTCTTCCATTTTTATAGATTAGATTCTTTTGATAGATTCTTTTTATAGATTTTGATATGGAAAAGCAAATTTAGCTTCCCAAATACAGTTTCTTTTTCAAAAGGACCACAGTTGCGAAATAGTTCTGGGTAATTTCCAACATACCGACGTTAAGTATATATTACTGCAATGACGTATGATAATGTTTTAATGATGGCGTAGTTATTATTGATATATATTATTGATAATAAAATGTAGTATTTTTTATAAGAATTAGATAATTTCTGTCAGTTGTTTGTCCTCTTTCTATAAATTCTCTCAAATGTCATCAGTTCCTTGTTTTGAGGTCTATTAACAATCGAAACGCAATAAATGCCGGTATCAAACTCGTAACCGCGCAATGGATTACAAATTCAATATCGATTACTTCGATTTGCTAACAACCACTATGTTAATAAAAAACACAAAAAATTCGAAAAATGGACGAAAAGCTCGATGCTAATCGTCTAAAACAGTTGAGGTGGCAACGCCAATTGAAAGTATGAACATTATATATTTGTAGTAAAAACCTTGTACTTTTATTAAAATTTGTTTACTGGGTCTGATGCTGTTGCTTCTGCTTTCCTTGGTTTACCGCTGCTGTTTCTGTTTCGGCTTTTGTTTTCTCTGTTACTGTGACTGCTGGTATAGTTGTGGTTGTTGTTACAGCGCTATTCACTGTTGTTGTTGTTTCTATTTATTGTTTATTTTTTTGTTGTAGTTGTGGAAATTATTTTTATATTTAATAAATTTTAATTCGATATTTCATTTAAGATTCACTTTTCTCCACTTTACTTTGTTTTGAAATTCACCTGAAAGTGAAAAGTTTGAAAGCAAAATGTTTGAACGTTGAAAGTTCAAAAAGTTGTGAAAATGAAACCAAATAATTTGCACACTGGCGAGCTTGTGGTGAGATTGAGATTGAGTATATGGTGGTGCGTGGTTGCGAAAGAGATGTGGAATGCAATGAGTGGTAATGGTGTCGAACGTGAGAAGTGCCTATTCAGTTCTCTCGCGTTCTGGGTGCCAATTGTACTAAGAAGTGGAGCGGGAGAAGTCAATAATACTCGCGAGAGTTTTTTTTTGAAAATACTCTTTTTAAACAAAAAAGCAATTCAATGAGTTGTATTATTCGAGAATACTGTTTTTAAATAAAAAAGCAATTTTATAGGTCAAAGTCAAACTTTATAATGTCCTATTTCTTTCAATTCAAATTTACAACTGATCTTAAAGCTATTCTTAAATTCTATCGAAGCCAGAGTTGATGGCTTCGCTTCGTTTTTGTTTTTGCTGTACTTGCAATTTCGGCACCACGAGTGTCCGCTTAGCAACGATGACCGCTTGGTGACAATGGGTCCCAAAGCGACATGTGTTTCAAAACGTAATTTCGTTTCGCAAAGAACGGCATCAGTGTGTTGCTTAGAGAGAGTCTATCATGTTGCGAAGAGAGACATTGTAATCTTCCTAAGCGAAACACTATTATGTTGCGAAGAGATGCAATGGAATGTTGCTAATCGAGATCGAAATCTGTGTTGTCAACTTGAGGCAACGAGGGTTATATATTTATATATTTTATATATATAGTTATATATTTATATATAACTTTGAGAAATGTTATAATAATTTATGATTTTTCATGCATAAATATATTAAAAAAAATGTTGTTAGTATAATTCTAAAATTATAATTAAAATGTGTGAACCTCGCACACAAATTTTCTCATTTTATATAAAAGTTGGTCCAACTATAGTTTGAAAAATCCCTTTCATTCAAAAGAAAATATATTGTTATATACTGACATCATTGTTTAATCGTTTTATTAGTTGCTCATATTTCTTCTCTTCGCACACTATAACATAATTATTTAGACACAAATAGTTTTATTTTCCAAAACGCATGTTTTATGTGAATATGAATGAATTTATTAAATTTTCGGATTCAAAAATTATAATTGAATGACAAATTGAAGAATGTTGCCACTACATTGTTTTTCTCAGATGAATTTTGTGTTCAAATATAATATTAACGATTGATCTTATTGAACATTTAATAAGATTTAAATTGAACCAATCGATATAAACTATTAATTTTATATAACAAACAAATTCATTTTTTGATATTTCTTTGACATAATTTATTAACAATATGAATTTTTTGAAAATTTTTAATCTATTTGATTTTAGCTTGTAACTTCAATGTTAGTATCGGAATTTTCTGTAAATCTTTTTAGAGGTCTTTTTATTTGAGCTATATCTATTCTTGCATGTTTCATTTTATCATATTTTGTAAATCTTTTAGTAGTTTTATTTCTAACTGCTTTTGAGTTTTTAATGTAGAGTTCTTTTTTAATAATTTTTGGATTTTTTTCTCTGCTTTTATTAATTTTATTTATTGTTCGAATTTTATTTTTACTTATCCGTTTTTTAATCTCTTCATAATTTAAATCAGATTTATTACAAAAAACCATTGGTTTTACTTTGGTGGTAAAGTGAATAGAGTTGTTGTAAAAACCTACAGCTCAAATTACTATTTCTTCAATATCCTGATTTTCATTTTTATCTATATCGGAGTTTCCCGTATGAGTGTTAGGTATTGTGAAATGAGTTTCTATTTGATTTTGTCGACAAAACAATTTTATTAATGAATTTTTAAATTCATTATCCATTATTAACAGCTCTGGTTTCCCTAAATAGGCTAACCTTTCTTCTAATTTGTCAATTGTCAATTTAAGTTACAAAATATGAATTTTTAATATAAAATATATCTAAATGGACAATTTGATTCGGTCTGTTGGGCGTTTCCCTATATTTAAAGCGTTTTCTGAATGGTTTTCTTTCGTACTTATTTTACATTTATTACTTATGTTACAGACTTGGCAAAAATTGATATATTTATTTATATATTTCAATAATTTTGGGCAATAATATAAATTTTTAATTTCTTCAAAATTTTCAGAAATACCTCTATGATTCAAAGAAGAATGCATTGATTCAATTATTTCCAAAATTTGTTCTTCAGTAAGAACATCTTTAGCCAATTTTTTAATGAATTTTATTTTTTTATCATTACTGAAAAGTTCAATTAATTTTTCCTGAATAACATTATATTCACTATCACTGAGTTCAGAATATAGTCCAATTGTTCCCTTTTTTATGTTTTGTTTTAATTGTATATTTGTTTACAATACAGTCAGCAATGTAAAAATGATTATTTAAGTCTTCAACATTAGTATGAATAGTTTCATTTTCATCATCCAAATGAAAAAGTGATTTGATTTCGAGATTTTCGTTGTCATTTAATCGACTTAGAAAATCAACTACTTTATTATTTTTTCCTTTAACATACTTAACGTCAAATTCGTATTCACCCAACATTATTTTCCACCTTATAATTCTTGAACTAGGATCTTTCAAAGAAAAAAACCATTTTAAAGGTTGGTGGTCGGTTTGAACTGTAAATTTACGACCATAAAGATAAGTCCTAAAGTATTTAATATTCCACACGATAGCAAGTAATTCTTTTTCGAGGGTATGATAATTTGTTTCATGGTCATTAAGAGTTCGACTAGCATAACAAATGGGTTTGCCGTCTTGACTCAAAACTCCGCCAATCGCAACGTAACTTGCATCAGTGGTAACAAAAAATTTTTTATTAAAATCAGGAAAGCTAATATTTAATTATCGGGTTGGCAATCATAGTATAATTTTTAATAAATTTTCTATAATAGCCAGTGAGCCCGAGAAATGATTTGATTTCTTTTACCTTTTGTTATCGCTTCTATTTTTTTAGGATTGGATTAGGAAGTTCAAAGTGGAGAATTGTATGGCGAATTACTAGGTCGAATAATATTTAGTTTCAACATTTCGTTGATTTGTTTTTCTATTTCCCCTTCATGTACTTGAGGGTACTTATAACATCTACTGTATACGGGTTTATTTGAATTTGTTATTATACAATTATTATATTTATGAAGTTTCTGTTCCTCCTCCTTATTTAAATCTTTATTTATTAAATATTTTATGTCGAATTCCTCATTCTCCCACACAGTTATTTCTCCATAATTAAATGGCATATTTATTTCGGGATCCAAAGGTATGCAATAATTATTTATGTACATATTATTTTCTTTATAATTAATTATTGCTCCTATTGGTTTTAATAGATTATTTCCTAGTATGCAATCAAATTGTTTATATTCAAAATTTATAAGTTTTATAGACATTGTCTTCCCTGGAGCATTAAACTCTAATGGGACTGGGACAATTGTCTCCCGATACAACATTGTGAAACCCGTCAATGTTTTAAACAGATATGGGTTTTGCAAATTATAAACTTTATTAAATTTCTTTAAAAAAATGAGATCTCCTACCGTTATGAAAAGGGTTATTATGATTTCTAAAATTCTGTGTATGGTTTTGATTGTAAGAATGAATTTGATTATTGTAATTTTGAGGGACATTAGGATTTCTATTGTAATTTTGATAAACATTAGGATTTCTATTGTAATTTTGATAAACATTAGGATGGCTATTATAATTTTTATTAACATTTGGATTGCTATTGTATTGCTGATTATTACAATGATTATGAAAATTATTGTTACTTCTATTGTAAATATTTCGAGAATTTCTATTTGTATTATTATTATCAAATCGGGAAATTTCTTTACTTGAGAAAATCGTAAACAGACCTCAGAAAATCGTAAAGTGACTTGAGAAAATCGTAAAGTGACTTGAGAAAATCGTAAAATTACCTGAGAAAATCGTAAAGTGACTTGAGCAAATCGTAAAGTGACTTGAGAAAATCGTAAAATGACTTGAGAAAATCGTAAACAGACCTGAGAAAATCGGAAACAGACCTGAGAAAATCGTAAACAGACTCGGTAGAAAAATGAAATTTAAATAAATAATAATATATTTAAATATTCAATATTTAATACATTAATATTATTATTATCAATATTAATATTAATAGCCTACTCGCATATCTTGTAGGGCCAGCGCATCTCCATGGAAAATGGAGCTGTGTTGAATTGCACATGAACAGTCGGCCACTGTAATTGTCTTCTTAGTCTCATCAATAAGTCGTTCCACAAATTGTAGTCTCTGTTCACAAACACCAGGCCCTTGAACTTCCGGTACTCGCATCATGTTTTTTACATAAGTCTTTATTTTGGACCATATTGTTTCAATGGGGTTCAGCATTGGTGAATATGGACCCATATGCGTGTAACGGGCAACAGCAGCTTCCGAAGACGTGTGACATGGAGCATTGTCACTGACAATCACGACATCTTCGAAATTGTTTCCTTGCTGCACTCTCCAAAACACTGCAGATCCATGTATTACATATATCTGCTCTGAATGATCCACTTTGTCATCATTTTTTGGATCATTCAGAGCAGGCTAAGGAGACAATAACAGTGGCCGACTGTTCACGTGCAATTCAATACAGCTCCATTTTCCATGGAGATGCGCTGGTCCTACAAGATATGCGAGTAGGATCATAGAATATATATATTATTTACAATTTATTATTAAATATTGAATATTTAAATATATTATTATTTATCAGAAAAACTTTAAATTTCATTTTTCTACCGAGTTCGGTTCTTAAGTCTTTTTTCTGAGGTCTGTTTACGATTTTCTCAGGTCTGTTTACGATTTTCTGAGGTCTGTTTCCGATTTTCTCGGGTCATTTTACGATTTGCTCAGGTCATTTTACGATTTTCTCAAGTCATTTTACGGTTTTCTCAAGTCATTTTACGATTTTCTCAAGTCACTTTACGATTTTCTCAAGTCACTTTACGATTTTCTCAGGTCATTTTACGATTTTCTCAAGTCACTTTACGATTTTCTCAAGTCACTTTACGATTTTCTGAGGTCTGTTTACAATTTTCTCAAGTCTGCTTGAAAATGGTTTAGTTGTTTGGAGATGTTGTGAGTTGTGTTGTGGAACGTAGCTGGAGTTTCTGGGCCGTGATCTACGGTCTCTCTTCGTTTGTCTGTTGAAGAATCCCTTTGGATGCTGGAGCTGAAGTGCAATAGAAGTGGGAGGAGAATTCTGGATTTTATCTTTTATATATATTATATTTTGCGACAGAATTTTCTTTATTATTTGGGGGCTTGAGTGTCTTATAGTGCGTTCACACGAGCCAAATTTTCGGCTGAAAATCAGATTTTCAAAAAAGACGTTCACACGACAAAATCTATTTTCATATGTAAGATTTTCGTTTGACGGTATTTGTTTCCTTTGTATTGGTTTGTATTCTACACACGTTGTTGACGACTTTTTCATTGTGTTGGAATTAATATGACATCAGGGTAATGGATTTTTGTGAAATAGTAAAGGATTTTTGTTTAATAGTAATATTTTTAATAAAAACCACGGTTGCAAACCGAAAATCTCTTGATTTTCGATGAAAATCAAATGAAAATCTGATTTTTATTTGACGTTATTCCAAGGTGAAAAACAAATTTTCGGCGAAATCAATTTTGGACCAAAAATCAGCTCCGTGTGAACATGCTATTACCTCGTCGCTGTTTGTTTTCCTAATAACCCGAAGAGACTTCGGCGGTGGCCATAACCCTTTGCCTTCGGTCTTTCGGAGTCATTACACGATTTAGTACTAAATTATTATTTATAATCACTACTAATTATAAAAAGAGCGGGGTTGGCCTAAACAGGTAGGAATTGGGGTTGATAATCGATTTTTTTTAATTTATGCATAAGAGGTGCTAATTATAAGCCTGATGTATGCGTCCCCATCTGTCGATATCTATTATAGGAATGTGAATATTGATAATATCACATACAAAATGTTATCTTTATATGAGGTATGGTTCATAAGATAATTTATGTCAAATGTTTGCTTTACATGGGAGGTTACCTTACAAATGGAAGATTAAAATGAATATACCCTTACCGACTGGTTGTAGGGTATAAAAATAAGTAATTAGGCATTTCAGATTTGTTTATTCAATGCAAGAAATTATGATTTATATTTATTGATTTCAAAATTATTGACAACAAATTCTATAAAGTCCCAAATTTGATTCCATCAAATTCTACGTAAACTGGAGTATTCACTTGCTCTTCGATATATTTTTCTGAGAATAGTTTGTCGGTGATACCGGTTCTTTGCAAAAGTGAACAAACGAAACAAATACAATACAAATGCCGTTACACACAAGTGTGAAAGTATGTATTTGAACTAATTTGTTAAAAATATATTTAGAAATGCTTTTTAAATTTTTATCGGTGGAAAGTGTAAATTTAAAATCAAATAAAAATCATACTATTCCAGGCCGAATAGAGAATAAATTCTAGTCGGTATGGCTTATTTCTTACACATGCAGATCGGCTAAAAATCAATCTCAAGACTGCCATGGATCCGTTTATAAGTGTACAAAAATTTGCACAGAGCTCCTCTAAACCAATTTCGCGATATCTATTTTAGAAATGTGAACTTATATTGATAGTAACTGATTACGCACAAAATTATATACTTATGGTTCACCAGATATTCTATATATATCAAATGTTTACTGGAGGTATACCCTATAGGTTATACCCTACACCCACAGGGTGTAGGGTATAAAAAGCGTTTGGATTACGTTCGGAAATAGTATTTATTCGATAGTTCCCATCACAACTCTAAAACACGGTGGCAAAGATTTATTAGTATAGGCCATAATAGTTTTCAGCGGCAATGGAAACTTGGAAATAATGAAAGATTGTTGAGTATACATTTCTATTCTTATGAGGAGGTCGTGGTTCAGTGGTTAAGTGCGCTGCCTATGAGTCAGCGAGGCCGAGGTTCGAACCCGGTTCTGCCAACATCAATTTTTCTTTACGACGTCCTCGCCTCGGCGAGCAATGCAAACTTCCGAGAGTATTACTTGTCGCTCTCACATACAGCCGTTCGGATTCGGCATTAAACTGTAGGTCTCTTTCATTGATGTAAAACATAACCAATGATTGCGAGTAGCTCGTTCAAAGCCCCTCGAGGGCTGTAAAGACCAATAATTGTATTGTATTTTGATGAGAATTCAGAAATCAATTGATGTGTGAGAAAGACATTTTACATTCAGTAAGATACTCACCCTAAAGAAATTGGTCATAACACTAAGGGCCGTTTTCTGATATTCCCTTTATAGCTCACTTTAATTCCTTTCTAGAATGTATGTTGATATCTAATATTTCTCAATTGTTGGTAGCCCTAGCGACAATTATTGGCAACATATTTGTGTTTTCGTTTGAAAAATTATGTTTCGAGAAAAATAACAAAATTATTAATAAAAAAAAATGATCACATAAGACAATTAGAGGCAAACTGACACAATGTATTTTGGTAAAAGTTGATTCAGCAGAAATTTACTATTCATCAGCAATGTAACTGATCGTATAGCGAAACTTTGGCTGCTGTTTCTATTCAAGTGACGCAAAAAATAAGCAGTTTTTTGTGCACTTTTTCAAAAAAGGACAGAAAAGGTGTCTTGTGGAATTTTTCGAAAGATTTTTTGTTTCGCAATATTGTTTCTAATTGTCTATTCTATCAATTGGCATTCCGCAAATATTTTGGCAAATTCACTTTAAAAAGTTTTAAGATGTCATCGAAAAAAATTTGTGTGTTTCTATTCATATGACGCGGAGTGTATTTGTAACTTCGTATTTACATTGAAAATAATTTCGTAGAACTGTTGTTTATTTTTCATGTTGATAACACCACGATAACTCATTTTAAAGGGAATTTGAAGTTCCTGGTAAATTTAACTTCCCGATAATAGAATAGAGCGGAATAGAGCGTTAAAAAGAATTTAACTA
The DNA here is from genome assembly GCA_017309665.1 of Coelopa frigida. NCBI lineage: Eukaryota > Metazoa > Arthropoda > Insecta > Diptera > Coelopidae > Coelopa > Coelopa frigida. The sequence goes on along the minus strand of CM029565.1, from coordinate 28,496,079 downwards.
TAGTGAACTTTAAATGGAAGATGAGAAAACGGGCCTAAGCGTAATAAGTGATAATTTTGGTAATTTTTCGCAACACTCTTATGCAAAAAACCAGTTAATATTATCTTATTTATCTAAGAATTTGTATGATAATTTTTATTATTATGTTGTTGCTTTGCAAATACTTACACTAGTGGTAAAAACTAAAGCAACTTTTTATTTATTTTGCATTTGATCACAAAAACACCCCAAAAAATGGTCAGAGTTCATGTTATCATATTTGACTTATATTTACACAATTGAACACAAAAAACCCCACATCAATTGCTTAAATAAATTCAAAATATTGAAAATGTAAAAAAACTAAATTTTTCGCTGGCAAAAACTAAAGCAACTTTTTGAAATACTCAACTTTTTTAGAAGTTTCTTTACTTAAATCGTGGTGATCTTTGTTAATTATTTATTATCCATTGCAATTATGCAATTTAGATAGCAAATGACAATATTTTTGGTGTTTTCCGTTGATATCAGTGTGAAATTCTTTCAAAATAAAAACTTTAACTAAAACGGACCAAAAAATACAATTTATTCACAAAAATTGAAATTATTTAATAATTTAAAAGTAACATAACAAAGAAAAAAGATAATTACCAACAATTTTGACATTTGCACTTTTGACCTTCGTTTTTGCCTCGTGCTTAGTCATATCTTTTATCGAATCCGTGAAATATTCTCTTTGTGAATCATATTCAAATGCATTGCGATCTTACGATGACAGTGCTTGTGCTCTTGTTCTTTGCATACGTACTCGATTGTTTAATTGCATTAAACTTCTATTTGAATCCATTACATTATTTCTTAATCGTTGACTGATAATCTTCATATCCGCAAGCCGTAGATTTCTGTGTTCTAGACTTTCTAATGCACTGGATGTTGCTGTTCGCAATCGTGTATCTTCTCTTGTCTCTTCTTGTTCTTGTTTTTGTTAAATTTATTCTTTGCTATTTTGCTTGATCTATGGCCTATTCATTCATTTCTTTTCCCTTTTTTGTAATACGATGATATTGAAATACAAATAATTTAATTATTGAAAAGACACAATTTTTTTATCAATGAAATATTTCAGATACTAATTTTCCTTTGTTTTTCTATACTAAAGGTTTTATTTTTTAGAATGTATCACATATTATTTCAATTTATTTATAAAAGATCAAATGGATTGGATGGTCTTCTAAATTGTGTCCTCAGTCCTCCCTTGCCACCGGCGAAAATTTTGGCCGGTTGTTGGACTTTGCTCGGTTTCCAACCGGCCTCGGAACCTCATTTTTTCGTTGGCTGTACTTCATAAAATTCATTTTGATGGGGCTCCATCTTAATTGGTTGTGAAACTGGATTTGCGATTGAGCGGCATATTCATTTCTTCAAATTTATTTAAAACATTTTTCAAACATTTTGTGAATGTTATCATGATTTTCTCGTGACTGTCATATTAGATTGGAAATTCATATCTTGGTTTTATAGTTCTCTCTTGTCAGTTATGTCAAGTACTGAGATTATTAGATCTCAACAAACCAATTCTTTTACTTCTAACTCTTAGGTTAGTCATTCATTATTTTAAAAACAGCAATTAATTAATAATAATTGATGATATGAATATTTTATGAAGGGAGAATTTCATTTTGGTAAATATGGCACTCTTGCGCAACCAATATTATTCAAATATCTTATTCATGATTTAAATATTTTTACGAATTTTACTGTTTATTAAATAGGGTTCGATCACTGGATATCAATTTGATCTGCTATTAACAAATGTTATTTATTTAAATAACTTGAACAACTATTTACAATCACACTAGCTTATGTCTTTACAAAGTTCTCTTTTCACAACTCTTTATCTTATATGCGACACTATTGCTATTCGCACCACTGTTCACTTGTTCAACTCTTTTTTACGTTCATAGATCTCATTCACAACTGACCCAGTCTCGGTTCTCTTCGCCCTTTTATACAGACTGCGTGTCACCATCGCTTAGAATATCATTCTAGATTCAGGGTCTAGAGATATCGCGATCCTTCTTCGCAGGATACGTCACCCTGTCTATGCTCAGTGCCATCGTCGTTAGAACGAATTACATTAACAATTACACAGGCGACGCAGTTCGCGTACTCTTATTTTGCACATTCCTCTTTGCGAATATGTTGACACGAGCCAGCATTGAACAGAACCTTGTATGAGACTATGATTCTCGATCTTCGTAACACTGCCCTCCTCTTAAACCTGTTCGTCCCGAACAGATTCTGACAGTCCTCCTCCATACGGTGCTAACCTCTCCAAGTGAACCACTTTCATTCTGCTCCTGTTGTTGGATCGAATTCGGTATACGACATCATTAATTTTTTTAATAATGCGATACGGTCCTTCCCAGTGTGTTTGTAGCTTCTGTGACGGACCCTTCTTCCGTTGTGGGTTATAAAGCAAAACTAAATCACCTTCTTTAAATCCCTCGGTGTTTGCTCGTACGTCATATTTGGCTTTCATCTTGTCGCTTGCAAATTTTATGCGCCGTCTGATAAATTGGTGGATCTCATCCAGCCGCAGCCACTGTTCACAATTGCGGATCCACTCTGCAACAGACTGTTGGCATCCAACCCAATAAAATCGCTTGTTAATCTTCTCTACGGTCTTCGTGATGCCTAAGTGACCCCCGCTTTGTGATGCATGGAATTCCTTTAGCACGTCGCCAACTCGACTTCTTGGGACAATTTGAGGGTCTTGCCATCTTCACTCTCCCATTGACGATATAGACAACCATTGACTAACTTTAGGCTCTGCCATTGTGCCCAGTACGCCTTTGTGATCGGGCTCTCTCCGGAAATCTCCTCCCAAGACGGTCTTATACCTGCTTCAACGCTTGTCATGATCTTAGCCAGGTCTGGATCATTTCGTTGTACCGCTCCAACCACTTGTGCAGACCATTGTTCATCGGACAGGACAGTCAGGACATGAACGGACATCAACTCTACCTTCTTTTTCCACTGCCCGACAACAATGTTTACAATCTGTCTTGCATGGTCTTCGTGAGAGTGCGTCTGCATTGCCATGATGTCCTCCTTTGCGGTGCTGTATCTCGAAATCGTAGCTCTGGAGTCTCTCAATCCACCTTGCGATTTGTCCTTCGGGGTTCTTAAAATCTAACAGCCATCGCAATGCTGCATGATCGGTCCTTAGCAAAAACCTTTGGCCGTAGAGATACTTATGGAAATGTTTCACATTTTCCACTATCGCCAACAACTCTCTACGTGTGACACAATAGTTTCTCTCAGGCTTCGCTAATACTCTGCTAAAGTAAGCTATCACTCTTTCTTGACCTTCGATTTGTTGTGATAGAACGCCGCTTATACCATAGCCACTTGCGTTTGTATCCAGGATGAACTTCTTGCCATGTACAGGGTAAGCTAATATCTGAGCGGAGCAAAGCAGCTCTTTAAGTCGCTCGAATGACTCCTGCTGCGCTTCCTTCCATTCGAATGGCTGACCCTTCTTCATCAAGTCATGCAAGCACTTCGCCACAGTAGCAAATCCTGGTACAAAGCGTCTATAGTACGTGCAAAGCCCTATGAAACTACGCAGGTCATGCAGATTCGATGGTGTTGGCCAATTCTTCACAGCTGCAATCTTCTCTTCGTCTGTGTGTATCCATTCTCAGTCACTCGATGACCCAGGTATTTGACTTCTTTCTGGAACAACGAACACTTCTTGGAACTCAACTTTAACCCTGCGGCGTCTATTCGTTTGAAGACCTCTTCCAAGTTGTTTAAGTGCACGTCGAAGTCCTTTCCCATTACGATGATGTCATCGAGATACACCAGACATGTCCTCCAGTTCAGTCCTTTCAGAACACGTTCCATCAGCCTTTCAAATGTGGCAGGCGCATTACATAGTCCAAATGGCATCACCAAAAACTGCCACAGGCCACCTCCAACGCTAAAGGCTGTCTTCTCTCGATCATTCTTGTCGATTTCTACTTGCCAGTATCCACTCTTCAGATCCAATGTGGAGAACCATTTAGCACCAGATAATGTGTCCAATGTGTCATCGATCCTGGGCAACGGATAGCTGTCTTTCTTCATCACCTCATTCAGCTTTCTGTAGTCAACACAAAATCTAGTGCTGCCATCCTTTTTCTTCACAAGCACCACCGGTGAGCTCCACGGACCTGTCCCTGGCTCAATGATCTTGTTGCGTTGCATGTCCTCTATTAATTCGGCGACCTCCTGCCTTTTTGCTAATGGAACGCTTCTAGGTGCTTGACGAATTGGCTTCGCATCCCCTGTATCTATCGTGTGCTTTACGATGGTGGTACGCCCGTTATTCTTATCTTCTTCGGCCCAAATGGAACAGTGCTTCGCTAAAAGTTGTCGCGCCTTTATCCGCTGTTCCGCATTCAAACTCTTCATCCATTGGTCATTACATTTGCTAACGGAAGTGCTGCTCTTTACTTTGCGGCTATTCGGTTCCTCACAACTTACAACTGCCGCCACCTCGCAACACTAACCGATGACCATTCCTTTTCCAAATGTTTTATGTGTTCTTCATAAGTTTATCATGCGGACAGGCACTAATCCGTTTTCTTTCTGCTCCACGAGGGTCCTTCCAACTATTATGTCTCTGGCTGGTTGTGTTTCGTCTGCTTCAATCTCCCACAATCGGTTGGTCCCACAATCTAAATCGATTTTTGCCCAGATAATGGCCTCTGAGTTCGGCGGAACGACACAACGTTGATTCGTGACTACTTGATTCATACGTGATATCTTATCATCACCTATATTCAACGGTAGCTCCACGTTGCCATACCTCATCACTTTTCGACCTAGGTCCAATGTGAATCCATTCCTGATCATGAAATCAACGCCCAAAATGATCTCGTCCATGATATCCGCTACTATGAACTCGTGCGAAACTGTCATGGTTCCAATCGTTATCTTCCTCGTTACCTTACCCAGCACAGGTGCATCGTCTCCTGTTGCCGTTCGTAGTCTGATACCTGATAGTGGCTCCACTCTATTCACCAAGTCACTCCTTATGATCGAGTGCGATGCTCCCGTGTCGAGAGTAAGGATGAATTCCTTTCCTTCAATTGTCGCCATGACAGTCAAGCTGGTGTTATTCCGTGCCATTTGTGATATGGGGATTCTGGGGCTATCTATTGCGAGAGCCAGCTCCTGCCTCTTGGAGCTGACTCGTTTTAGTTTAACGAGGGTTTAGATGTTGTATTTGCGCCTCTTATCCCTGCTTGATTTTGGAATCTGGCAGGCGATTGCGATCTTGAACGTTTTCGCGGCTTTCTACAATCGCGGGCCATATGGCCAACTTTATCGCAATTGTAACATTTTACTTGGAAGACTCCCTCACGTCTCACTGCCTGAAGATTGCGAACATCTGTTTTTAACTGTTTTAACTCAGAAACCCATTCGCTTTCCTCAATTTCTAAGCGCCGTGTTTTCATTGGTCGGCATAAGTTATTCGCTGTTTCCGTCACCAAGGCGGTGGCTACCGTCTCACTAAATGTTTCCTTCGGTGATACGAGTACGGCCCTCCTTGTATCAAAGTCGCGTATACCATCCGCAAAAGCCTCTATTTTACACTTTTCAATGTACTCCGGTGATGAACCTGAATACACCAAATTAGACAATCGGTCTATTCTGCTGCAAATTCTTGTATTGTCTCTCCTGCTTTCTGCACGCGATTTTTCATTTCAATTCGATAAATCGCATTCTGATGGTCATTACCGTACTTCCGCTGCAGAGTATCCATTATAACCTGATAGTTTTTACGTTGTTCTTCTGGAATTGTCTGCAAAATGTCCAAAGCACTGTAACGATTCAAACCTGAGCCCCGCTCGCCGGTGCCCAGGGTTCGTTGCAAAATTTATATTTGCAGAGGAAAACACTAGTGTTGGAGTTTAGTTTCTTTGTTTATTATTTTATTTCACTTATTACTACCTGCGGACCGCCGTCGGAAACACTGCCGTCGTTGCTACGGTTGTACGTGCAGCGTCGATGCACGCACTATCCGGCACTCAATTGTTGTTGTTGTTGGTCCGAGCTGTGGTGGAGTTGTTCTTGTTGCTGTGCGTGGGTGTACCGGCACTGCACTCGCTCGCCACTCGGGGTTCCGTCGTTGTTGTTGCACCGGCGCTACACTCGCGGGGCGGCGCTCTCTGTTGCAGTCGGCGTCGCTAGGCGCGAGTCCGCCGTCGCTGTTGTTATCGTAGCCGCGCGCGCACTTGTCCCACGTTGGGCTCTGCCGCGGCAGAGACTTAACCCACTTCCAAAAATTTGTCTCGCTCACGGATTATTCCGCGTCGAGAGGGGAAGAGAGAAATTTTCAAAACACCGGGGGGTGTTGCCAGAGAAGGAAATGATTCGATGGCACCGAGATGCTGCGAGAGCGAGTGCGAGTCGAAGATCTAATTCGAACTCGTACCAACCGCTCTGAGCGCGTTTTCCGTCGCCGGCGATGCACGGGGAGCGAGTCCGAATCGAAGCTAAGTTTCGCAATCGGACCGTCCGCTCTGAGCGTATGTCACGTCGCCGGCGATGTTCGCTATTTCGTCTGAGTGTGTGACTCGAAGAGATTTTCGCACTCCGAGACGTCGGCACCAGCAAAACCCGAATCTGGTGAGAGATTACGGCTGGTGGCTATTTTTCAGCCTCGTCGACGTCAGCGTTGAATGCTGGGACCGTCACAAGCGAGGGGAAAGAGAGGCAGATGCACCACAGATGCACCACGTGTCGTCGGTGACGATGCGAATGGTGAACGATGTTCACCGAAAACTGACGACGACGAGCCGCTGTGGAGCGTCTCGCTGCTGCTTTTCTACGCCACGGACGGACAACCAGAAAACCGAACGGTGGTAGATTGCTACCAGCGAGAATATTTTTGGCGGAATAGTGCCGCCCTCGACGGAGGAAGAAAAGTGGTCGCGAACAATGTATGTAAAAATATATTACTTTGCGCTGGTGGTCCGTTCACGGCGGCGGTCGTCAGAGAAAGATACCGAGGTTGGTCGCGCATGGCTTCAGCTGCCCCTCGGCTCTTCTTCCTCTTCTCACTTTCGATCTTCGGCTTATTTTCGAAGATCGAAAGTTCATCGAGTGCACCCAGGGGTGCACCCGGTCGGTGCCCTGCGGCTAAATGATAAGTCTACTTAATTTCTAACAATTCATTTAATATAATATAAACTTAACGCTATAATAATTCAACAATTTTAATAAAAGTAACAAAAATAATATAAAAAAGGAAGAATATTGGTAAAACTAAAACTATTTAATTCATGGAGGGTTGGGGGTAGGAAAAGTGACGGGAGTGGGGAGGGGGACGGAGCGGAGAATGTGCCCCAAATTTGACTGGGCAAATTTGGGCGTTTGGGTGCGGCCAATTTCTCCTTGTTTGACCATTGGTTGCTATCAGCCACTAATTCAAATTGATACTTAAATGAACTGAACGGTATTTTTCCATCAAAAGTAGGAGGTTGAATTTTAGCACCACTATTACTAAAACTTTGGGTAGACGTCGACGGCAAACCATTTATTTTCAACTCACGTAAATCTCGCACTATTTTGTCTTCTAGGCTTTTCTCAAATTTTTCTGCCATCTCATTTAGATTTTTCTCGAGTTTTCCAACTTGGTTTTCGAGAATTTCCACTTTTTTGTTCACAGCAATAATTTCTGATTTGAAGCCAGATTTCAATTCGGCAATTAACGCTTCTTGCCTAAGGACAAATTCTTCGATTTTCGCCTCCTGACGTGCAGCCTGTTCTTCCATTTTCGCCTCCTGACGTGCAGCATTTTGTTCCAATTTTGACGCGATATCTGCATTCCGCTTGGGCAACATTTTCCTTCAAACTTACAATTGCAGCAAGCAATTGATTTATGTCCACGCTTGGCTTTGGCTCGTCATCATCTCTTGGAGCACTAACACCAGCGGCTTCGCTATTGGAACTCGTGCACATTTAAATCAACACCACGCTGTTCCAATGGCTTTAGAAGGCGCTGCTGCAATTCCGCCTTGACTCCTGCAGTTGGCAAATTCAACGTGGCCAACTCCTTCTTCAGTTGTTCCACTTTCAACTGATCAAATTTCACCATTTTTAAATTGATATCCCACTTCTGACACCAATGTTACGAATTTTACTGTTTATTAAATAGGGTTCGATCAGTGGATATCAATTAAAGACTTAATTTGATCTGCTATTAACAAATTTTATTTATTTAAATAACTTGAACAAACTATTTACAATCACACTAGCTTATGTCTTTACAAAGTTCTCTTTTCACAACTCTTTATCTTATATGCGACACTATTGCTATTCGCACCACTGTTCACTTGTTCAACTCTTTTTTACGTTCATAGATCTCATTCACAACTGACCCAGTCTCGGTTCTCTTCGCCCTTTTATACAGACTGCGTGTCACCATCGCTTAGAAGATCATTCTAGATTCAGGGTCTAGAGATATCGCGATCCTTCTTCGCACGATACGTCACCCTGTCTATGCTCAGTGCCATCGTCGTTAGAACGAATTACACTAACAATTACACAGGCGACGCAGTTCGCGTACTCTTGTTTTGCACATTCCTCTTTGCGCTGCATTCGCTCTTCGCTGTGTAATAGTTGTTGCCTCTACGCTCATGTACGTATCGTCCGTACTCTTCATTCCTATTGCGTATACGGCGCTCTCTCTTCTACGCACGTTCTATGCTCTGCACTTACATTTCTCTTCGGATGACTCTCGTACTTACTAGCTCTTTCTATGTCCTTATGCTATTTGTCTATTGGCGATCTTTGCTATCGCATGCTGCGAATATGTTGACACGAGCCAGCATTGAACAGAACCTTGTGTGAGACTATGATTCTCGATTTTCGTAACAATATTATATGGTGTAAAATTGAGCCAATTTGATCTATAAATACAAATTTTCTTAAAAACACGACTCCAGAACCACTTAGAAAGGTCTAACAAAGCTAAGAACCATAAGGAGCACCATACGAACATATGGTGTGAATATCAGTTGGATAGCTTCAGTGGTTTAGCCGATAGGTTGCGAATTACATACGCACCAACGATTTTATATATAACTAGCGCACCGGTTTGCCTGGTCCACCTATCTGCTATAGGTTAAAAACTCGTGAAGTATGCTTTGAAAGGCTCTGGATTCCCGGGATTCTTTACATTTTTCGGAACTTTGTTGATATGTCAAATTGGAAGGATATATCAATTATCGAAGAGTTCAAGTTATTCAAGTTATGTTGAAGTTATTTAATCAGTTCGTATCAGTTCGCCATTTGTCGTCTATGTGCCAGTGGCCAGTGTCAGTGGGTAAAAAATCGGTCTCATTGCTTTTACCCCGTGTTGGTACTTTAGAAATTTGTGCTAAGTTTGAAATTTTGGGGGCGTGGTAGAGGGCAGGTTCATCATTTACGCGGTTTGCCATTTTTCGTCTATTTGTCAATCAAGCCTACGTAGAAAATTAAACAAAAATCGGTCTCATCGCTTTCGCCCCGGTTTGTTGCTTTTGAAATTTTTACTTATTTTTTAAATTTTGGGGGCGTGACAGAGAGCAGGTTCATCATTTTATACGGTGCACCATTTTCCGTCCATTTGTCAGTCAAGCGATGTGACCGATTTTTGATTAATTTTCTACACATTAAACAAAAATCGGTCCCATCGCATTCACCCATTGTGGTTTTAAATTGGTACTTTTTGTACAAATGCATGTATTTTTGAAATGTTGGATTCGTAGCAGAGGACAGTTTCATCGTATTCTGCGGTCCACTTATGTCTATCCGCTAGTGAAACCCATTTACAAAAATTTACAAAAAAAATCGTTTGAACAGGTGCAAAACCATGTTTCCATTCTTATACGAACGATATTTCATGCAATGCGAAGAGCATGTTCCAGGCCATGATAAAGTGATTTTGTATTGATGGAAAAAATTAAAATTTTCTGATAAGCAAAAATGAAATTAATTATTTATCGAATTTTTCATTTATAAATAATGTACAAAACCAAAAAATCCGAAATGTTTTAAGTACTAAACTCGTAGCACACTCCTAAACCTTGCGTAGGGCCATCAACAAAAAATACAACAACACAAAGACTGGTTCGTGCAGACGTTCGGGCGAACGCTTGAGTGCTCGTGTTTTTCCCGAACGCTTGAAATAAAATATTTCACCAAACATTTGCAAGAAAAATCGCATGCTACAAATTGTTCATTTACTTTGTACTAAAATTTTCACATTTGAACAATAGTGTGAACAATTGTGAGAACAAATAAATCAAATTTATGGGCGTGTCAGCAGGAAAGTCCATAATTTTTTGTGGCCAGCCATTTGCCAATAAAACCCTCATGGCAAATTTAAAAGAATTCGGTTGAAAAACCGTGCTTGCCTTTGAAATGTGTGGGCAGCCTACCCGGGCCCATTTTTGTGTTGTTTTTTTGGTGGGGCACGTTTTCTGCACTTGCTTTTCAAATTCACATACCAAATTTAAAAAAATCTTTCGAACGCGTTTCAAACCATGTTAGTTTTAATTTCTGATCCTCATATTTCCATTCACAGATGCCAAACACCCAAACAGCTAAAATGGTATTTGTTGCTCGATTTTCTTGTACTTTATATCGTTCGAAAGGTGGTGACGTATGATATGAAAGATCTAGAAAAATTATTCAGATTTGATGTTAAAGTCTAAATTTTCCCCACAAATAAAAAAGTTACAACACTTTAAAGTTTTAGTACAAATCATATTATGCAATTTCAATTTCAGTTTGGTTTCGCAAACGTATCATGAACCATGATGTCAAAAATAGCGGATTCGCAATAAATCGAGTTCTAAAATTTGCATTTAATTTCGAAAAAATGAGGAAAATCGAGCAACAAATATCATTTTGTCTGTTTTTAGGGCGTGTCAGGAGCGCAAATTTTTTGTAACCTGAAATTGTATCGGCATAACCTATTAAATGAGGGGCGGACAAATATATACTTTTTTGGAGACAGACCCACCTTAATAGTATGCATGGTACTTCATGAAATGCAACGGGTTGGACCGGAGAGCCGTTTGCGTAGTAAATGTGCATATGTTGCATTCATACTTTCATGTACTGCTGAGTACATTTTAGGTTTGTTCAATTTCTAGTCATACAATTTCTATAAAACTTATACATTTGCAATTTTGTGGATTTCATTCAAATTTTTAAAATTAGGAATGCATTTGTGAAGAAAGTCACAGAATTAATAATTCATTAATTTATATGCGAAAGGCTCGACCATGATAGGCCGCTGCACGGGGAAAAAATGACGAATGTATTCTCAAATTTTTTCAATTTCCAAAGTCGCCCAAACAGTGTAGTTATTGAAACAAAATTTCAATGAATTTCTTTGCAAAATCTTAAAAAAAAACTCATCTGCAACTATTTGACAACACTGAAAAACTTTCGAAAAACACTGAGAGAGCGGTTGAAACCGGTCACTCCAAAGTTTTCCCGAAGTCAACGAATTGATCGAAACTGAACGAAAATTTTTTTTTACAACTCATGGTGGGTTCCATATGTTCTTGTGTATTCGCTCGTTTCCGAAGTTTTTCAAAAGTGTACATCGCCATGAAATCGAATTGGGCCTGAAATCGAAAGAATTCCATAAAATTGGCAGTAGAATTCAAAATTCCACCAAACATATATCAGACCTTCTACGATCGTAGTAGACCCGAACCCTGGTGAAGGAGCTATCAAAAAATGAAACACCAAGCAATACAACAACTGCTTCGTGTACCCTATTTAGCCTATTAACCATATTTAGACATTCTCACGAACAACGTTTATTAAAGATGAATTTACAGTGAATTTCTATCAATAATTAATGATAATGCGTCATTACACTTCAATGCTATTAACTCCATCGTGTGATTTTCACAACTGTGGTCTCTTTCAAAGAGAAATTTTTTGAGCTATATTCGTTTTCCAAAAACCTTTTTTGCGTCGATTGCCTTTAGAACTATCTAATCTATGAATAAGAGTAAAGTTAGGAATATTATAGTTTTCTGTTGAAAGGGCCCAAGTTTCCACAAAACGAAGTAGTTCTGATGTTTGAAGCATTGTGCCATTGGAAGTGCGCATTAAAGCTCTGCAATTTATGGAAGAATAATTGAATTTTGTGTGCGATAAAATCATAATGTGCCTTTAGTTGCTTTTCCGATTTTAGATATTCATTTCAATGGAGACAAAAATTGATTCAACAAAAGACTTGGGAGGGTTGAAATTTCCAAAAATATAAAGTCCAGAAGCACTTGTTGCTCTACTTCAAGCAACATATAGTGCCGCGCGACTGATTCTACCTCGAAGATGAACAGCCACTTGGAATATCCTGACTTTTGTGGATTGTGATCCCTTCAGCAGGTGCAATTGGATATTGTGTTCTCTCAATGGTCAACTGCTCATTACGTTTATATTGAAAGGATCTCATCAGTTTTTCTATGGGCGTCCATTGAGGCTCAGTTGGATGTGGTCTCTTTCTTCTTGCATTCACTCCCACACTTCCATCAGCAAATAACATCCATAAAGTAGTTTTATTTCTTGTAGATCTACGATTTTGTATTGAAGGTGCTCGAGTCCTATAAGAGATCTTTTCCATTTGATTTTTGGGAACTCTTAGTAGCAATATTTAATCTAATAACTGTCTATATGGTTTATCATATATCCAACATTGAGCTGAGCTGTAGCTTGTCAGTTGGGCGATATTTTTTTTGGCATGTTAACTATCGGTGTAACGCATCGGTGATACAAGATTTCATCTCAATATATTCCATAGTTTACCAGATATCCCATATAAACGTAAACGACCTCTCCTTTAATGCGTTACAAATGGAAGGACAAAATGAATAAGGGTATATTCCCATAGGGTGTAGGGTATAAAAATACAGTGGTGGTCCAGTATAACGAACGCCGATATAACGAATGTTCAGTATAGCCAGTTCCAAAACAGAAAAACATTTTCGCGAAGGAAAAAATTTTGAGAATATTCTTAATTTTGATTGGTCGAAAATTAAAATAAAATTGAGCGTTCTCTGATCAGAAAACAAAATTAAATAAATTTAATGTATATTCCTACGTTTTGTTGTTCATCGCAACTGCGCTTCGGAAATACTGAATTTTATTTTTGAAAATCAACCAATCAAAATTGAAAAAAAAATTGAGGTGAGAAAATAAAATATCAACCGGAGATACACTTCATAATTTTTTGTACTTCAGTCGCTTCAAAATGATATAAATTCTTGAATTTGTAAACAGAAAAAAAACATAAAGTTCAGAAAACAGTACAAAAATAGTAAAAAATTACGCTCCAAAAAAATTGTAAGCTGTAGAAATAAATTCTCACTGCGCATCGACAAATGAACCTAGAAATTTATTCTTCTGTTTTGGAACGGGCTATATAACGAACGCTTTTTCTAGTCCATTTATGTCTCTAAATAACGAACGGTTCAAAAATTAAGTATTCTATATAACGAATTCTAGTACAAAAACAATCTTTTTTTCTAAAAAAAAATAATATTGTTCATGTATATATATTTTTCCGTTTTTTGTTAAAAAATGAATTACTATAATACGAATAGAGTTTAAGTTGCTACTATGCTAATATTTATGAATAGAAATATGTATTCCGATATAACGAATTTTCGATATAATGAGCGATCCCTGGACACACAAGCAAATTAAAGATATTTTATTAATTTTATTTGAACATTTATTTATGAAATCAAAATATTATTTTGGATTACACAGCTCTTAACCAAACAAATCCTAAAAGTAAATCATGAATAATATTTCCAATTAATAGATATTTACATTATCTCAAATTTGAAAAGCGTTAAAAACGTTGAACAACTTCGTGCGTCGAAGCACATATTTCATTATACTCAGAGAATATGTGTGAGAAGATGTATTAAAGCGGAACTACATACATTAACCGACAGGTACCTGGCGTCCGGCTGGCAGCTAGCTATCGAATACACAGGAACATATGGGACAACCTATATTGGAATCGACGAACTTTCACGAGTTTAACGACGGTCTCTTTCGAAAATTGAGACTCTTCGTAGATTTTTGCTAGAACGAGAGGGCACCGATTTCAACCGCTCTGTCTCTGTCTTTGAGAATGCAAAATGACATTAAAATCATGGTTGCTATGATAACGATGGATTTTTGAAATATTTTTCACCGTTCGCTTCGCTGATTGGCTTTGTGTTTGTTGTGCTGAGAGAATAAATTATTGTTTGCCATTCTCTTTCTCTCTGAGCGGTGAGTGCATGTCGTGGAATTTTGACATTAGGTGGGCTCTAGCCGCCTGCGACTCAATTTCTAATATAGTTCCCCCTTTAGGGTTGAGTCAGTAGACCACAAATCAAAAAGTATATTTTATATGTTTCTCTGCTCATTGCGTGTCGTGACCTTGAAAACAACGCGCCCATAGAAGTTTCACTTCAAAAAAATTGTATATTTAATACCTTGAGATTGCATACTTAGTTTCGCCTTTTTCCATGAAATACTCAAATATTTAAATTGCCACCGAAAACAAAATAAATTAACGCAATTAATTCAGTGAAGTTGTTTATAACAATTAAAGTAATTTATGCCGTAGTGTGGAATACTTTCTCTCTGAGCGGCTATAAATAATATCAACCTCGATATCATCGACTTTTGCGAGGATGTCGTCCAGAAGAATACTTATTTGCTTCTGAACTTCATTAAGATTTGCTGATTTTGACTTACATCCCGAAGACATTCCGCAAATGAACTTTTATTATTACAAACTTGTAATGCGGTTTTGATAATTCGTCATCTATCCCGATCGTTAGCAGCTTCTTCCTTTTGAGATTCTCTACAGGGATGTGTAGAGATCTTTCTTCTTTTTAAGAGACCAATAGGTTGAGAAGCAGGGTATTTTTTATTTTTCTACTTTTGGAAGATAGACTGGCACTCCTACTAGACTATAGACTCCTGGAATGACTTCTCCCCACTGGTCATCTTTACACCATTCCAAGCCGCCAGATACCTCCACTTGCTTACCTGATGAGTTTTGGTCAAAAGTGGATCCTGTCGAATTGGAGGTTAGACCTTCAGACCTTTGATTTTCACCATCAGGATGTCCTCTTTAAACCCGGATTTCCTTACAAATATTTCTTTGCAGAAGGAAGGTGAGAACATCGACTCCACAATGCCATTCATTGTATTGCGAGATGGTTGTCTTTGATTGGTGTAGATGGGGAATTAATATTGCAGAGTTGATTACTGATTCTTTACCAAAAACACACGTTTTCCGAGCGGGAGACTCTTTTTTCACAATGGACTCACAAAATAAAATTAACATTTTACTGCGACTTAACATTACATTAGGAAACTTTTGAACGGAAATATTTTTGACATTTGGTCTCAACTGTTAGAAGTTACATATCTGGTAATCTATAGGTCAAGATACAATTGAGGCATACTCGTGGCAAGGCATCGGACGTATGCTTGGTAAAATACAATTGTGGCATACGGCAAAAATAAAAATTTTTGTTAACTGTCAAATTCCAGTTTTTGTCAAAATATCCCAATTTTAAACCACATAAAGATATTTCTATGTTCTAGATAAAAACTAATGGTATCACCGTGGTCAGCGTATTCCATTGCTAGAGGACACAAAAAAAACAATAATTAACATTATCCCCAAATTAAAAAGTGTAAACAAAAAATAATACATCAAAACAAAAAAACAAAATAAATAATCTAAGTGCAAACAATGCCCGTGGGCCACTCTCCACCTCGAGAGAAATGTCTTTCTCCCGCGAGAATTTTATTTTAAAGACAGTATTTTCGATTTTTTAAAAAAAGACTTTATTTATTCATTATTACGAACGTCAGTTCGCACCGAAGAATGGGACAAGACTGAATTTTCCAATTATTGATTTTAAAACTATAGCTTCGATTTTACAGAATTATTACATTGTCAGCTCCAGACGAATTTCGCAGAATTTGGCAAAATTGCCTAATTGCAATTACATTTTATTGTCAACAATTATAGAGAAATGAGGATGCTGATATTGCAATAATTCGAATACAATTTTATTTATGCTTTGCATAAATTCGTCGAATTTATCGAGTACATTATCGTTGCTTATATACGTAACTATTGAAGTCAATATTGTATTTCTTTATTTCTATACTAGTTAAAATATTCGAATGTATTATTCCATATTTTGATGCTACAACATTATCTTGCATTTTTTCAATTTTATTTTTTAACATTTCAATTCTAGTCAGTTGCTCTAAATATAGATTTTGTTCTATTTCCTCATTTATAATTTTACTGACTGAATTAAATTCTTCTCCTATCATTTTTCTGTCATTTTTAATTGTATTCTTTAAATGTTCTATTGTTATGTTTAAATACTCATTAATATCTATTTGTTGATTCATATTCTTGATTATAACTTCATTGTCTAACAGGTGATTTTGTATGTTTTGTCTATCGTCCTCGTCCATAGTTCCAAATAACCATTTTGATAAATGTCCTACTCCGTTTATTAGTCCCCTCTTTTGTCTGTTTTGTCTTGGTAATAAAGTCATTAGTTTATTTCGTATGTCCAATAGTTCCAGTTCTAGTAATTCCTTATTTTTTATCTTCATTAATATTATATTGTCCGTCATTTCAGTAAGTAACTTGTCTAAGTCTTCCAAATTAACTATATGTAATACTATGTCTGTTTCTGTTACAATTTCCTGGTTCATCATCTGTATGTCTGTAAATCATGATTGTTCCGTCAAAAGTTTTAATGTCATTGATCCATTACTCGTCGGTACGATCGTCATTATCGTCATTATTAGTATCCAAATCTGTAAATTTTAAAGGTCTCTTAATATTGCATGGATGTATGTTATCTAACTTCGATTTTCTATACTTTGGTTGTTCCTTATGCCTAACTGCTTTATAATTTTTTATAAATCCTTCCTTTCTACTTTCTTTATAATTTTCCCTTTTACTGTTTACCTTCTCCAGAAATCTTCTTTTATTATCTTCTAACCTTATTTTGATTTTTTTAGAGTCAATTTTTCCTTGTTGAACTTCGGTTGGTGTGCATTTAATAGATGAATGATTCTAAATATTTCTGCTATTGTATTATGCAATCTTTCAATATCTGCATTACCCGTATGACTATTCGGCTTAGTCAAGTGTAATTGAATGTTTTCTTTATCTAGAAATTCTTTTATTCTTATAACATTAAATAAATAATTTTTGATGGTTTCCCAATTTTCGCAAAATGTTCTTCTAATATTTCTATTATTGTTGTATGGTTTCTATCGTTTAGTGGATAAGCTGCCCCAAATTTAGAAAATTTATCTATCACAGTTAAAAAGTTAACTCTTTTCATTGTATAAGTGTCAATGTGAATAATTTCGTTTCTTTCTGATGGCGTTTCTGTGTGTATAAATTTTTTTTTAATGGGATTCCTGTCATATTTAACCTCTTTGCATATGTCACATTGATTGATAACGATTTGGATTAACTCCATTAATGTTGGAAAAAATATTTTATTCTTTATTTGGTTGTAAGTTTCTTGTATTCCTGAGTGTATGTTCTCCATAACATGATAAAATGATATTTGTTTTACCGCTTCTACCTCTGTTTCTATATCTTGTGCTCTATGTGTACATCTTATGAATTTTATATCTTTATTGTTTGAAAACATTTCGATTATTTTTGTTGTACTATGTTGTATATGGGATCTGAAAATTCTGAATATATTCCTATTTTTCCTTTCCCTATATATTTCTGAAATATTTCACTTAAATTGTTCAAATCACATTCTGCTATGAAAATGATTCGCTTATCGTGAATCGTTTTTATTTCTTCTACTTTATTATTTTTAAGTATTATTTGTGTTTTGTATTTGTTCACGATTTCTTCTTTGATGCCATAATGATCTGGAAGGTTATCTACTTCTGAATGTACTGTAACTACAGTTTGATCGTCTTCTATATTACCTATTATATTCAGATCACTTTCATTGTCTTCTAATTTATTATATTTAGGATTTTCGTTTTCCTTTGTTTTAACTTCTTCGTGTTCGATCCTACTTAAAAAATCTGCTACTCTATTTTCTTTTCCCTTTAAGTACTCAATGCTGAAGTCGTATTCGCCTAGTTTCAGTAACCATCTCTGATGTCTGGGTGACATGTCTTTTCCTTTATATTTAGCATGTAGAAATTTTATAGGTTGATGATCAGTGAATATTTTAAATTTCCTGCCATAAAGATATGGTCGAAAGTAGTTAACGCTCCACATAATTGCCAAAAACTCTTTATCTGTTGCAGAATAGTTACATTCATGATTATTTAAGGTTCTAGACGCAAAGCAAACGGGGTGGCCTTCTTGAGATATGAATGAGCCAATTGCATAATTAGATGCGTCTGTTGTCAAAATGAATGGTTTATCAAATTGTGGAAATCTTAATATTGGATGGGAACTAATCTTTTGTTTTAATATTTCAAATGCTTCTATGTATGTGGGATCTCTTGTGTTTATTTTTACTCCCTTTTTTAAATATTTTGTTATTGGTTGTGCTATTTTTGCATAATCTTTTACAAATTTCCTATAATAACCGGTAAGTCCTAAAAAACTTTTTATTTGCTTTTCCGTCTTAGGTATCTCTAGTGCTTCTATCACTTTGATTTTGTCTGGGTTTGGTTTCATACCGTCCTTGGTTAGAATATGGCCTAAAAACTCAGTTTTTTTCTTCAAAAAATTACATTTGTCTACTTGTATTTTGAGATTTGATTCTTCTAATTTCTCAAATATTTCATTAATTGCTTTTACATGTTCACTCAATGAAGTACTAAAAATCAGAATATCATCTAAATAAACTACGCATGTTTTATTTATGTGGCCTCGCAAAATTTCATTCATTAAACGTTGAAATGTTGCTGGCGCATTTTTTAGACCAAACGGCATTCTTACAAATTCATATAATCCGTGTGGTGTAACAAATGCTGTCTTTTCTCTATCTGTTTCTTTTACCAAAATTTGATGATACCCTTTCGCTAAGTCTATTGTTGTAAAATATTGGGCTCTTCCTAGCTTGTCCAATATTGAGTCTATATTCGGCAAAGGATATTTATCATCTATAGTTTCCTCTCCTAAGTTTTCTATAGTCTATATGTCTATTTTTTTAGGAACTACTATTAGTGGGCTAGAGTATCTCGAATGACTTTTTCGTATTATTCCTTGCTCTTCCATCTCGCGTATTTGTCTACGTACTTCTTCTTCATGTTGTGGTGGATATCTATATAACTTTGAATTTATTTGTTCGTTCGTTGTTGTCTTTATTTCATGTTGTACTTTCATTGTACTTGTTAGTTTGTCTCCCTCTTTGAACAGTAGATTTTTGTATCGTTTCAAAATTTTCATTACTTCCCTATTTTCTTCATCATTTAAATGGTCTAATTTAATGTCATCTATTTTACTATGTATAACTTCTAAATTACAAATCTCTTCATTTATGTATGGGCTGTTTAAGAATGTTGTTTTCTTATTTTTGAATTCTATATATCCTTCTTCTAAATTAACTATTGCTCCTAATTCATTTAAAATATCAATTCCAAGAATAAAATCGTAGCTTCGGCCTCTCAATGGCGTCACCTTCCACTTTACACTTGTATTTTCAGATAGATTAAATTCCTGTGGTGCTTGCGTATGCACTTCGTAGCTAATTGTTTCTTCGTTTGTTAATGGGCTGAATTTTATTTTCCTTTGCAATGGAATATGAGGGAAGTCATTGATGTCAGAGTCAATCAAGCTAATACTTGCTCCAGTGTCAACCAATGCTTTAAATTTTTTTGTATTTATCGTTAGAGTTATCCTGGGTAATAATTCCGAGGCTTTCCGTGAAAAAACGCGGAATTATTTACTTCTACGTTCTTATCATCGTTTCTTTGCCTAGGCTGTTGGGGGCGATCTTGGCTCTCACAGCACCTAGGGTGTCCTGAAACTTGCTTTTCTATGTTGTCTACTTCCATAGGCTCTTGCCTTGGTTGATTAATATGAAATTTTCCTGAATTTGGCCTAAAGTTGGCTATTTGAGGAAAATTTCTATTATATCTACCCGAGTTGTTGTCTAACCTATTACCATAATAATTGTTATTAAAATTGGATCTAAATTGCCCAGGATTTTGATAGTTTTTTTCGAACCTATTTCTGTTGTTGGGAATTGGCTTGTTATTAAATCTATATGTTTTATCTTCCCTCCTATACTTTTTGAACTCATGATAATGCAACTGTCCTCGTATCGTCGTGTTGTCATTACGTCCATGATTCTCCCTAAACTTCTTTCTTCATATATCTTGTCTAACAATGTGCCTTGTGTAATTTCTTTTATTGTATTCACTAAGAGACTGTCGATGTTCGTTAGGTCAATACAATGATCACCTCTATAGTATACAATTAGTTCATCTGACTTATATTTTATATTTTGAATTTCCGATGCTAATTCGCTTACCGTGTTTACTCGTAGTTCACTTATCTTCCGGTAAATTTGATGAGGCTCCGTATCCGGTCTATATCTCAGCTTCAAAACCTTCTTGATCTGGTTCCAATCCTCTGGTTGTGGTAGGTTTATGATGGTGTTCTTCGCCTCTCCTTGGATTGTCCGGTAGAAAATGGCTTTTGTCACCTCCTTCCTTATATAATCGCTGGATGCCGTTGAGAGCAGGTATTCCACACTGCTGAGGAATGAATTGATTGTTATGTCTCCTCTTCCGGTGAATGTCGGAAGGTGCGAGACATTTTTGATGATCCGGTCCAACTCCATGTGCTCATTCGGTGTCCGATGTTGGAGTTGTGTGTAGGCTTCTTGTAGTTGTTCCAACTGTCGCTCTCTTCGTGCTAGTTGTTCCACTAGGTCCACCGGAGGCATCTCTAAATGAGCTTGCTCCATTCTTCTGCTTGAATCGTATAGTTTCTGTCTTTTGGAATGCACTGTGGTGGTTTTGGTACACAAATTTTTGTTTTTATTTTTTTGTACTTCCACTACACCACTGTCCTTTTTTGTATATTGATTTTTGAACACTGTCCTTTGTTGGACTTCGTTCTTTTCACTTAACTTCCACTTGGATTAAGTTTTATTCACTTTATTTCCACTTATACTCTGGAGGGTCTGGTCAACGTAAGTTGGCTACAGAATCGCAGAGTCAATTTTTGTGTTATGTTTGCGAATGTTACTTTTTATTTCCAGTTATATTCTGGAGGGTTTGGTCAACGTTAGTTGGCTACAGAATCGCAGAATTTGTTTGGGAGTTATTAATGAATTATCAATTTCACCGAAGGGTCGCGGTTTTTCGTTTCACTGGATCCTTTTACTTTCACTAGGATCCTACCGACTGCGCCAATTTTATTTTAAAGACAGTATTTTCGATTTAAAAAAAAAGACTTTATTTATTCATTATTACGAACGTCAGTTCGCACCGAAGAATGGGACAAGACTGAATTTTACAATTATTGATTTTAAAACTATAGCTTCGATTTTACAGAATTATTGCATTGTCAGCTCCTGACGAATTTCGCAGAATTGCCTAATTGCAATTACATTTTATTGTCAGCAATTATAGAGAAATGAGGATGCTGATATTGCAATAATTCGAATACAATTTTATTTTATGCTTTCGTCGAATTTATCGAGTACATTATCGTTGCTTATATACGTAACTCGAGTGCATCAAAACCAAAACAAACAATACCAATTTTAAACACAAACAATTATCGAAAGAGCACATTACTAACAACAACATGCACGCAACTTGCTCTCAATGCAACAGTTACGCCGCTCTCATGGAGCAAGCAATGCCCCTCACCTAATACAACAACAGCAGCAACAAGCATTCTCGCTCCCTCTCCGTGTGCAGCTGCTTTCTCTTGTAACACAACAAACTCAACAGAACCACTCTCGCTTCAACAAGCACAACAACAACAACTACATCTAGCTTCTCTCATGCCGCAAATAACTACCGTGGAACAAAATGTAACAAACAAAAACAGACAGAATACTGGTTAAGTCAACCGTTTAAGAACTCGACTGAGACCCACCTATTCCAACCACTGTCCACTAACCGCTTTGATCTACTCTCCGACGCAACTGACTAAACGGAGAATGACAGTAGAACAAACAATGAAAAATTACAATTAAAAACAAATACTCCAAAGCCACCGCCAAAATGCAATACCTAAATAACCTTACTAAAGCCCTAAACACAATCCCCAACTGTTCGTACGAGTTGAAAGTAATAAATAATAACGAAATTAAGATACAATCAAAGGAATCAATTAGCTACACTTCTATAATACAACTACTCAAAGAAAAACAAACTCAATACTATACATGCAAACCAAAGGGCCATAGAGGATTAAAGGTAATACTGAGTAATATGCATTACTCTACAGACACAAATGAAATAAAAACAGAACTAGTCGAACTTGGACACCAAGTCACCAACATTCAGAACATACTGCAATCAGGAACAAAATAGCCTCTCTCTCCATTTTCAATTGAACTAAAGACAAATAAAAATAACAAAGAAATATTTTATTGCAATATTGGAAAATAAACTTTGAGCCTCCTCATCAAAAAATAACTTTACCCCAATGCATAAACTGTAAAAAATATGGACATACTAAAAACTTCTGCACCAAACATCCAGTCTGTGTCAAATGTGCTGGCGAGCACAAAACTATCAACTGCCCAATACCTCGAAACAGCAACAACATCAAATGCGCACTATGCGGGATAAAACATACTGCAAACTACAAGGGTTGCATGATTTATAAGACATGGAAAATCAACCGTTTCCCAGCTTTGCGGAAAAAGCCAGAAGAAATAAACAACGAGCAACCAACATAGAAAAATGCCCAAAACGTCACAACAAGCTTAATCAAACCTAACCTGGCATATGCTCAAGCATCCTCTACAAATACGGCACCAGCAACGAGTCCAAAAGACCATACCCAAAGCAACGACTACACTCAAAATAATGACTTTTCTGAACTGAAAGAAATGATTTAAACACTCATAACACCAATTTCCAACATGATGAGCATCATTACAATGTTGGTGACAAAGCTAAATGGCCAATAATTGACTAAAAATAACACTGTGGAATGCAAACGGACGTGACCAACATATTCTTGAACTGAGATCGTTCATTAATACAAATAAAATTGGCATCATGCTAATATCTGAGACGCACTTCACTGAAAAAAGCTTTGTAAAGATACCTGACTACAATATCCTGACAATAAAACACATGGTGGCACAGCAATAATAAACATAACAATACATCGCTCGAATATCTGGACTATCTACACACACTTTACCGCCAAAAACTCAACCTGGGGATCAATAATGACAAATGCAAAAGGAAACCACCTACTGGACTCAATAAGAATAAATAAAAGTACTTTTATGAGTACTGGCGAACCAACTTATTGGCCAACAGTGATAATGAAAAATCTATATTAGAAATATATATAACGCCATAATTCTCGCCAACAATTTCAATTCCAAAGCCCCTCAAAAATCCGACAGAACCTAGCTCTTATAGACCAATAAGTTTATTGCCAGTTCTCTCTAAGCCTTTTGAAAAACTCATCTTTGACCGAAAGGTTAGGAACTACCTAACCACCAGTTTGGCTTTCGACGAAAACACTCAAACATCCAACAAGTCCACAGAGTAATTAATAAGATCAATACGGACATTGACAACAGTATATCTTAATGTGGCAAAAGCATTTGACATTTTGAAGACATATATTTCTATGTCAAATATAAAGACGAATGCTCAGAAATGCAGATAATGGAAGCAGGGGTACCACAGGGAAGTGTACTAGGACCATTATTATACGTGATATACACTGCAGACATACCTGTGCCAACAAGAAATGATGATATGATAGCAACATTTGCAGATGATACCGTAAAGCTTTCTTCACATAAAAACATTGACAAGACAACGGCTGCACTACAAGACATTCTAAACCATGCTCTGGAATGGTTCAATACCTGGGTATCCAAATAATTTCAGGAAAAACAGTACAAGTAATTTACACAAACAGAAGACACGCACTAAAACACTTTACAATAAATCACGAAAATATTAAAAGTGATACAAAACAAAATATCTTGGAATGACTATAGATTCTAAGCTGACTTGGAAAAGCCATATAGTACAAAAGCAAAGTGAAGAGCAGACTCAAAAACTTAACTGGCTCCTAAGACAACAATCGAAACTCTCTCTACAAAATAAAGTTCTAATATATAAAACAATAGCGCCAATATGGAAATATTGCATAGAATTATGGGACACGGCAAGTAAGACATTCAGACAATACAACGAGTACAATCCAAAATTCTCCGAACAATTACTAACGCTGAATGGTATATACCAAACGAAGATCTTCATCGAGACTTACAAGTTGACACAATAGAAGACACCATAAGAAAACACAGCACAATCCATATGTGTCCACGGACACACGAGATAAGAAACCTCCCCTTGATAGAGATACAACTCAAACGGTTGAAGAGACGTACACCAACTGATCTACCAACCCGGAACTTCTAAATAAATTTTAAACATTTAAACATCTAAAAAAATTTTTAAATAACATGTAATATAAATATTGATTTAAATTACTAAATACTTGCACTCTGTACGTATAATTACCTAATGTCAATAGATAGGTGTAATAAACATAGGAAATAAAAAAAAAAATGTCAGATGCTTTACCGCGTCAGAAAAGTTGAAAATTCGCGAACTCGAAGCATCATACGAGTATGCAATGCTTTGATTGTATTCACCGCCGTACGTCTACGTGTATTCGAATTGAAATGTAAAAGCTTTGCCGCGAGTATGCCTCAATTGTATTTTGGCCTTATGGGTTAAGCGTGCAACCATGTTGTGCCTATGCGAGACGACGTAACTTACCGAATTCAACAATGATGTTTCAATGTTGAAAAGCATTATCAAAGCAACAAGAAAAATGTTGAGTCAGAATTTATTTTTTTCATTACGGATCTGTGGTTTAATATCACATGCTTAAATACCTTATACTTAAAAAACTAACAAAACTTTTTCTATTACAGGATATACAAAATTATTCCAAAGTAATAGCAAATATTGCAGAAAACTCAAATTTATTCATCGTAATTATTATTGACTCCTGTGATGAAATTATAAATGGATGTAATTTCGATTGGATACCAATCAATACAAACAAGTTGAAAATTATTTTATCTATTTCGGAGCCTGTTGAATGTTCAACTAATACGATAATTCAGAACTTAATAGACTATGGAGTTCCAGACGAGAATTTCATAAAAATAAAAGAACTTTCTGTAAGCCAATGGAATGATGTATTAACATTATGCTGTACTAATTTTAGTACATCGCAAAAAAGTTTATATATACCGCGAAGTATATTAAGTCTTACCGAAAAAATTCCATTCACGGCTAAAGCTTTGGTGTGGCTGATTTGGTTAGGAAATTCTTCAGTACAAAATACAGATATTTCAAGCATTTTGGAGCAAATATTTAGAACATTGGAGTCAAAAAGTGGTATACAAGATTTAGATATACTATTGCTTATTATTGCATTGTCAAAATGGGGGATTAAAGAACGTGACTGTTTAGCAATTTATCAAAACGAGACCAATAGTGGAAACCACGAAGTTTACAGAATATGGACTAAGTTTTGTTGGATTATGAGACCGATGATAATATTTTTAAATGGTATCAGAATTGCAGACAAGATTTTTTGCGATGGAATAAAAGCGAGATATGAAGCAAAGCAGAAAACTGTTCATACTATTATACATGAATACTTCAAAAAACAGGCAAATACCTTCAACCCCGATGAAAAAACTCTCAGGTAAGTTTAGAAAATAAATAAATGTGAATATAATAAAATATATATACAGTATGTCAAGAATGAATTTATTTACGGCCTCCTCCTCTCGGCGAGCAATGCCAAACTTCCGAGAGTATTATTTGCCAAGCTTTCACCCCAGCCGCTCGGATTCGGCATTAAATTTGTTATGTTTCAAAATTTTGTTCCTCGTAGATTGACAGCAGTGCGGCCAACTGGAAAGAAAAAAAAATATGAAAGCTCTCGGCAAAAGGGTGCGATGTTTAGAAACATTTGGGTTCAAACATTGGGTGAAGCAAAACAGTTCGATTGAGTGTAATTGTTTATTTGGTGTGTGTTTGCTATTATTTGATCATAGAATAAATAATAGCAAATGCCGTAAATGTTTTTAGGGTCTCTTGCTCATCTCTTCGCTCTGAATCCTTGTTCAGACATTCCATCCCATGTCCGACGAGCTGTAGCCGGCAAGACCACGAGCATGCCAACCGCTCCTCTCTCCTGACCAGTTCTGTCATCGGTCCCAGTTGTGCACCACAATAGTGCCCATCTTATGAGCAGTAATAGGGGAAAAACCTACATCATATCAAGTGGCGCCCAACGTTTAGGGAATAAAACCTACACCATAACAAGTGGCGCCCAACGTGTAGCATACAACAACGTACACCATAACAAATTATAGGTCTCTTTCATTGGTGTAAAGCATCACAAACGCACAACATGCGTTGCGAGAAGCTCGGTCAAAGCTTTAGTAGAGCTGTAAAGGCTAATAATTTGTTATTTTGTATAAATGGTATTTTTGTTTTTAATTTTTTGAAAAATTTCAAACTTTTAGCAGTTTTTTGGTTTTAGCATAAATTTATGGTTAGAGCATAATATAAAATATTGTGAATTCGCAAACAACGATTACTACATATTGTTTATTTAATTTGTACTGAAACTTTGAGGCGTATTACCTTTTTTATTTGTAGGGGAAATTCGATATATACATAAAATAATTTACTCTCAAACGCCTTAAGAAATATGAGTTTCAAATATTTCCCTCCGAAGATGGGGTCAAACGATATCCTATAAACCATAAATAGTTTTATTTTCCAAAATGCATGATGTT
This sequence comes from Coelopa frigida, assembly GCA_017309665.1. NCBI lineage: Eukaryota > Metazoa > Arthropoda > Insecta > Diptera > Coelopidae > Coelopa > Coelopa frigida. Next base: position 28,468,984 of record CM029565.1, on the reverse strand, counting down.
TTATGTGAATATGAATGAATTTATTAAATTTTTGGATTCAAGAAATGATAATTGAATGACGAATTGAAGAATGTTGCCACTGCACTGTTTTTTCTCAGATGAATCGAAAGTTTGCGGCTTCAAAATAGTACTATCGGAAATTTTTTTCACAAAAAACGAAATTTTTAATTGAATTGTGTATTATAATACTTTATAATATATTTATGTACAATTTTTAGTTGTTTTATTCACAATTATTTCACTTTTTTGCAAAAATATTAATGTTTTGTTTTCACTGCAAAGGTTGGCAACATTTACAAAATTGATTCTACGCGATCTACGAGAGGTACAACTCGCGTACGAGCGTGGAATCGTAGATTCGTAGAATCGTAGATTACAAAAACAAACAAAATCAATTCTCAAAAATAATTTTATTTTAATAGGCCTGTTATTTTTAAATGTAATTTAAATCTATTGGCAATTTAAGGAATTTAACTGGGAGTGAACAAAACGGCCCTAAATGATTTATTTTCTCTCTTGTCATTCATTGCATTTCTTGAAAATGTACTATCCATAATTTGCACACGTGGAAGATTAATAATCAAAAACCAAAAAATAGTTGTAAGATTTTTGAGGAAGAGTTTTTGATAGGCATAACCTTTAAATCACGCCACCTACAAAAATTGTATACGCGAATTGAGGAAACACGGGATATCTTGACCGCTCTTGTATTTTGACACCCGACAGGAATACTTAGACAAAAACAAAATAAAAAATATTAAATCTCAAATATTTTTCTGGGATTTAAAATATTTTGTCTATTTTTTCTGGTTGGCGTAAATCTAGAAAAAGAAAGGAAATTCCATCCAAAAATCGATAAAACTTTGAACTTTGAAAAATCGGGCAGTGTGTGAAATGATTACTACGTGACTAGATACTTGAAAAATCGCAAACTCGCAGAAAAAACAACTAGTAAAAGCGTTATCAGTCAGTTAGGCCGAAATGTATATACCCTACATCCAAAACGTATAAAAAACGTTCAAAGAGAATTGTGTAGGTATTTTAAGGTGATATGCAGGGGTCGAAACGATCCGAGCTAAAATCGAGAAGTTTTCAGCGGGTACTTCAGAACAGCAAAATAGGATCTTTCGAAGATTTTGTGTTCGCTCTTTCGAGGATCGTAAGAGAAAGAGCGTACTTTGATCTTCTTAAGTTCTCTACCTGATAGATCGCGACCGCTTCTCGAGAGCAGGGTGAGACCGATAGTAAAAAATTCAATAATTTTTTGATACATTTTTAAAACATGACCTGTGTTTGATTGAAATGGTGTAATAATCACAATTCTTTATATGTAAAAAATTATTGAACATTTTCAAAAATCCTTGAATATTTTCAAAAATTCTTGAACATTTTACTACTGGGTCACCCTGCTCTCTGGTTCGGGTCTCTCTTTTCTCAAACCCAACAGTGGTGCGAATAGTGTCGCATATAAGATAAAGAGTTGTGTTGAGATAAGAGAACATTGTAAAGACATAAGCTAGTGTTATTGTAAATAAGAGTCAATAGTTATTCAAGTTATTTAAATAAATAACATTTGTTAATAGCAGATCAAATTAAGTCTTTAATTGATATCCAGTGATCGAACCCTATTTAATAAACAGTAAAATTCGTAACAATATGTTTGTCGTGGGCGTGTCTTCGTCGCGATATATATTTGAGTTATACGAACTCATAATGGCAATAACTGATTACAAAAAAATTGCATTCCTATATGTACCAGACATCCTATATATAAATATTGAGTTATATGGGAGGTGGGCGTGTCTGAAGGGCGATGTTTTTACCGTTTCTTCAAAAAAATGATTTCTACAGAGGTATTTTCATTTCTAATTTCAATAAAAAGACAAAGTAAAAATAATTTACCCTTATTGAATCCAAATACCAAATTGTAATTTTATTCAATAACTAGCGCACCGGCGTCGCTTTGCTCCCCCGGTTTGCCTGGTCCACCTATCTGCTATAGGTAAAAAACTCGTGAGTATGTTTTGAAAGCCTCTGGATTCCTGGGATTCTTTACATTTTTCGGAACTTTGTTGATATGTCAAATTGGCAGGATATATCAATTATCGAAGAGTTGAATTTATTCAAGTTATGTTGAAGTTATTTAATCAGTTCGTAGCAGTTCGTCATTTGTCGTCTATGTGCCAGTGTAGACCACTTAACAAAAATCGGTCTCATCTCTTTTACCCCGTGTTGGTACTTTAGAAATTTGTGCTAAGTTTGAAATTTTGGGGGCGTGGTAGAGGGCAGGTTCATCATTTTACGCGGTTTGCCATTTTCCGTTTATTTGTCAATCAAGTCTACGTAGAAAATTAAACAAAAATCGGTCTCATCGCTTTCACCCCGGTTTGTTGCTTTTGAAATTTTTACTTATTTTTTAAATTTTGGGGCGTGGCAGAGAGCAGGTCCATCACTTTATGCGGTGCACCATTTTCCGTCCATTTGTCAGTCAAGCGATGTGACTGATTTTTGCTTAATTTTCTACATATTAAACAAAAATCGGTCCCATCGCATTCACCCATTGTGGTTTTAAATTGGTACTTTTTATACTTTTTGTATAAATGCATGTATTTTTGAAATGTTGGATTCGTAGCAGAGGACAGGTTCATCGTATTCTGCGGTCCACTTCTGTCTATCCGCTACTGAAACCCATTTACAAAAATTTCCAAAAAAAATCGTGTGAACAGGTTCAAAACCATGTTTCCATTCTTATACGAACGATATTTTATGCAATGCGAAGGGCATGTTCCAGGCCATGAGAAAGTGATTTTGTATTGATGGAAAAAGTCAAAATTTTCTAAGCAAAAATTAAATTAATTATTTACCGAATTTTACATTTATAAATCTAAATAAATAATGCGCAAAACCAAAAAATCCGAAATGTTTTAAGTACTAAACTCGTAGCACACTCCTAAACCTGGCGTAGGGCCATCAAAAAAAATACAACAACACAAAAACTGGTTCGTGCATACGTTCGTTTTACCCGAACGCTTGAAATAAAATAAGCGAATTTGCAAGAAAAATCGCAAACTACAAATTGTTCATTTACTTTTAACAATAGTGTGAACAATTGTGAGAACAAATAAATCAAATTTATGGGCGTGTCAGCAGGAAAGTCCATCATTTTTTGTGGCCAGCCATTTGCCAATAAAACCCTCATGGCAAATTTAAAAGAATTCGGTTGTAAAACCGTGCTTGCCTTTGAAATGTGTAGGCAGCCTATCCGGGCCCATTTTTGTGTTGTTTTTTTGGTGGGGCACGTTTTCTGCACTCGCTTTTCAAATTCACATACCAAATTTAAAAAAAATCTTTCGAACGGGTTTCAAACCATGTTAGTTTTTAATTACTGATCCTCATATTTCCATTCACATATGCCAAACAGTCAAAATGGTATTTGTTGCTCGATTTTCTTGTACCGTTCTTGTACGTTGTATCGTTCGAAAGGTGGTGACGTATTATATGTTTTCTTAGTATATGTCGATGACCTTTGACCCCGTCTTCAGGGGAAATTTGTGAAACTCGCATTTTTTCCAGGCGTTGGGGTTAAATTATTTCATAAATCGAAAGATCTAGACAAATTATTAAGATTTGATATGTTAAAGTCTAAATTTCCCCCACATATAAAAAAGTTACAACGCTTTAAAGTTTTAGTACAAATCATATTATGCATATGCATCATCATATTAGGAGTGTGCTACAAGTTTAGTACTTAAAACATTTCGGTTTTTTTGGTTTTGTACATTATTTATTTCGATTTATAAATGTAAAATTCCATAAATAATTAATTTAATTTTTGCTTATCAGAAAATTTCGATTTTTTCCATCAATACAAGTTCACTTTCTCATGGCCTGGAGCATGCCCTTCGCATTGCATGAAATATCGTTCGTATAAGAATGGAAACATGGTTTTGAACCTGTTCACAGGATTTTTTTGGAAATTTTTGTGGACCGCAGAATACGATGCCTCTGCTACGAATCCAACATTTCAAAAGTACATGCATTTGTACAAATCCCAAAAGTACCAATTTAAAACCACAACGGGTGAAAGCGATGTGACCGATTTTTGTTTAATATGTAGAAAATTAAGCACAAATCGGTCACATCGCTTGACTGACAAATGGACGGAAAATGGTGCACCGCACCGCAAAAGCAACAAACCGGGGTGAAAGCGATGAGACCAATTTTTGTTTAATTTTCTACGTAGGCTTGATTGACAAATAGACGAAAAATGGCAAACCGCGTAAAATGATGAACCTGCCCTCTACCACGCCCCCAAAATTTCAAACTTAGCACAAATTTTTAAAGTACCAACACGGGGTAAATGAGATGAGACCGATTTTTGTTAAGTGGTCTACACTGGCACATAGACGACAAATGACGAACTGCTACGAACTGATTAAATAACTTCAACATAACTTGAATAAATTCAACTCTTCGATAATTGATATATCCTGCCAATTTGACATATCAACAAAGTTCCGAAAAATGTAAAGAATCCCGGGAATCCAGAGGCTTTTAAAACATACTCACGAGTTTTTGACCTATAGCAGATAGGTGGACCAGGCAAACGCTAGTTTCAAATATTTTCCAGTATTTACGTTTCGCAAACGTAGCATGAACCATGATGTCAAAAATAGCGGATTCGCAATAAATCGAGTCCTAAAGTTTGCATTTAATTTCGAAGAAATGAGGAAAATCGAGCAACAAATACCATTTTGTCTGTTTTTAGGGCGTGTCAGGAGCGAAATTTTTTGTATCCTGAAATTATATCGGCATAACCTATTAAATGAGGAGCGGACTAATATATACTTTTTTGGAGACAGACCCACCCTAATAGTATGCATGGTATTTCATGAAATGCAACGGGTTGGACTGGAGAGCCAGTTTGCGTAGTAAATGTGCATATGTTGCATTCATACTTTCATACTGCTGAGTACATTTTAGATTTGTTTAATTTCTAGTCATACAGTTTCTATAAAACTTATACTTTCATTTGCAATTTTGTGGATTTCATTCAAATTTTTAAAATTAGAAATGCATATGTGAAGAAAGTAACAAAATTTTTGTATCCAAACATTTCAAACTTAGCACAAATTTTTAAAGTACCAACACGGGGTAAATGAGATGAGACCGATTTTTGTTAAGTGGTCTACACTGGCACATAGACGACAAATGACGAACTGCTACGAACTGATTAAATAACTTCAACATAACTTGAATAAATTCAACTCTTCGATAATTGATATATCCTGCCAATTTGACATATCAACAAAGTTCCGAAAAATGTAAAGAATCCCGGGAATCCAGAGGCTTTTAAAACATACTCACGAGTTTTTGACCTATAGCAGATAGGTGGACCAGGCAAACGCTAGTTTCAAATATTTTCCAGTATTTACGTTTCGCAAACGTAGCATGAACCATGATGTCAAAAATAGCGGATTCGCAATAAATCGAGTCCTAAAGTTTGCATTTAATTTCGAAGAAATGAGGAAAATCGAGCATTTTGTCTGTTTTTAGGGCGTGTCAGGAGCGAAATTTTTTGTATCCTGAAATTATATCGGCATAACCTATTAAATGAGGAGCGGACTAATATATACTTTTTTGGAGACAGACCCACCCTAATAGTATGCATGGTATTTCATGAAATGCAACGGGTTGGACTGGAGAGCCAGTTTGCGTAGTAAATGTGCATATGTTGCATTCATACTTTCATACTGCTGAGTACATTTTAGATTTGTTTAATTTCTAGTCATACAGTTTCTATAAAACTTATACTTTCATTTGCAATTTTGTGGATTTCATTCAAATTTTTAAAATTAGAAATGCATATGTGAAGAAAATAACAAAATTTTTGTATCCAAACATTTCAAAAAATCATAACAGATCCGAGTTTGAGCGGAGTGGCGTAGTAACTTTAAAAAATTGTAGCAAAATTGTTACGATCGCAGCAACCCTGAGTAAAAAATATAAGTAAAACTGCAATAATAACTTTCAAATTTTGCATTAATTTATATGCGAAAAGCTCGACCATGATAGACCGCTGCACGGGGAATAATTGAGAGAATTTGACGAATGTATTCTCAAATTTTTTCAATTCCCAAAGTCATGCTTTCATGCTAAAGCGATTGTTTTGTTTTTATTTTACAAACAGTGTTGTCATTAAACCAAAATTTCAATGAATTTCTTTGCAAAATCTTAAAAAAACAAAATCTTCAACAATTTGACAACACTGAAAGACTTTCGAAAAACACTGATGGCCCGATTAGTCAACGCATAGCATGGCATGGCATGGCTCGAAACCGAACCTGTCAAAGGGAGTTCTGTACAAACGATTAGTGAAAACATAGCATGGCATGACGACCTGCAGCAAATAGATTCCAACGTAAAAGAGCTGTCAAAATGGGTTGTGGAACCTGAGTTTTTATTGCAGGATTGCATTTTGTTTGTTATATATGTTCTGGATCGGATTATAAAATTTTTGGAACTTGCCATACTAATAAAAGTCAACATTTATTGGTCGAACATTCTACTTCCGAACACACCATTACAAATTTGCATTATTTAACCACAAAGTACACAAAATTAAAAAATACAAACATAAATCTATATCCATCTAGAATACTTGCCAATTCAATTTCTCCAGTGTTACCATAACGAAAAACTATTCATTATAAATTTAAAATTTAACATTCGCATATGGCAACTCCTTTACCCAACATAGCATAGGACTTGAGTAATCGCTTCTATGCGTCCATGCGTGTGCCATGCCATGCTATGCGTTGACTAATCGGGCCATGAGAGAGCGGTTGAAACTGGTCCACAACGATTGGCTACTAATCAGCAGGCTACTAATCATCCTTCGGGTTATCTTACACCATAAATTAGGGGATTGTTGACATACTGTATATCTTAAATAATATTATCTGCTAAAATACGAACAAAATATAATATGTTTTTTCCGTTTTTTTTTTAGATATAATTGTGAAAAGTTTTTTAACCTGCCGTACCATTATTTTCATATCGTGGAGAAACCGACTGCCGCAATTAAATCGCAGATATATTTTTATTCATATTATTTTATTGATTTGCAATGGATAATGATGAAAGTTATTGCAGTTGGACCATTACCTCTATTACATGATATTTTTTTAGCTGAAAAATATTTGGGTATATGCGAAGCATTGCATATTCAAATTTTAAAACTATTTCTTGAAAAATATTTCAATGAATTAAGTTATGATGGCAATCAATTATTACCCTGTTTAAATTATTTTTAAAAGTACAGGTTCATTATGAAAAAATTAAGAAAAATGAAGTGTTGATGTGCTGGTACTCGTTTTTGAATGAATTCAATATGCCGTTTTTAGAAGTTTTAAATATTAATTTTAAAAATCTCACAAATGGAGCCTGTGGGGGTTTTGATGCATTAGTTTCTTTACCTATAAATGAATATTTTGTTGCATCAATGAGTACCGAAAGAGAAGAAATATGCATTTGGGATGTTTTAACATGTAAACGGGTTCGTGAACTCAGAGGTATTCCACAGCCTACATCAATATGCCCAGTTGGAGAATTTGAAGCCGCAGTTTTATGTAAACGCGAAATAAAAGTAGTTAACTTTAATGATGGGATATTCAAGGTAATATAAAAAAAACATTTTTGAAAATATAAAATTTGAAAAAATAATATAAAAACTTTATACATACAATACATCTATATAGACCCACCGAAATAATTACATAATTAAATTCATTTTTTGTATTTACAAAATATTACATAATACTTAACAACATTACTTTATTTGGTTAAAAAAAAGAGCAATCTGTGCAAATTATGCAAGAGTACTTGAAATCTCTCTTAATAAGTTATTCACACTTGATGACACACACAAAATAAGAATATACCACCACACGTTTGACACATTTACTTTCCATTTACCATTTTGACACATTTACTTACAATTAGATAAAATATCAACGTAAATAAATGAATTGTAAGCGAGTGTTATTTGAACTTTTTTTTTGTAATATGACGGTTTAAAATAATTGTTAGAGATAAAGCGCTTTAACATTTTTCAAATATTTTAAGTTATTAGTAGGATTTTTTTTCTAAACTTTTTCCAATATCACCTGGTCAGATCAATATTTTAATTTTTTTACTTATGGATATACTCTATATACTATATATTATACTATGTTCCAATATTGACCAAAGTTAGTATTTAAATTGAAATTTATATCATTAAAACCCGCTTTGGAAGTAAACAAATATGTTAAAACGTCCTACAAAAACATGCCCAACTTTGAATGTTCTCTCTTTTTCTATAGTCCAAGAAGTTTAAAACTCCAATTCATAACATACAACACTATATCATGATCGAATCACATTTAGGCCGCGTTCACACCGAACCGGCGACGCAAAGTGCGATGCGAAATTTTCGCGACGAATTCGCAGGTAAAAATACCTGTTCACACCGAAAATCGATTCGTCCGCGAATTCTCAAAAACCGTTCACACCGAAAACATGAGCGAACTCTCGTTATAAGAACAAACGCCTTTGTCTCTCGTTTGTTTCACCCGTTACATTTCACATTCAAGTTCGAGGGGTCTTGGGATTACTCCATTTATAGTTGAATATTGGGAATTGTGTAGGAGGACTATCGGTTAGGGTCTTGAGATTACACCATTGATAGTTGAATGATGTGAATGTTGAGAATTGAGTAGCAGTACTATCGGTAGAGGTCTTGAGATTATTCCATTGAGAGTTGAATGATGAGAATTGATTATAATATTGATAAGTAAGAAAGTTTGAGAATTGAAAAGCAGGACTATTAAGAGGAGACTTATAGAGTTTAACTCATGAATTTGTTCAGAGGGTTCCAGGATTTTTTGGAACTCCTTCACCGAATTCAACAACATGCGGAGACATCATCTATAACCTCAAATGGAGTATTCAGTCAAGTCTGATTCCACCTGCCCTTGTATTTTCTCGCCACTCTCGAGCAGCACAGCAAGCCCACTCTATTGCCATTTTACCAACGTCAGCATAACTATTCTATATTCGTTCTTCATTCGTACCATATGGATGTTAATGATCTTCCAGAGAAAGTTTTTCCCGACCACTAGATATCCTGAATTTCAAAACCAATATTCTTTCGCACTACTCACACTATTTCACACCTTTCTTCCCTAAGAACCGATACAATGCAAGTATTATAGAGCTATAGAAAAATGGTTGAAAAGGACTGTATTTAAAGTTGGACGGTTTTGACAAATCATATTTTACACATATATAATTATTTCGGTAGGTATATATAATTAAGTTGTACGTCATTATTTTTTTAAACACTTTCTTTTCATATATTATATAAACTTTATAATAAAAGCATTAACCAATTTATTAGGTGACATTAAAGGGGGTCATGAATCAACATATGCCATATTTTGGAGTACACGATGATAAGCATTTGGTATGTCTTTCACGCAATAGAATGTACGTTAATTTGATGAATTTAGAATCCGGTGACTGTGTAACAACTTTTAAAGCTGGAGAAGATAGATTTTTAAATTCCCTTTTAATTTCTGGTGATGGACGGTAAGAATTGGTAATTTTTAAAGGTTTTTTTTTTAAAGAATATATTTTTTTAGAATTTTAGTTTGTGGAGATGAAACACAAAAACCGTTCCCTCTTCTAGTTTGGCATTTGTCGCAAAGAAAATTGCTATATGACTTACGAATTCCATATCATGAATTTTTGACTTCGCTATCAGCAATAACCCACGAGGGATCTTATGTGTGTGTGGTAGCTAAAGAGTTAAACGAACCTACGCCTAATTTTATTGTTGTGTATGATCTGCAAAGCGGTACCTTATTTAAGAAGTGGAAACCAACTTGTAATACAGTGTCAATAGCAATATCCCAAAATAATGCTTGCGTTATTGCTGGATTGGTTGATGCAAAAATATTGATTTGGGATCTTGTTACAGGAAATTGCAGATCCACACTAGTAGGGCATAATGCACCTGTAACATTTTTGAAATTGGACCCCCTTGGAAAAGTATTGTTGTCACGAAATAAGGAGGGCCGCGATAGCTCAATACGTATCTGGGAATTAAGTTCAGGTAATTTAATAAATACTTTACATTTTAAATCGTGGATTTTAAAGATACCTCATAGTAATTAAAGTGGTCATCATGAAATGCTCAAAACTCAACAATAACGATTTCTAAGGCTGTACTTTTGCACATAGGTTGGGTATATCTTAACACGCAAATTGGTACAATTTAAGTGTTGTACCCAGATTCGTTTAGTTTTTATGGCTAGTCAAACGTACATATATAAAGTTGTTTAAGAAATTCATTATTTTACATAGAACCTCAATATGGCAGTGACAATAAAACATATTTGCATTTAACTGATCTTAATCAAAAACTGGTAAAAGCGTTGTCTTAAGGTTATATGGACAATAACTGATCACAAAAAATTTATCTCCGATATATATACATACATATGTATGTGATTCACCAGATATCCCATATCGAACTTTTGCTATATATGGGAGGTGGGAGTGTCCTTTGGGCGATGTATTCCATTTTTGGCGTGTGAACTCATATTGTTTTATGGATCGTGGCTGTCGGCTAGCAATGGCAAACTTCTTGTCATTGTTATCCGAGAGCCATTGGTATTAATTGCCATGTAAAATCATTCACCCAAGCAGTTCGGATTCAGCATTCGAATTCTTTAATTGGTGTTAAACAAAGCCCATGGTGGGACAGTAAAGACCAAACATTTTATGAAAATTTGGTCAAGTTCGGTGCCGATCCGATGGGTGGTCCCAAAGTGGTCTAATTTTGGAAACTTTTCACATAAATCGTTCATAATTTCTCCGGAAAGAGAGGTCAAATGTATTACCATGTCCTATTATTTTTCCACTCCCAAGATTTCACTCATACATACCAACCCCCTATCTGCCCCCCATCTGGAGCTCTCCATACAAAAACTCAAAAATTAAGAAAAATTTAGAAAAAAAAACCTCATAACTTCCCCAGCGTGACCTCTTATGAGGGGTCTTAGAGATGGAAAAGTATATATTCTCCTGAGTCAATTTAGCGATGTCCGCCTGTTTGTCTGAAGAAATCAGTTTTTATAAGAAACAGTACTTCTGGCAGACTTTCAATTTTGGATTTATAACTTTCATATGTATACGCTGTTTTTCAATGATATTGGGCGAAATCGATCAACGGACACACCCACCTACCATATAAAGCAAATGTTCAATAAGGGATACTACGAACTTTGATATATATCGGGTTGAAACTTTGTGTGTAATCATGTATCATCGATACAAGCCCAATGGACACGCCCACGCTGGTGAACTATTATATATATCGAGCTGAAATTTGTTTGTGATCGTGTACCAATGATTCGAGTTTCCATGTCAAAAATGGAAAACATCGCCATCGGACACTCCTACCTCTCATATAAATCAAAATTTCTATATATGATGTCTAGTCAACCAGTTATGGCCAATATGAGTTCATATAACTCAAATAGATATCGCACCGAAGACACGCCCACGAGAAACATATATATAGGGAAAATACTCCCTATTGTGGTATACCTAAAGGATTTTGAGCAATGCTCCGAAACTTCCCAATCAAATCATTCCCAAACACCAAATTTTGACTGGAATTGCTTTGAAGTATTGTCTGTAAGTCTATAATAAGTAAAATTGATAGATCAAAGTTTTTTAAAAAATGTGTTTAAAAATACGAAAAATCCCAAAAAGTGGCATTCTAAAAATGGGGTGGTAATGTGGTACAGATGGGTAAGGTAATGTGGTATACAGTATATTTTAGGATATCTATTCAATTGAAGCTGGAAAAGGTACAAAGAAAAAATAGCATTTTCGTTTCGAAATGAGTCATCATGAGCCCAAAAAGTCCCTAATACACTGGAAATTATTTTTTTTTATTTAAAAATTAATATTTTCTTCAAAACTTTTTGAACAATTTTTTGTAATACCGGTTTGCAGATCATTTTTATAAGCAAGGACCTCAAGTGTACCACATTTACCGCAGTTTTGATTTTATAAGTAAAAAATGTTTAGAATTTCATGTATTTCATGAAGCGTAAAATGTTTTCCTGAACTGAGTTGTTGTTAGTGATCGAATTATTCGATAGTTGTAAACTATTCATTCATTTGATAGTTTCATTCAATAGTTTTTTCATTCGAACTATTCATTCAATGCTAAAATCACTCGATAGCTCTGAACACTAGTTATTATTTTCATTCAAATGAATGTACAAATTCGTTCGAACGATTTCATTTGAACGAATTCATTCGGACGAATTCGTTCAAATAATTCATTCAGTGCTAAAATCACTCGATAGCTTTGAACACTAGTTACTATTTTCACTCAAATGAATGAGCGTATTCGTTCGAACGAATCGTTCGATAGTTAAAATCATTCGATAGTGCCCATCACTAGTTGTTGTATTACTTTATATAAAAAGGTACATTAATTTTTAAATACCACTAACATTTGATCACGTGGCGGGGTGAAAAAACACGGTGAATACGCCAAATCGTGTTTTGGAAATATAACAATTTAAGAGCACTTGACGGTACAACGCATTTTTTTCAAAATACCGCATCTGGTCGGTGCGGTATCCTGTGTGGCGATAAGATTAAAGTGAAACTAAGTGAAAAACGCAACTTTTCTTTTCCCGCCTTTTTCCTCCTTCGGCTGAGTGATTCTCATATACTTGGCCAAAAATAACGGATCCCCCCGTCCATCTAACAACCAGTGGTAAACAAACACCTACATCTGTTTTTGTCTTGTTTATCTGCTTCTGACGGTCTCTGACAAACAAACAACTTCGTAAGTCAAAAGTCTGGTAAAGCCCGTCAATCGGCTGGAGTGACAGGTTGAGAAATTGTATGTCTATTTATTCTAGATAGGTTACCGCACTCCATTGCAAATCCTCGACCTACTCGATCGTTCTAACAAATTTACGTTCAGCTGGTGTTCCGCTTTAGGCCGCAGGTGAATTCCAAGCGAAATGATCTGTCAGCTCGAAGAGTCTGTACACGCTGTGCTCCACACTACTGCCAGACTGCGGTCGCGGTGCGCCGCTCATTGTTGCTCCAAAAATACGCTCCACGAGCACTGTACGAGCAGATATATAAATTTTTTCTTTTCTTCCTAAAACGATTCTTTGTACCATTAACGAGAAGATTCAATCAAATTTTATGACCCCAAAAAATTCTCCAGTACTTTCATCTTATCATATCATCTTATATTTTTAACATCACAATTGAAATATCGTAGATTTTGACGTTGTCATCTTGGTCTGCATACCACCTTATTTTCGTAAAAGTCTTTGATGTTAGACTTTAATTCATCAGAAAAAGATACACGCTCGCCATTTAGTAACAGTCCAGCTAACAAATGCTAATGCAAACTCAATTTGTGCATCTTTTGATTCTTATGAGAAATAAAGGTATTTTTCGTGGTACTACCAAAAATAGCATGATATACAAAAGTACTGGAGAATTTTTTGGGGTCATAAAATTTGATTGAATCTTCTCGTTAATGGTACAAAGAATCGTTTTAGGTACAAAAACAATATCTAAAGCATTATGTTGACCCATAATGAGGAGGTGATGTCCTGGATCGGCTTGTTAGCCATCTCAAGTACCATTTTAAATGTTTAGAAAAGAGTGATTTGTTGATAAAGGGATCCCAATTTTGTATTTCCCCGATCACTGAACGAGTTTCCATTCCTTAGAAAATTTTGGGTAAATTGCTGATCGGGAAATTCAGTAAAATAACTGCAAAGCAAATTACTCTCTAAGGATACCGGATATGGGAAGGTGGGTCAAAATGGAAGAGGATTTCTGTGGATGTATTATGTAAATTAATTGAGCCCACGAGTCGTAGATGTAAGCCAATATAAACATACCAAGGGTTCGCCACGAAAAATGTATTATTTCTTCAATATGAGTAGTTCGTGCTTTAGTTTTGTCGCGTCAAATTTCGTTATATTTTGGTGTAAGCAATTAGTGTTTTTTTTTAATGAAATATGGTACTAAAACTAAGTTAATTCCTGTCAATAAATGTATATACATGCTTAAAAAAATATAAAACAATGGATTAGATAGTTAGACTAAACATTAATACAGCAAATGCTGACGAGTTATTGTCCGTGCTTTAGTTTTGTCCGACACCTTTTTTGTTCATCAATTTTTGAAGTATTAAATGATTTTCATTCTATAGAGACAAAGTTATTACCGATGATACGCAGCAGACAAGTCACCGTTTAGATAATTATTGCGATTCTGTTGTTTAAATCAAAGACTAATGTGAAGCTATGACGCTTTTCAGTTCATGAAATTGTCCATTTTATCTGAGTGCAAAGATAAATCTTTAAAAAAAATCAATGTTAAAAATAGTCAATTCTGTTGAGCCGATTGTGCGCGGGCCTTGCCCGCACATGCGTAATCGGCCCGGGCGGCCGCAATCGGCCCGGCGGCGCAATCGGCCCGGGTCGATTATTCGAGCCGTCGAGCCGATTCGGTTCGTCGAGCCGATACGAACCGTCGAGTCTTCGTGGTCAAACACGAAGCAGGTAGAGAAGAGAGAGGGAATGGTTTTTGAGCGTTGTGCGTCGCTTTTGGTTTTATGACCATTTGTGTTTTGTTTTTTGTCTATTCGTTTTGTTTTTGTTGTTTGACTGCGTGCGCTTGTAGCTGTTGGTTCTTTGTTTTGTATGAGTTTATGTGTGTTTTGATGACTCTTCGCAACGCGTGAAATGCGTGCATATGAGAATATGAATCTGCGTAGTTAGCCACATAGATTGATGCGCGCATATAAATAGCGCGTAAATGAGTGTGAAAGGATTAATTTCACAATATGCACCTGATAAATACACTTAAAAAAATTATTATTTTAAAAAATTTCATTTTTTCTGAAAACATTTTTTTAAATCAGGTATCTTTCCAATAATAATGTAAAATCAATGAAACAAAAAAGTAATTTGATTAATTAAAGTGGACTTTATGTGATACAAAAATATCAACATATTATCATTGTTCGGTATTTTCGGCATTTTCGGTAATAGCAGATCTCTTTGCCGTAATAACAAAATGAAAAAAAAGAAAAACAATTTGTTTATCATTGGATAAAAAAATTATTAAATTTATTTTTTCAAATCAAAAATAAAATTGTTATTTTTTTAAATAATATGTTTTTGTAGTGTATTTATCATGTGCATATGGTGAAATTAATCCTTTCACACTCATTTACGCGCTATTTGTATGCGCGCATCAATCTATGTAGCTAACTACGCAGATTCATATTCTCATATGCACGCATTTCACGCGTTGCGAATAAGAGTCATCAAACACACATCAAACTCATACAAAACCAAGAACCAACAGCTACAAGCGCACGCAGTCAAACAACAAAAACAAAACGAATAGACAA
>CM029565.1:28377205-28453355 GCA_017309665.1 Coelopa frigida | reverse complement strand
CGCATGAAAGGAGAGATCATGGGTATGGACAAGTAGAGAAGTAGAAATATCAATATTCAACAAATTTGGAATTATTCGTAAAGGTTTCAAATATTAAAAGGTTATTTGAAAATTTTACGAAATTGATAAATATTTCTTTCAAATAACTCAATTTAGAATCAACATTTACCAGCACAACTATCTGAATTCTCTTCCATTTGAAATTAACAATAATAATTTTTCCTCCTAAAACATAATCAGTAAATTCTCGTATTTTAAATTTCCATTGAACTTTAACATCGAGTCTTTGAAGCGGCGAGTGCTTTTTTGTTCTGGATTTTCCATTAGCATCCCTAACCTCGTACAAAGTTAAATAAATTATAATCAATTACATATTTTCATTTAAAACGCAATGATTCGTTTTCACGGAAATGTAAATTAGCAAATTAATTTGTGAATTTAGCAAAATTACGTTGTGACAACCACTGACACATAGTGTGCACCTACACATTGGCAATTGTGCCTGTATTATGCACATATACACCAATACACAAACTCACAAACAAACGATGCCATGGAAGAAATAAATTCCCAAACATTGAACTATTTTTGTGCAAATTCAGCAACATTTTACGGAAAAGGACAACAACAGCAACCATTTACAACGTCCCATTCAACAACAGTCAATGCAATTAGGGAAACAACAACAACTTGACCGCATCATAATTACTTCGTAACAGAATTCTCGGAAAGACGTTTAATTCGAAGCTTTTAAAATCAGAAACAATTTCTTTTGCCAAGTAATTATTGGTATTTATGGGCCTTAGGAAAAATTCCAATTAAGGGAAATTCAAAACGGACTCTGATTTTTCTGCTAAAATATTGGAAAATGTATATGCAAATTAATTAAATAAATATGAATTACATCAAAACCTCGCAAATTAATTATTGGAAGGTCGAGTGGAAGTAATATTAATTTTATGGCCGCACGTTGGTGGCCCACTGCATTCGATGCTACCTAAATATGTCCGAATAAAAAGTTAATTAATTTCTCTATCCAAATCTCCCCCGCTCTGGGTCTCTTTGTGACGGATGATCGACTCGATGCACTCGGTTGTTTATTTATACGCCGCAGCTGTGCCTAGTGGAAATAATGAAATCGTCCCACTTTCACATTGTAATGCGAAATAATTTCCGCGCACTTTAAACCCACTGTAAAGGAATCAAAAATGCTAATTTCGAGAGATTAACAAAAAAATAAAAAAGAGAGAGAGCGAGGAAGAGTGAAATATAAATAAAAACCTCAGTCAGCGATAAATAAAATTAAGCTAACGTTTATTTAAATGCGAGCGACGACGCAATGGTCCATCGATTACAAGCGATTACGAGCAATAAAAGCAACAACCACTGCAAGTGCAGCAGCAACAAAAGCGCGTGCAATCAAAACAACAACGGCAGCAGCCTTCCGTGCAGCCATTTATTCATCAAAACAGACATTTGACGCCCACCGTGGAGCCACATCCACCTGCGACCAGCGCCGCCCTCGCTTCACCCTCGTCCTCTGCGCCCCGGCCGGTCCATCAATCGTGTCATTGACGGCAACCACCGCCGGAACCAACCGCCCGCCCTCATCCGTCTTCCGCCCCTCGCCACCTGCGCCCTCGACCCACCCACCCGTGTATAGTGGGCCCAATTCGAGTCATGTGAGTGAGAGTCGCAGCTGCACAGTGCAATAACAGCAAAAACAACCAAAACTACGAGCAAAGATAATAACAACACCGAAAACTATTTCCAAAAATAACAACGAATATTGCGATGAGCAACAATAGTGGAAATTGCAAACATTTCGCACTTTTTCTCGCTCTCCATTAATCTCTGTCGCTTTCTCTCTCTCCCTCAGACCGTCTCCAATAAATTCGTAATCATTTGCGTGCGGAAAGTTGTCCACCCCCGTGTCCTGTGGTGACATCCGTGGACGTTTTTGTCGTTTAAATTGAATTCGTAGGGATAAAATAATTTGGTGAGTATTTTCGGGCAGCGAGCTTCGAACAGTCGATGTGTCAGTGCCGGAAGTGGCGAGGCGACCAGAAGTGGGCAACCGACGGCGAGGCATGAATAGAGACCGAGAGCGAGGCAAACAATGTGTCAATCACACAGGGAGATCGTGGTGTGCGTGTGTGGGGTTGTTGCTTTGTTTCTCTTGTTTTTCCAGTTCCCATTCATCCTGACAAACCCCTCCCTCAACACGATTGACACTTAACGACAGTTGAACAAATAATCGACAGCCCTTATTGACGTTGTTGTTGCTGTCAAAGAGTTAACTAACATTTTCATTACATTTATTTCGCTTTTGTTGCTGACAACAATGGCAACAACTCCATCGAATCGAATGCAGCAACAATGACATCAACAACATCGAGAGCACTTCAATTATATTGTTTCATTCTGTCATTGGTGCCAATTCGTCAGGCTCTGAGTTCACTCGATTTTTTGCCCTTTTTCGGTCTAGGTGTAAGAGTTATTTGTTCGCGATTTTTCACGGCAATCATTTGTTTCCTTTCGGTAATCTGTTTTATTTTAGCTCACATACTCGGTTTTATATCATTCTTCACGGAACATCGGAGTTTTTATGAAAAACCTTTGTCCCGTAGCAAGCGAAATAGTCGAGGGTTTTTATACCCTTCACCCTACTTCATTCTCCACTCACTGACTTCTATATTCTATTTTACTTTTGTCACTTCCTTCCATCCCATCTCCATAAATATCCAACACTGCCTCCTTCTTCCTTTTTTCTACATCCATCACTCGTCGTCCATTCGTCGATTGAACATCCCCATGAGGTGTTTTTCTCCCCTCCCTCTCATCGTGTAATTCAATATTCATTCCATCAACCAGACCTTTGTACACCTCTACCATAAATCCTTCTCCTCCTTTCCTTTGTTTACCTCAACCACTGTATATTTTTCATTTCAGTCTCTGCTTCTCCAGAACCAAATTTGCTCTGTGTTTATTTCAGGCGAGCATTCTTCCCCATCTGTTTATTCAACCACTTTTTTTCAATACTATATTCAACGCATCCAGGGCTTAAATCCCGTGTGACATATAGTTGTAATAAAAGACTGTATTTATTTAATTTTTTAAATATTTTTATTTATTTTCTGTGTTTTATTTTAAATGTTGTTTTTTCTCATTTCACTTTTATACTTATTTCTGTGTTTTTCTATAATTAATTGTATTAATTTAAATGTAATATATATGTATATATATATTTATATATTTTGCGCTAAAACGATTGTTTGCAATTTCCTTTCGTCCTCTCTTCCTTTCATTATTTCGTATCCATTTATTAATTAGTATTAATTAAGAATTTAATACTATTTCTGATTTGCATGTAAATGTTTAATTAATTCCATTAACTAGATGAGGCATCGAAAGTAAAATATCAAAAACGAATAGCAATCGATTAAATAAATTCCAATATACAGCATGGTCGGGTTTCCATAACTCTTTTTTTACAGTTTAGCTTAAAAGGTCGTTAACTTAAATGCTAATTTGTACAAGTCTTGTGGTATATAGTGGAGCAAATGGTGAAGGAACATGGAAAATAGTAGAAAGTAGAGAATAGTAGGTAGTAGTGGAAAATTATGAAATTAAGTAGGGAAATGGTTCTCTGTAGAAATGAAGGGCAAAACACTTATCACGTAATTTATAATTTAATTAATTAATTATTTTTGCATATGTGTGTAATGAGTGCTGCGCTCTACTTGCTACTGTAATTACTTCATGAACTAAGTAAGCAAGTAAATGGTGCTCCTGAGCCCTCAAGTACTCAACGGCAAGTACTTTGCCACTCTCACAATACCAAGGTAATGCGATCATGTGAGTGTGTATGAGTAACCGAATACTCTTCCTGTATACTAACAACGAGTCCATTGAGCACTTGAGGACCCAATTACATGGCTCAATGTTATGTACTTAATTATTATATAAAATTATGCTTCTTAGCCTTTCTGTTATCCATTATTCAATTAATTTTTGTTGCTCTACATTATTTAATTATATTATATATTAAATTAAAAAGGAACATATACAGTTTTTATAAGATTTAAACTTTATACAAATTATAAATAGTTTTTCCACATTTTTTTTATTTTTTTAATGTTTTTTTGTTTGTTGATTTTTTGAAAATTATTGAGTTGTTTAAGTTAATTAATCACAAATCATTGATGGAAACTTTGCATGCTAATTTTTCAATAGATTAGGCGACTCGTCTCTTGGTCCGTTTTTTGCATAGAGGATGATTTTTGTGTTTTTCTTGGGTTCTTCTCTTTTGGGAAATTGTTCGCGGTGTGAGGAGTTCGTTCGTTCGTGACTTCTTCTTAGCATCGAGGATATACACAGGTTTGTTACATAGTAGTAGAGATTGTTTAATTTTATTATATTTTTATACAAGAAAATTTACAACTTTTATCTATTATTATTCGCATTTAACTCTCTTCTCTCGACTCGGTTTACACCGACGCAAACGAGTTCATGTTCCTTCGACTTGTGTGTATTCGAGAACCGAGTCCGGCTGCATCCTCGCTAAGAAATGCACCCAACGTTGCTTAATTGCTAACCTTTAATTCTGTGTTCCCTCCCTTACTTGTTTTGTTTTTATTTCTATTTAGCTATTTACACTTTCTTCTCCTTCGATCCCTTTCGTCTCTAATTTCGTTGGCATTTCCTCTGTTACTCTGTTCGCTCCGTCTCTCTCTCTCGCTAGTTTCGCTCTTTTTATTTTCTTATTTAAATTCAATTTTTCTTTTTATATTAGTGTCAGGTAAAAAAGCTTCTTCAAGTTGAGTCTGTGTGAGTCCTGTGAGTGTGGATGTGTGTAATAGAAGGTTTTTTTAGGGTGGTGGTGGGATGCTTTTGGAGAGCTTCAGCTACTTGCTATTCTATTGTTAGTATATACTCTAGTTCATTAACTTTACTCTATTTATTTGTAGTCACTAATTTCGTTCAGTGCATTTTCCAGTTGAGGACAGCTCGGACAAGACCTTCTACTCGGTATCTCTTCAAGGTAGAGCGCGGGCATCAAGTGGCAACCGTTGTATGCGTCATTTCCTTTCTAGTTTCTGTAGAGATTAGCGCTGCAAAGAGAAACAGAAAAGAGGAAAGGGACGTTTAGTACACTTATTATCATTCATATTGGCTGCGTTTTGAAAAGTCCTTTCCCATGAACTTGGGACAATAAACCCAACTTTTCATTGAAACATTCCCCTTTATAAAATTCTTCCTTTTATAAAAATCGTGTACATCGATGCCACTCACCTCAAATCCATTGGTTTCCTCATCAATGATACCACAGCCGATGTTGTGTTCTTAGTTCGTTATCTAATGATTTTGTTGTTGAGTTTGTGTTTGTTTCTGACGTTGTTGTCTTTGACAATGCAGATGTTGTTGTGCCAGAAGACGGCAGAGTTGTTGTCGGGGATGTCGCGGTCGCCGTTCTGTTTGCATCACCGCCGGCAAGCAAGAGTTGCGTCGTTGCCCCCCTCGTTGTCATCGATGCTTTCGCCGCCTTCTCAGCGGCATCCAGCAGTAGTTGTTGTTGCTGGCTGCTCGCCTTGTGATTGTTCACCGCACTCAGATGTATGCTCTTGGACAGCGTTAAGCTGTACTTCGGAGCGACCTCCGAAGGCAACTGCTGCTGGTCGGGTTTCTGCTGATGCTGCTGCTGGTGGTGCTGCAGCTGCAGACGCCGCTGCTTGCGGGGCATCGTGCGCACCATCCCGCTGACCCCGGCCCCGCCGACCCCAACTCCGACGCGGCTCGTCGCGGCCACGCCCCCTCCACCGCCCCCGAGCACCACCACCCCATTGGCGCCGATCTCAAACTAAAGGTTGTCGGGGTAGCTGCGGAAGTTGTAGGTTCTGGCCCGCTGGAACTGCATCGTGTCGCTGCTGCTGTACGGGTTGATCATCGGCGCCGTCGACTGCGAGTTCATGGTGCACATGCCGTCGTCGAAGGCGCCGTGCTCGCTGCCGCCCATCAGCGGGCCCGAGTTGCCGCCCAGCTTGCGCTCGCCCCCGATGCTGCTGCTGTTGCTACCGTTGCCGCCGCCCTGCTTGATGGGCTTGAATATCGCCGTGGTCGCGTAGTACTTCTCCATCGGCGGAGGCGGCACCGAGGGCGGCCGCGGGAATATGCTGCTCAGCGGGGGCGGGGGTGTGCGCCTGACGTTCACGTAGCCGCCGCCCGCGGACATCTTCGTCGTCGGTATGTAGTCCTGCAT
This sequence comes from Coelopa frigida, assembly GCA_017309665.1. NCBI lineage: Eukaryota > Metazoa > Arthropoda > Insecta > Diptera > Coelopidae > Coelopa > Coelopa frigida. The sequence goes on along the minus strand of CM029565.1, from coordinate 28,447,096 downwards.
GTGGGGCACGGCGTAGCCACCTTCGGGAACATCTGCGAGGAGGGAGAAGACATTTCACGTAAGTTTAGTCTTTCTGCATGTGTGTGTGTAGTGCGGTGTTAGTTGTGAGGATTCCCGCAGGAACCGAGTGCTCGCATGCGGAGTCGCCGTCGTTACGGTTAAATTAATGCCTTTTCACGCCACGGCTGGGGCGGCCGATCCAAGGGCGGGGCGGCGCCAGAATGGGGTGTTTGCGAAGGGGTTCGGCTGGGTTGGGTTTCGGGGCGGGTCGGGTGGAGTATGGGCTGCGTGGGGAAAGTTGTGGTAAGGTAATGGTGGGGTAGAAGCATAGGAGGAAGAGTCGCGTAGGCGTTGAGAAGGAATCGTGCGGTATCGGGTAGTAAATGTCGGGTTATGAAGGGTTTAATTCGGTTTCCCTCGCAGGGGTTCATACACACCTGTGTAGTCGGGCGTCATGTTACACTGCAAATCATTAACCGCCGCATAGCCATTGACGCCGCTCGTGTACATGTTCACGTTGAATGGCTCGTGGTAGAGGCTGTTCTTGCCAATCGAGTCGTTGTCGTCCACACTGGCCTGAAATCAAGGACAACTACGTAAGTAGGGGTTGAATTATGTAATTGGAAAACATTTCCACAGCATACTCAAATGTAGTTTCGTAATAAAGTTATTAAATTATTGACGTCACGCAGGGACGGGAAGCCCTAATTTATTACCGACCCTGGGGGCAACAATCAATTAATTTGAGGCAAACTCTTCTTTCATTGCCGCCAGGTATGTTCTATTCAGTTGTCTTTAATATCGGACATTGAGTTCTTCAAGTTGGTCGAACGAAACTTTCTATTTAAGATAAATTATATGTATAATACCTTATACATATATCTATTTACCATATCCCTATAGGTCTTGTCTCTTAAAATGACATAAATAGGACATAAATAAGACACGATTAGCAAAGCGTATCCTCATTACAACATTGAAAAACCATTTCAATCCCATTCCTACCTTCCTCGATTTGGGTCCATAGCCATATTAATCGTGGTCGAAATAACTTTCGCTGCCAAAACTACTACAACGATTGGGCGAGGAAAACTTTTGGTTTTAATGCACTTGGAGCGGTTGCCAACTACGACCGACGTTTAAAACAAAGAGCGAAACACTCATTAACGACAAATGCTCCGCCCCATCCTCTTGGCCCTTAGATTATGTGCCATGGCACAAACCCCATGACCCCACCCACCAACTCAAGCTGGTCTCCGGAATCACCAGAGCAAAACACAAACGGCACCTCGACTCGATAACTGAGAACAAACCCCATATAGGGAATTACACAGGCGAAGAGAGATAAACGGACGGATGCGCGGAGAGTGGGGAGGGAAAGGACAAATGAAAGAAAGAGAAAAAAGGTATAACAATAATACCAACTCAAATAAGAGAATAACAAATACGATGGAGGAAAAGAACGAAAGGAAAGGAAATAGAGAGAGCGAGGAGAACTTACCTTAATGCCAGTGCCATTTGGACGATGTTTATCCACGTTGCCGCCAAGTGTATTCGGATTAAAATTGTATTGGAATGCGTCCAAAACGTTGCTGCCGCGAGCACGTTTCGTACGCGATACAATAAACAGTATCACGGCCACAAGGAGGATTATAATAGTTGTTAGTACAACAATTACAACGCCAATGAAATTCTCCTCGGATGGTTCTTGATCGATGGGTTTCGGAGCAATTACTGCAGGAATGGACACATCGTACAATCACAACAGCACCAGCCAGATCCACGGCGACAGCGATGAAATGCAACATGAAATAAAGAAAGTGGAGAGATTTAATGTAATTGGTTGCTTTGCTTAATGAACAGACATTCATTTTAAACAGGGTTGGGCGAGTGGCACAGACAAAGTCATATAAACGTCCTGTATTCTGTACTCGTAAATGTACTTGGTCATGTTGCAGAGAGTTCATTTTGAGTTATGGCGGGGAAGTCGTTGCATTTAATTATCACTATAACAGTCACATAACTCTTCCTACACACTGAATGCTTACACAGAGTCTTTGTTAATGGATATTACGAATTGTATTGATATATTTTTCGGTATATATTTCAACTCGCTTTCTCACGTCCTCTTCGGGGATATGAGGACCACAGTAATAATTCCCACTGTCCCCTTGGGTTCCTTAGCCGCAAGAAAAACCTAACTAATTCCCCGAAATAAAAAGCGGAATAGTGTGAGAGAGATAGAGAGAGATGGGTGAGGTAACCATCTTTTCTCGGGAAGGAGAGATCATGAAATTGTGCTTACATTGTGGTCCATTATTGTAAGTTCGCTCGCCGCTACCGCCATTTGTCATCATATTTTTGCCATTCTTGTGGTATTCATTGCTCTGTAGAGGATATTCTCGCGTATCCTGCGACATCGTCGAGCGCTGCTCCTGCTCGTCTGTGAAATTTCCCACCGCGGGCACTGAAAGATACAAAGAGATGGAGAAAATATGAGTGAAGTGAAAATTTTGTTGCATATAAAATAATTTTTAATTTTTTAAGTGGTTTCAGAATTATTTTATGTGTTAAAATCGCGTGAGAGATGCCGACAGAGGGGTGGAGATAATGTTGGTAAAATGCTAAAAGTTTCATAAAAGACAAAGGAAAAAAGATTATTCCATATAACAAAGTATGGCGGAGAAAAATCCTTGAAAACTTTTAGCGAAATGGGTTAAACATTTTTCTTTTTAGAATCTGTATGTCCGAAAATTCAACGGGTTTTGGTTTTGGCGAAATATTTCCGTGCAGCCGCGTGAAGAAAGGCCTTTTGTTTAGCGAAGAAATTTCAGGAGTTTTGTTTAAAAGTATTTCCAAGCGGTTTGCCAGCCAACGAGAACTTTTCGCTGAAGGCCAGCGCAACATTAATGGATGAGTTGAGAACTGGGGGCGAGGGATAAGAAAAGGGTGGAGTCGACAAGGGGTGGAGAGAACGGACGGACGAATGAGAGTTGGCGATAGAATTAGGGGAGCATGAGTTTTTCAATTTTATATGGGTCTGCGAATGCGGATGAGACCACGACTACAGTCGAACTTCGAGAGAGTGGGAAACCAATGACAGGTCCATTAACATTAAAGGAAATATATTTCTAACAACAAAGTTCTGAGCAAATTGTCAAACTTGTTAACAGGTCAATTGAGGCCATTTTGGTTACTGCATTCAAAGGGCAGATCCTCTTCGAGATACCATTTCCAAACATGATCACCAAAATAATAATTGATTTAAGCAACGATGGAAGCACTTTAAACTCTTTATTGACCATTTTCAGGTCCGTTTTATGATGCTGTTTTCATTCATTTTGCGATGAAAATCAATTTTCCCCATCTAAATACCGCGGGCTTTTATTTCGCGATGAAAAGGGTTCATTGAATACGAAAGAATGCGTTCCCTCGCAGTGTTGCCACGCCAACAAATAATTAAATTAAAAAATGGGAAAAGGACTATTTTAAAAAAGATCCCCAGTGAGCCAAAATTCAACGGAGTTTTTGCTTCGACAAATACCGGAATAAACCACGAGCCAGCTTCCACTACCTATCATCATTAAGACCCCGCGTCCCCCCTGGGGCAGCAATTTTTAAACGATTTGTCACGAACAGGACCGCGTCGAGCGACAGCTGCGAGTCTTTTGTGTTCAAGAAAAGGAATTATTTTCATTGTTTTAGGGCTTTCTCTCCGTGTTTATTTTTCTCTTCCCTACTCGATGGCAGCTCTTTGTTTGTGTCTCTGTGCGAGTGTGGGACGCGTCAACACTTGCGAGCCATCAAAAATTATCGCTCACCAAACAAAGGAAGCAATGAAATGTGAAGTGAGCAAGAACTCGTTGTTGTTGTTGGTTGTCGAGTTTTTGTTTTGTTTTGTTGGTGTTGTTGTCATTTAACCCCAATTTGAGAGGATTTCCTCAAATGATTTACTCGCATTACAACCGCGCTCAGATGCAATTGCGGCCGTTGTTTTCGGCTCTGATTTCCGGGGACGCGGACACCACAAATAGGGATCCCTTCTATTCCGTGGAGCGAGGGGAGCCGCCCATGGGGGAGGAAGGGGGACCGAACGCCCATTGTGCGAGTGCGAGGAGTGCGTTTAATGTGGCACGAAACATTTTAATTATTTTAAACGCTTTATGTCGCATAGATAAGGGCTGCCGCAACAACAATGGAGCAGGCAACAGCAACCCCATAAGGACAATAATGGCGTCCACAGCAGCAGTGACGACAGCAATCACAGCGAAGCAAGGAGAAGAGAAAATGAGAGAGGGAAGGGGGCAACGAATACAATGGAGCACAATAACAAAGGCGAAGGACATCCAGGGTCTCGAAGGGCATCAGAAATCATAATTACCCAGAGAGCGGCATGTCCAAGGACACAGCTGACAGTCGGAGAAATAAGAGCATCATGGGTTGGGAGAAATAAGGATCAAAAGAAATGTGGTTTATGCCGAGGCTCATGATGGAGAGCGATGGGGCGGAGTGAGGGGGAGGAGCTGTCTCAGATTCCTGGAAGCCCAGCAGAGATTGCCATCGTTCCGTAATCTTCAAAGCGAAATTAGGACGACACAGCACAGGAAGAAGCAGCATCTTATTTTCCCACCCCGTCGCTCAAATTAATCCCCTCTCCATCGCTTCCCTCGCCGACTACCTTCCCTCCCTCCACCACTCGGCAACTCTTAAAGGGCTGACGGCACTTCCGCTTCAAAAACGTATTAAAAATGCATTTGCATCGCACACGTCCTGCCGCCTCCGTCCCCCTGGCACGCATTGGCGCGCATCAATAAACGCTTTAATGCGGCACCGCAGGCAGATCGTAATTTCCCTCGAGGGTTTCTCCCTCCGCCGCAAACGGAATCGACATATGCATTTCTTTAATTCACGCTCTCTTTTTGTCGAGTTTTCTCCATCCACGAAACGACGAAATCCACGTCGTAAAAGATTCGGCGTAACGAATGCATTTCACGCAGCTTCGCTGAATGGCTGAATTGACGAAGGTAAATTGATTGAATCATCGCGTGGTGCTCGAACAACGAGCTCGACGGTTGGTGAGAGCGAGCGAGGGGTGCGGCGGCAGGACGCGGATGATCGAATCCGGGGAGATTCGTGTGCGACGCTCAGAAGGAAGCACGGAAATTACGCACTTCAACTCGCTGCGCTGTGTGTGTGCGAGAGTGTGGAACAGCTGCCAGTGAAAAGTGTGACCGATGCGCGGAGTTTCCTCGAAAGAAATGCATTTCCGAGAGACTGATATGCGTGTCACATGATTTCATCAATTGAACAGAATCTCGCGCAGGCAGCTTATTTGGGGCTTATTAATTACATGATTCACGACTTCACTCATTTTGAAGCCATTTAGAACATGACAATGAATCATTCTGAAGCCATGTAGGAGATGATTATGACAAAAGCTCATTCAACTATAAATTGATATGATGAAAGTGATGAAATCAAATAAATAAATTCATATTTATTGATTGGAAAATAAATAAAAGAAAAAAAATTAATAAAAATAAATGTTCAACTATTAATTTCTATGTTTTTTGCAATGTCCATTGCTTTAAAGGCATTCATACTCGTCTTACGGGAGGACATTACAAGTATAAACGATTGTCATCCTTAAATCTCCTTCTTCTGAAGAGCGAAATTCCGTGTACGTGATTTTAAAGCCTCGCATTTCGACTCCTACTTATGCCTGCTTGCCAAACAATGAGCATAGTTCGTATTCAGCTCGCATTCAGCACTCATTCAGTTTCAATAAAATCATTTTCAGCTTCATTTCACTCTCAAGTGCTGCCCAAACGAGCACGAAGGAGCACACGAACACAATGCACTACAGCACAGTGCATCGGAGACGAGTTCGTCCAAGCCGCATTATCCTTGCTGCGGAGGGAACTTTTCCGGCATGTGGCCGGCGACAATGGAGGTAAATCCCATTACAAATGCGCCGGCCCCTGCCTCGATGGTGAGGTGAACCAGTGTTGAAGAGACCCTGCAGCAAATGCAGTTCCTTTCATTCTCGAGGGCTGCTGCTCGTGGTGTTCATGCTGCCGGAGTTGTTGCTGGCGCCAGAACTGCATCGCTTCATGCTTATATTGATTAAATTACATTGCAGCAAGTTTTCCCGGCCGACTCCGCCCTCCTCTGGACTGATTCCCCCGATGGAGCCTTCACGAATTTCAGTTATTTTCCATTTTACTTACGTTCCCATTGTAAATTTACATCGCATTCAAAGGTAAATAACAGAGAGACAGAGCGAGCAAACAAAGAGACAGAGAGAGGGGGTCCATGTGTGTTAGTCTAGTTCGCTGCAGTCGTTTCTATGTCGTTGCAGTTTCTGTTTGCGCAAATATGCTTAAGGGACTTTAGGTTGTTGTTGTTGCTGCTGCCAATGTTGTTCCCGCTCGGTGTCTTCTGGCTCCCCAATGGCTGCTGCTGCCGCACATATGAGAATATTCCACATTAGGCTCATGGCCAACAACGTCGGGTTCAAACAAACAGCCGGGAGGACGAAGGCAACGTTTCCTCCGTTACGGCTCCGAAAGACCCATTGCCAAATAGAATGCAATCGATTTTATCCACCCACCCATTTTCGGAATTTTTCGAAAAAACCAACACATTTTGAATTTAGAAACACTGATTTTCGAAGGATATAAAATAGGTTAAGGAACTGCGACTATAGTGGAGAAAACTATTTAGAAACTCACCCGAGATGAACGATATCTCCGAGAGCATGATCCACTTGACGGCGAAGTATAGGTTGATTTTCAGATATTTCCCCACCCGATGGTGCAGCTTGATGGTCACATCGCGGGCGTGATCCATGATGATGTCGGGCATGTAGGAGAACTGGACTGGCTCCCCAGAGAAGTACCGGCCGCCGATGCTGAACAACACCTTGGCGTTCATGAAGACCTGCAAACGAGACAAGGGCAAAGAAAGGAAGTTTAGTACTTAGTACTTATATATGAAGGCACTGAAAGGGTTTGGAGCTGAACGCACCTGAACATCCTTGGTGAACATGTTGTTGGTATGCAAGACGATGGCGCTGAAGTTGCGCACGGTGTCGAACTCGAAGACGATCTCGACGGGGCGGCCCATCAGACTGGGCGTGTCGTTGCGCCAGCCGATCCACTCGTAGCCTAGAAGAGAAAGACATGAATATTAGGAACTTTATGCAATACACACAGTCATTCAATCAATTTAACGTCGATATTTTGATTTGGAAATATCTGTTGTAAACGAACCCCAATTGGTCCCTTTTCGGCCATTCCAACTTCTTCATTAGAACTTCCTAATGTACGACAATTAAATAACTTTGGCATAGGCTTGAATTATTCGCCAATGCTTCTTCGCCCTTTTTCCCCACCCCTCACCCCTTCCGGCCTGACCGCGTTCATTTCGGCGTCTAGTCGCCTGAGCAAAGTCGAGTTTCTGGCCAAAAATTAAAACTTTTCAAATAATTTCGCCATCAATAAACAAAATAAATTATTTGCTGCGAATGGGAGAAATTTTCAATGTAAATATTATGCATATTTTTTTCACCGCTCCTGCCGCTCGCTGCCCCCTTCCGCTAGAATGTAATTTATGGGCGCCTATTTGGCTAACAGAGGGCCCCTTCTCATGGAGCCCTCGCATAATCCCCCGGCCCTTCATCGGCGGGTTCATTTGTCGATGTTTGGCGCGTTGCCAATCGACGAACTAAACCAAAAATTATTGAGACTCGTCGCTGTTAAGTAGAAAACTTGCTTATTACTCACACAGAGAGACAGACAGACGACGATAGTTGGAGAGACGGACATTAGTCGGAGAGGGACAGACAGACAAATGGACTGAAGGGGAGACCTTGGTTCAAACCGCGGCCTCCGAGTTGGAAACCCAAAAAACTTCGCCGTCTTGTTCCGATCGAGAGAGAGTGAGGTAGAGCGAGTGAGCGAGGGAGAGAGTCGAGTGAGTAAGAGAGAGAAAAAGGAATAGGAAGAAATCGAAGTCGAAGTGAACTTTGCCGCCGCATAATCAATGCATTCAGGAAGTTTCGTCGTTCCAGCCTTCGCAGACATCCATACCCAGGCGGACACACAGACACACGCACACACACCCACCGACCTTCCACTCGAATGTCCCTTCGACAATCACACACACACAGACACAGTCGTATTGATTTTCAATGTCGTTTGTAAGCATCAAGAATTTGAATTTTGCATTTCTTCCGTTTCGGCGTTTCGCCCCCTCCCCCGCCTAGTCCGCGAACTCCGTTTCGATTCGTTCGCTCGTTCGGCGGGAAATTATTTCATTCCCCTTTCGCCTGTCTGAATATTAGTGTGCTTGCTTGTGTGAGTTTGTTATTATTGCATGACGTCGTTTTTCGAAATTATTACCCTGAAAGCAAAGTTATGAAGTGCTCCGAGGAGGCGGAGTGGGGGGTGGCGTCAACAAGGTGCCCAGGGCGAGGGGCGTGGCATCGGGGAGCGGAGCCCTTCCATAGGTAGCTCCGAATATCTCGACGAGGACATAATTTTCTGTTTGTCTGTCGTCCGCTCGTTCCTTCCCCCATCTGTCTGTCTGTTGTTTGTTTTGTTAGCGAAAGGAAGCAACTTTATTATTTTGATTGCAAACAATAGCAAAGTTTGTTGTTTTTTTATCCACGACGTTCAACTCGTTAGAATAAGTACACACGCACACACACACACACACTTTGTGTACGTGTATATGCAAAGGGGGAATTATTATTGTTGTAGATGTTGTGCAGCTTCAATATTTGACAGCCAGAGGTTGAGACTTCGACAAAGTTCTCTGCAAGATTTGACAGGGCATCTGCTTACAAATTTGGAAAGTTTTCTCCTTTGCGTGTTTTTATAAAAACAAACAGCTTTTGTGCTCGCAAAACTCACCTCAATCGTGGGCAATTTAATTAGGAAGACATTTTTTTAAAGAAATATAACTTTACTGCATTATTTTGCACAAATTAAAATTCCACAGGGGCGAGGAGCAATAAAAAAAATTTAACTTTCGACCCACAATAAACCGTGATTGCCTTGAATTTCGAATTCCAAATGGCAGTGGTAACCCTAACACTTCTGCCCGAAAACTCTCCTTGGGGAAATTTGATTCCACACCAGGTTGTGATTCGATTTCAGTCCCTGTCCCACCCACAATCGATGACTAATAGAGTAATGTAGAGACTCACCTTTGCCGAAGCCATGGATGTCGGTGCGGAAGTTGTCCTTGCCCTTCTGGCCGTCCACCAGCTGGCCCAGGCCGTCGACGTAGCGGTCGCCCTGCTCGTAGCCGTCGTAGGTCTTGTCCGACAGATCCACCTCCATGCCGCGCTGCACGCCCTTGGGAATGCTGTACGAGACGATGCCCTCTGCAATGGAAAGAATAGAAAGAGAAGGAAGCATTAGCGAGGAACTGTTTGAACTTGATGGAGGAGGAAGAACGGGGTTGGGGTGGAAACCGAATTCAAGGAATTTCCACTGGGACCCGGCAGGACGCGGTGACGTCTCACGTGCGGGGCGGGGACGTCGGTGGGTGTAACGCGAGACGACGAACATATGTTTCGCTAATGACTGATATGTGAGCGAGTGCCATCGTCCTTGTGGCAGTTGTTGTTGTTTTTGTGCAATTTCCAACATCTCAGGTTACAATGCCATTAGTTGTTGCTGTCGTGGTGAGTTTTCCTCGCGGTGTTTTAAGCGATTTTAGGGGAGCTAGTTTTTCTACGGCTTCAATTTGTTAAGTTTTCACTTTTCTAGACTCGAATTAAATTCAATATTTTCCCGTAACCATCGCCTTCCTTCCCCGGCTGTTGTCATATTCTCGGCTTATATTGGAATTTTCACGAATATTCATGTTCATTGTCCTTACTAGTTGTCCTTCTCTCCGTCCTTCTGTGTGTCTTCGCAGGAATTCGCGCCTTGCATGCGATTTAATATGATGGTCCTCGACAAAAGGGATGGCGAAGCCGCAGCAGACATGCACAAGAGACAGACCAACAGACAGACATCCAGCCAGCCGAACAGAGCAAGAGACAGTCGGACAGACAGAGACAACGAGCAGGATGTTACACAATTATAATGAGCATGCATACACGAAAACTTTTGTTTTTGATGTTCACATTTTTGTTGTTGTCGCTGTTCATAATGTTAGTGTTGGTTTTATTGTTATTGTTGTTGTGGTTTTTGTCATTGTTGTTTGATTCGTGTTCGCATGTGATTTCATTGCGTGTCATCAACCAGCATTTATTTTTGCTCATCCGTCGTCGTTCTTCACCACCCTCTGTCTCGCTGTCTCCCTCACACTCCCTCTCATCAAAATAAATGAGGGAATTTTTCGCCGAAATCTCCCCCACCCCCCCCCACTCTTCTTCTTCCACTCATTCTCGTCCGCGCTTTGTTCTTGGGTTTCGGTTGAAAAATGCTTTTGTTTTCCTGCTTCGGGTTTTTGTTTTAATTCTTTTCTCTCCTCCCGCGAGACTTTGTTTTAACCCCGCGCTTGGCGGTGCGTGTCTATGTATTCGAGTGTGACTGTGTGCGAGTGTGGCTGTGTGTGTGATCGGGACACAAAAGAAGGCATCGCATGTCACGAGGACAAGCCACAGGATGTGCACAGTGTGAGGGCAGACGAGCATGCGAAATGCGACGGCTGAGCGTCGTCGTTCGGTCGTCGTTGTCGCGCACGAAGGTTCCTCGTCTTCTCCCCGCCCCCTCTTCAGCAATCACCCCTGGTTTCATCAAACAAGAGATCTGGAATTTTCGGAATTGCGATGTTCTTGCATTCGAGTGCTTTCATTTGTGAAATTTGATGAATATCTACATTGGAATCCGTCTGAACTTTCTGTTGTATTTTGCCCAGTGCACGAAAATTGTTAATTTTCCATTGCGATAAATTCCACTCCTCTCGTAATTCCATTGTCTTTCATTAGAAAAAAGTGTTATCTTTATTTGCTTGGGATAAATTTCCCTGCCGGAATATTCTTATGTTTTTTTTGTTTTTTGAAATGTCCCAAGTTGAAATTTCCCTTTTTGTAAGACTGTGAACAAATAAATTCATATTTTTCCCACCGCCATCGATGAACGGCCGGATAATTTTGGAGCACGTCAGAATGTTTTTATATCCTCCGAGCACACCAAATGCCATTACCAACGGTCATTTGTGATTTAATGATCCCGTACTAATTGTCACCAACACAAATGCAGAGTAAACAAATTATCCTGCCTGTCTGCGACAGGATAATTCGCCTATCTCTGCCCGAATACATACGTGTAATTATTTGCCGCCCAGCGAGCCGAGATAAACATTATAATTTTCTAATTTCCTCCCCAAATACCAACAACAACAACGACGCTGAGAGGAAAAAACCCACGAAATTATCTTCCTTCTTCGATATAATTACAAAAATCACATAATTACACTTAATAACAACAATGCCAACTGAGAGAGGGAGAGGTGTGCGTGTGCCTCGTTGTTGTTGTTTTTGCTGGGTTTTCGGCCATATGTTGGCGCGTGTCCTTCCTACGATTGCGGTCGGCCGTCGACGCATTCTCATTACCGGCCGGCGTGTATCCCGAGGATGTCCAAACAATTTCGAAATCGATCATTTATTTATGAAAAATATCGTAATGACTCCGAGTCTGTCTGTGTGGGTATGTGAGTGTATGTGGCCGTGTCTCGGTGGAAAACAATTGCATGATTGTGTGCTAATGCGTGTGCGAGTGTATTAATAATGTATGTGTGGTAAATTGGAAGGACTTCTCTGTCATTCTCTCCATTTGTCCAACGGTCTGTTTCCCTGTCTGTTTCGCTTTATTTCCGTTTGTGTGGCAACCGGCCATCTATCTGTCTGTGTGTGGACAGCCAAATATCCAGCATGAATAATAAAATATTAATTTATATTTCCAGAAATTGTAATGAAGATCGAGAGATCCTCTCTCACTCACACATACATATAGACGATTATTAAAATGACTTCCGATTAATGATGTCCAAATGGAGGCGGCAGGGTAGCCAGTGCAGTCGGAAGATGAGTGTTCGGCCCTGGTTTCGCTATACCTTTGGAGGTTCATATGTAGAATTTAATGGTTCACGGGATGTGGGGGGAGCGTGGGAACAGAATAAATGAGTCCACAGATAGAGTCTTGAATAATGGTCAGTAGATAAGATGGCGCATGGTGGATTGCGAAAGGAGAATATGTGTAGTGAGCGATGCAAGAAGGGAAGAGGAAGGCATAGAAAATGAATTCAGAATTAAATGAAGTTCATGAATGAACATCATATGAGCCAAAGAACATCATGTGAAAGGAAGAAATATCAAAGTCCAAATACTGCGTGGGAGATATAACTATGAAGACGGAGAGAACGGTGAATTGATGAATCGAATGAACCGTCGATACTTCAAGAACCATTAACATTTGTGAGATGAATGGATAAGAGGTTGCAATAAAATATTCATAAACAGAGGTCATAAGAAGCATTATCTTCTTCTTCTTGTCTTCGCCCCCTGATCTCGTCTTGCTTGCACTTGCAAATGCTGATCCACACCTACTCCGGATCATTTCCACGGATTCGCATTCGCAGTTGATGCAATAAAAATGCAGTCGCAGCTCTCACCCCGATTTCTCCATCGGCCCCTCCACCCGCCCCTCTCCACGCACCACGACTGCCCTCGACCCTCGTTACTAATGCATTGTTAAGCTTCGATTAGTGCTAAGCTGCATCTATCTCTATCTCTCGTTATAAATGCTTGCTTAACCTCTGATTTCGTCTTTATTAACCTCTTTGGCTTCATTGGATTGCCAATGTTGTTGATGTTGTTGTTGTTATTATTGTTGTTGGAGTGGTGCCCTAACACCTCGCACTTCGAGGTGTGTCTGCTCGTCGTTCATCGGAATGGTCTTCATTTCGTAATGCATTTTCAACTCTTTGCCTGTGAGTTTATGCGATAGTGTGTGTGTGCCAGTGACGGTGTATGGGTAAGTATGTATGTGCGTGTGTGTTCGTGTGAATATGGATGCAAATGTGCTGGGAAAGAAATGTAATTTTCAGTTGTCGTAGAGAGTTTGTTACTTCAGTTGATATGTTGATGTTGTTATCGCCGTCGATTTTTTGTTGTTTCCGTCTTTGTTGTTGAAATTTATTGCTCCATTTTGTTAACAATTTCAAATTGATCCCAGATCCATGGGAACGCTTATGATTTACGATCCGGCCGGATGACTCCAACCCCCAGTGTCTGGCTCTTGAACCCTTTCTAATTTATCACCGAAAGCACATGCAACTTTAATACTTACTTTCTTATACGATTTTTTAAATTAAGGAGAACGTTTATGATAATGCTCACCAACAATAATAATCACAGAAATTATCCCCAGATTTTTCGTGTTCCCGTGAACCTCGTGAGAATGGCTTTATTAGTCGCTGAGGCAGGTGGAAGTAAAAAAGCTCACAACCTGGGGGAAGTTCCCAAAGCGCGTGCCCAAGAGCCATGAAGAGACCACGCTTTTCTCTGAACACGAGATTTCGAACTCACTTTTCTATAAATTCTTCGAAATTCAGGCCATCCCTGCGAATTCTTTTCTTTTACGAAATTTTATAAAATTCAAATACTTCATGCAAATTACAACAAAACGCTCGAAATCACAAGGCAAATATTCGCCGGTCATGTGAAAGTTGGAAGGCTTTAAGAGCTTCTATAAAGCAACATTAAAAAATTACCCACAACGCACATGCAACATTGGCGGGGCCGAAAGGTAGCAGTAGCAAAATGCAGGCAAATTTATGTTGTTGTTATTTGATTTTTGATTTTTCTGTTGTGCTTGTCTCGCGTTCATCGCGTGCAGACATTGAAAACACGGTCGTTGGAGACGCTTGTCGTCACGCGAATCCTCCGACGGGCAGACGCCACGCCCCCCGTCGCCTTCGACCCGTCCAGAGGGCGTTCGGTGGCGTCGCATGACAAACGCGAGCACTCAAATCCTGGCAACAAACAAACAGTAACAATTTTAAGCCCGGTCTAAAAAGCAGCTTAATGACAACACTTACGGCTCGCGATAGCCGACAGAGACGGAATTAACGAACGGGATGGAGAATAAGAGAGAAGAAGGTGGACTGACGGACTGATGGAGAATCAAAGGGACATAATAAGAGGCAGAGAGACTGACCGAGGGGGGATTGGCGCACATCGCGAACCGCCGCCGATTCACACTGAGAGAAAAAACCCAGCCGAAGGTGGGACACTTGTTGACGTGTGAGTGTTGGCAGCCACGTGAAGAGCAGGGAGGGTTTTTGGGGGCTGGGCCGAGTGCGTGGGGAGGCATCGTCGTGATTCGGGGAGTGGACAAGCGGCAAAAGGTAAATTAATCAAGATAACACGCGGTCGATGGGAGCGAGCAGTGAAATTAATGGAAAAAACCTATTCTAATTTCTTGTAAAAGCAGAAATTTCCGTGCATGACATTGCGACGAAGGAACCATTTGTCAAAACGCCTGGAATTTTGAAGGAAATTTTCCCAAAGACTCCAGCAAATAGGGGGATTTTTCTTCTATAGAACACTAGGATACTATTGGCCTCTAGGTTTATTCTGAAATGTTATTTTCTGAGGTACATTTATTTATGGTAGTAGAAAACTTGCAAGAAAATCTCCCCATGTTCATTCGCTGAAAGCAATCTTATCTCTTCCATAACTCTTATCCCTTCCTTCTCCTTTGGTTGTGTTTGTTCGCGACTACAGGACTAATTTTTCCGCACTTTGGAATTTTCTCAAGCGTGTCAAAGCCACTCCCACAGCCCACGAACGCCCCCATCACCTGAGCGGTAATCCGCTTAGGAGCCACACCTCATTTCGCCGTCGTTGATAAATTTCCAACATCTCGAAATCCTCGCTCCGTGCAATCAGCAACTTTACACGTTATCAACGACAGAGATTTACGGCAAATTCTATGCATATTTTTTACTACATTTTGCCCGTGTGTACTCGAAGCTTTCGAGTATTTCGCCTCACTTTAAGTTAGTTTTAATGCATTTCGAGATATTTTTTCTTTGGTGTTTTCTTAATTTTTGTTCGCGATTTCTTCTTATTTCTACGAAACTCACCTTCCCATGGGCATCCGACGATCTCGGCGCGCAGACAGACGGTCCGGTCGTACTGGCCGTACGGGTAGATTCGGATCTTGGATGCAAATATTATGGGCTGCAGCGTGTTCTCCACCTCGCTGTACGTGTTGATGTTGCCGGGCAGTATCTGGGGAAGAGGGACGAGAGGCAGTAGATTAGAGTAGTACAAATGAGGAGGGACGTGGGTCATTAAGGCGGCTCCTCAAACGAAGCGAGACATTTGCATGATCGCGACATTTGCATGCGGAGAAGTCGGAAAAAATCGCAATAAAAAGTAGTAGCAAATAGAATCGCAGGAATTCCGGGAATCAATTAATGATAATGGCGATGACGGCGGCTGCAAGTCAAAGAGATCTTCATCGAGGGGAGACGAGATATTCTCATTCATCGCCCTACCATAGTCCATAGACTATAGCTTCATCACTCACCTCCTTTCCCTGGGTGTTCTTCCAGCGCTGCCACTTGGTGAAGCCGGGCCGCCAG
The DNA here is from genome assembly GCA_017309665.1 of Coelopa frigida. Taxonomy (NCBI): domain Eukaryota; kingdom Metazoa; phylum Arthropoda; class Insecta; order Diptera; family Coelopidae; genus Coelopa; species Coelopa frigida. Next base: position 28,431,478 of record CM029565.1, on the reverse strand, counting down.
TACTCCAGTACGTAGGTCTCCGTGTACTCCTGGCCTTGGCCCTTGCCGAAGCGGCCCTGCGTGCGGATGGCCGTAATCACGTGGACCTGCAGGAGATCCACCTGCAGGTACTCCTTGAGGGCGTTGGACACCATGTGCTTAGGGCACCAGGCGCCGCCGTTGTTGTCGGTTTTCAGTCTGCAAAGAGAGGGACCATTGATTAGCCGGTTGCCATATTTTGCGGTGGTGATAAAGACGGCTGCTGTTGTCAGTGCAATTTGTACAAAACATGTTGAAGGAGAGAAATAGTGACAGGTCTAGAGGCGATTGTATTTTAATTAAAATAAACGAAGGCGGCAAATCATGGGGTCCCTGGAGCCGATGCACAGTAGTCGACCAACGAGTGTTGTTGCTTTTAGGCCCGACTTCTAGCCGAAGACGAAACACGCCAGATGAACGAACGAAACCGACGGCGAAAAACAAAACGAGTTAAGTACTAAATAAATAATTGACATTAAACGACGGGATTCCGTCCGTCCACTTGTCTGTCTGTCAGTCGCGTCCTTCGCACGCTCTCACGATGAACCCAACGAAAGAATGTCGAATTCGTTAAGCTCAGCAGGACGTTGTCGACGTAATTAAGGATTAATTTAGATGAGATGAAACCGCGGAGCTGGAGGAGGTGCGGTGGAGGAACCTTGAAAGGCTCCAATGGCAAGAAGCAGCACGGCGATTGGAGTTCTTTGAAGCCGCCTCTCAAGGGAGAGAGATTTCGTTTTATGAAGGTCTATATTACACGGCTAATTGGACGGATTAATTACGTTAAGGCCGGACAGAAGACTTGATTATCGGGGCACATATGCAGATAACTTTACTTATAGTTCTAGGCATAACTATCAAAGGAGGATATATCCGTAAATTATGATACGATTGAGAAACGACTAGAGAACATTCCACAGAAGCCGACTCAGAGCCGAGACAAATGTAGATGGTATGAACCAGAGGGAATATCGCGGAATGCGATGAAGCTGAGAGCAGAACAAATCGGGTGAAAGAAGATCATCCATAATTGCAGCAAGATCCGGCACTTGTTCTCGATTTCGAGTGGAACCAGCTTTGAGAGCTTCCACTTTGAGCCGCGCCGCAGTCGCTCTTCAGTCGTCGTGTTGTCTCTTTGTGAATCACAATTTTTATTGTCATCGTCCATAAACAGTTCATTAGGCGCTCGGTGCTCGATGTCCGATGCTCGCGACGATCGTTAACCGCGAGCCGTGCGACCCCCGCTGTCGCTGACTCGCGCCCCTCTGAGCGCACCTCGACAGGTTCGAGTCGTGTTCGCGTCTCCTGCGGCTAAATCGGGTTCTGCTCCGTGGAGAGGAGGCGGGGTGTGAGGGGGCTGCTCTCAAGAGGTCCCTCGCATCGAATTACAGATATTAGCCTAATGACAGTTGCGTTCTTTATTTGACTTCGCGACGACTCCGCTCCGCTCTTCCACGTTCTCGGCCTCCTCCCAGCGCCAAACAACCCACAACAAGTGGACGACACATCGACTTGATTAGCGTTGCCAACCGCAGTAGTGCGCAGACGGCCGATTGGCGGATGTCGAAGAGCTTCGACTTGTTATTTTTGTTGTTGTTGTTATGGCTGTGGTAGTTGCAGCAGTCGCAGTCGGTTGTTAACTTTGGCAATAACCGTAATTAAGGAGAAGTCGAAAGCTCCTAACGACCGAGATTAGCATTTTAAATGTTGTTCCTTGTTTATGCGAGTGTGTCTGTGGATTTGCTACTCCCTGCCGACTTCCTCAATGGACTCTTTTGCTTTATTCAACCTTTCTCCATTCCTCACTCTCTCTTCTCTATTATGCTTTGAGGGGTAAGAGGGCTTTGTTTGATTTAATAAGTTTTACACTACCTTTCTCTTTAAGAATACATTGGAAAATTGTAGAACTGTAATCTTACCCTAGTCTCCTCAGCATCCCCAATTACTCGAAGAAGCCCATGAAGATTTTTCTGGATTCCTATGAAAATCCAGCTGCCGCCTTTCAACCATTCATGTCTGTCCCCTTCTTGGAGTTTTCTCTCTGTTCTCATAATTACATCAACGCCCCTACTTCAAAGCCCCTCACGACGCCATTCGCAACTCTTTTCACAATTCCACAAATTCTACATTTGTTTTCTACGTGATAAATATATGTATGAGATCCGACATCGACGTCTACCTGTCATTATTTTGTCTGGGATTCTGGGCAATTGTACCGAGGCCCCAACCCTCCGCCTCCGACGCGTGTTGCTGCTCCATTTGTAAACAAATCGAGGTCTGTTGCAGACGACGACTCTTTGAGTGCTCGCAGTTCCAAGTAAATGCATAAAAAACTACGTGTTTATCGCGTAAACAGAATCTTCTTCTGTTTTAGTGCTTTTATGTAGTTCGCTTTCGCCCCTTCCCCCTCCACCATCTCTTTTTGGTCCCGCCATCTCTTCACCTTCCTTGGAGTGCAGTGTTTATGTCTGAGAGTCTGGCGATGTTTAGATTCTATCAGCTGCAGTTTATTGTGTCAATAAATTTCGTCAAATTGGCAACACTGTTTTCGTGTACTTATCCGATTTTTTTGTAGTTGTGAAAGGGGCCCGTGGGTCAAAGGAAGTCAGTCTTGTACTCTACTCTGTACGTGCTGGACCAACGAGAAACAACCGGCTTACTTTCTAATTAGTACAAATAGAGAGAGAGAGAGAGAGAATAAGGGCTGAGATTAAATCTCGGCAATAAAATCACTGCTTAAGCTTGCCATTAAATACGAAATCTACTCCTGTTTATGGCTCCACGTCTTGTGACCCTCCATTGGCCTCCACTGGACCCTCCTCTCCTTCCTCATTTAAACGCTGTTTCGTGTTTCTTTTTAATTTCCCATTGCTTTACATAATTTTCTAATTTCCAAGAAGTCTCACAACAACAACAAAGGGAAAAATTAAATTAAAACACGACAACCTTTAAGAGTAGCAACAACAACGCGGACGACCGCACGCAGTTGCAGCTGCTGATAAGTTTTTAATTAAGGAACTCCAGTGTTGCCGATGACAAAAGCGTTTCACTACTATATCAATATGACTACTATAGGAAAGATAGTAGACTATAATTCCAAACAAAATACTGCTTGGCATACCGTTCTCACAGTTTACCGGTTAAATATTCATATGTGAGCGACATTTTTCTACCACATTTACATGTAAATGTCTTCGATTTCCATTCACTTCCGAACATTGAACGGTTTCGTGTGTTTCGAAAATGAGTTGTTTTCATTGTTTTGTTTTTCTATTTAATTAAGGCGTTTTAATGCACAATTCCTATGCAACAACTCGAAATAAGTCAATGAGTTATTTGGCTCGTTCATTAAAAACTCATTTCGAATGGAAATATTTCTATGTTCGAATTGAACTCGGGCTTACCTTGCGTGCTGGGGTCCTACGAAGCCCGTGTCGTGCGCAGAGCTCGCCGTAATCTGGGCATCTGTGATCGCGCCGGATTCCATGCCGAGGGGCATGTTGCAAGTAGCTGCAAAAGAAAAGCGTTTCAGGTAAATAGAGCTTGACATAGTTTTATACTTTTGACGACTCTATATAAAAGGTTTAAATACTCTATTGTTTTAATGTTATTATATGTCTTTTTGTTACACAAAAACAAACGTACAAATTTACAAATTTACTTTCTCCCAAACCCAATATCCCATGATATATGCACATATGGTTACTTCCTCTCATGGAATTGCGATTTCGAAATTTCAAACGTCTCCCATGGGTTGCCATTCAATCTAGGAGATTTGTTCTAATCAGTGGATCTTCGAACATAAATCGCGCCGACGACGACTAGAGATACTTTCAAGTGTTCCAGCAACAACAAGAACGGCGACGGAACCAAGAGAACGGCAACAACAACATGGGCAAGGGAAAGGCAAGTATATCAGACCAACTGAAGCGTTACAAGACATTCGTGCCCTTCCCTGACTTGACTCGGATTGGCTCGGATCGTCTCTAGGCCTGTCTTCGGTTCGAAAGAGGATGTAGTTCTTGTTGTTGGTGCTGTTGGGCTGTCACTGTCTCGTAGTCTTTCGCATGACGTTTCGTTGCAGTCGCAGAAGAACAGGGGCGGAGCACAAGAAGGTCGAGGGGCTGTGAATCCGCAGGAGGGGCGGCCGTCGTCGTCATCGGTTCCAGCAGATTGCACGCAACCGATAATGAAGCTAAACGGATTGTACTTTGTTGCACGAGTGTGTGTGTTTGGCTCCGCCTGTGGATGGCGCTTCCTTCGACCCCCGTCCTCGATCCTCGTCCCCCTCCTCACGGTTTCTTTGTCGAAACTGGAAGTCGTGTTGTAGGTGCGTTCGTTCGTTATTTTTAATTTCGTCCCCTCCTTCGCGTGTTTTTATTTTTGGGCTTTTTGTCTTTCACTCCTTGGACTTTGTCGTATTTTTTGTGTTCTTTTTTAGTTATTCCTCGGAAATGTAATTCTGTGCTCTCAATATTTTCCCATGGATTTTCGTAACGTGTGTCATGTCATGGAGAACTGTTTCTTCTTGTTTTTCTCCAAACTACTTGGATTCTCCTGCCGATGTTTTTTAATTTTGACACTTTGACTGATCACGTCACTTCCGCTCATCACAACTCAACTCGTCCCACCCCAGAGCGAGAAATTAATTTGAGTTCTTTCTCATGTCGAAAGCTATAAAATGAAAATATGGAGCATTTTAATTTACATGAAATTTGTTTCAACTCCAATTGTTCAAATTATGTTTTTAATCTTTTAAGTTCGAGTCATGTTCGAAGTATTTTCGATCACTCAAAGTTCCGATCACGTTAGAGAGAAAAATAGAGTCCTCCTAATGAATTCCAGCATTCATCTTCAATTACCCATGTACTCGAAGACCCCTGGGGAGTTGCCAACATCGCTATCCTTTCGTCCTTCTGCTTCTTACACGAACCCCTTCTCCATAGGATTCCGTCTTCGATTCCCGTCCTCTCCCTGCCATCGTCTGAGACGCGGTTCCCTGCCTCGTATTTGATTTCCTAACAACTCCTGACTGCTTCCTGAGCTGCTGCTACATGTTCGTCGAGCTTCTTTAATTTATTGCCTTCTGATTTTTTGATGTTTCTCTGATTTGCGAAGACAATTCGACCCAACCAACCGACCGACAGACAGACAGAAATACGGCTAGACAAACAGACACGCGGATATACGAATGGACAAACCGAAAGACAGGCAGAGGAATAGAGACGGAAGAAGTCAGGCAGGCAAACAGATAAATAGATAGATAGACATTCGAGCAGTTCGTTGGAAATGCCGACGAGTGTTGCTATTGTTGTTGTTGTCGCCCTGTCTGCCTCTGGTTCCTGTCCAGGTCTCTTCCTGCTTCGCCCTAGACTCCCGGTAGAAGGCGCGTTCGCTCAGAAAAGAATCGGATGGGAATCAAAAGAGGAATCGAGTTGTATCGGAGTTGAAGACGATGTCGGAGTTGAAGTCCACGTCCACGGAGGATGATCCCTACGGTCGAAGGGTTCTTCAGAGACTTCCCGATGGGCGTAAAGGGATGAGTGGAGGAAGGAGACTCAGAGTCAATGTCGGAGTCGACATCGAGTCGGTGTCTATAAATAAATTAACTGGGAGTGAGTGCAGTCGCCTGGAAAAACGTTGCATGTTGTTGATTGTTGTATCTGGTTGTTGGTCGTGCCGGCAGTTGTTGTAGTTGTACCGTAGTTATGGCAGAGGTTACATTGTTGTTGTCATGAGTAGCGAACAGCATGTTGCCACAGTTGCTATGACAGACAGATTCTTCATATTGCAATCACAACTCGAAGATGGATGGGGATTCATAAACATTCGGAAGGTTCTACAAATAACATAAACAACAACGCCAACAACTATGGGGACAACAACACAGACGTCAATAACTTCTGAACGCTTTGTGATCCGTCACGATGGCTTTTATCATTCAGACGAGCTTTTCATTAAAATTTAATATTTGCTATTGAATATTCAAATGTACATAAATAACTAATAAATGAACATAAAACGAATGAATAAATAATCAATAACCGAAGCCGTCAGCAGCTTTCTTTGGCTTTAAGCTGCGATTGGCTTTAAAAGAAGTATTTTTTCTCGAACGCCCATCCCTTCTCACAACCAACAACAACTCACCCGTTACTTCACACTCGCTGAGCTTCCAACTCGGCCTCTTGTCTTCCCTCCCGCTGCCGGAACCCTGCTGCGAGCTTTTTGTGGCTGCCCATAGAGAGCTCCAGCTCTCGTGTGGCAACCAACAGTGTTGGCACTCGGCCGCGAGAGAGGGAAGACGCTTCAATGTCAATTAAACGCAGCCCGCATCCCAACCAAGGACGCCGAGTGGTCCGTGCTGTAGTGAGAAGGGAGCGGGCCCACCTTCGAGCCTCGCAATATTAATGTTCGAACATTAATTGTGGGCTCATGTGGCGTCCAGTTTTGTCTAAACCCTGGCTTCGCTTCCCTACGCCCCAATGCAATTGTTTTTGGGTTCCCAAAAGGGTTTCTATTAATTCTTTTAAGTTTCTCATATTTTAAGAAATATCTATAATAACTATGTAATTTTTCAAAATTCTTTAACATATTTATATGTTAATTTTTCCCAAATGCTTTTCACAGAAGTTTCTTTTTATTATTTTTTAATTTATTTTATTTGTATTTATTGCAGGCAATCAAATAAAAACAAAGGAGTTTCTCTTACCAATATCGAAAGCCTGGCTGCTGGGCGCCTGCAGCAGCAACAGAGTCGTGCACAGTAGGGCAAACAGACAAAAGGAGGAAAGGCACTGTGGGGAGAATGTGTGGAATGCTGATGGTGTCGAGCGACGCCTCGTTCTTCTCGTCGAGGTTGACGACAACGATGTGTGTGTCGTTGTTGACGTTGGGGGAAATTTAGACATCATTTTGTGAGCGTTTTGTTATTGTTGTTGGTTCTCAAAAGGCTCCTCTTGGGGTTTTGTGTCCGAAGCAGTGCAGTAGAAAAATTCCTGTATTGCAGGCAGTGATTTTTTCTAGTAGTCACAGAAGCTGAAATATAATAATAATGAAATAATATTATTAACAGAGATAATTTATGATTAAAAAACTTTTATAAATTTATTGTTTTTGCGAAAATGATCAGAAACACTGATGAAAAAATCTTAAATATTTAGGTGAAATATTAGGTCCTGAGACTAATTTTTTTGCTAAGATCTAATATTTTTATATTTATTTTTATCCAATAGTTTTGTCTATAAAATAAATGTGGATATATAAGTATATTTAATTTATTTCCATATTTTATAACTTTTTCCAATATTTTTCGTTAGTTTTAATTTTTCATTTCTTTATATTTCCATTTTATTATCCTATACATTTTTGTTATTTTTCCCCAGCTTAGAGAAGCCCTTTCCCTTGAATATCCCTTTCCTCCCATCCTCTCCAGCCACATCCTTTCGCTTCGTCGCGTCCACCGTCCATCGATCCATTGGTTTGGTTTTCGGAGGCTTAATTGAATAACGGTACATTTTAATTAATATATCGCCCAACACGTTGCTTCGTCCCCTGACAGCTACACGTTGTTTGCCGAGAGCGAGGGGCAGAAACAGAGTGACAGAGAGAGAGAGACAGAGTAAGAGAGAGAGGAGAGTATTAACAGAGACAGATAGACCGCTGCCAGTTGCCGGTTTAGAGATGATAGCAATAGCAACGGCAAGAAAAACTACTCTGACAACAACAACAGAAATAACATGGTAACTGTAGTAGCAATAACAACAAAAAAGTCCCAGCTGGCCCAGATGAATCTATGATGGATTCGTACGCAAATATCTCGCGACTAAATAAATTTCAAAGCACTGGCTCTCGTTGTTGGCCATATATCAAGTATTGACCACATGGGACCAGGAGGGAAAGGAGTTCGTTCCGGAGCGGGGGGCGAAAGAGGTGGCGCACAGTGGACAACAGAGACAAAAGCAAACCGAGAAAATACGGTGAGACCGAAGGCGAGTCCGCAAGACAAGACGAACAATCAAAGATGGAAGACACGTGAATGAGTGATAATTTTTCAAACAACAAAAAAATCACAGAAGAAGACGAGGCTCAGGAGGAAGAGGCAAGAACTAGTGTATTAAAAACAAACATTGCTCGCAGCGCGTCGGCAACACTTGAACGCTGTGGGCCCCGGCGACGCTCACTACGAAGCCCCCGGATCTGTCGCCCCACAGCCTCCCATCACCCCATTCGATCCCCCTCCGGCCTGGGGCCGCTTTGGCATGCAAAGCCAGCACACCAACACAAAGGTGGCCAAGCGAACGAGGACGGACGATGGTTTGGAGCGACAGAGCGAGAGGCAGCGCTCGGTGTCGTCGCCACAGAGAGGAGCCATTGAGGACTCGTTCTGTGGCGAGGGGGGCGGCAGCGGCGAGAAGTTTTTTTGGTTTGAATCGAAGCGAAGTCGGGGCAGACGGCGTTGGAAACAAGTGCCTTGGGTCGATTGGGGGAAGCGAGCGAAAGGGAATAGAGAGATGGGTGTATATCGCCTCATGGGTGTCATTATTAATTTAACCCATTTCAAGAGCCCGGATCCGAGCACGACCCGGCAGGGGACGTCGTCGATTCCACGCTGCCAGACCGAGAGGCTCCACAAAGGCTCTGCCGACCCCAGCCCGCGTCGCTGAAATATGCCTTTTCATGGGATGGGCATATTTTATGAAGGAAGTAAAGTGTAGAATTTTCTGCAATCGAATAATTGTTTCCTAGACGCCGGCAGAGACGCCGACGTCGACTGCAATGGTGGCGACGCCGAGCATCAAAGGCACGAAATGCCGACGTTGCTGCGATGGGTCGGCAGGACGAGGCGTCGAGGACGACACGAAGAGAAGGCTGAGGCGGCGGACGACGGACGAGCCGACAGATGAGCAATTAAGCGTGGAGTTATTGACAGGGCAGGAAATTGCAAGCGGCAACGGAGCTCTGGGCATGAGGTGCTGGTTGCAGCAGACTTCGGTTGGAGCCTGATGAAGGAGTTTCTACCGGCAGAAGTTTATCGTGCTCAGGGGCCTCTTCGAGAAAGTCATATCTTTGCGAGTGAGCTGTCGCCTTCCGGCAGATTCTCAAGGAGGCCTTCCAGACTTCGGATCATTCTAGATGAAGTCCAAGTCAAACTGAGGGAGATCGTATTCTAGTCATTTAGCATAGTTAATTCGTATGAATAACTGAACCTTTTAAAGAGAGCTAGAAGCGCAAATGGTCTTCCAGGTCCGTTGAGGATTCAGTGCGACATCAGAAAACTCCGGGGCATACGACTTGAACTGCTCGCTTCCGGGAATTTAATTAAAGGAGTTCGTAGCAAAAATATCAGATCGGGACCCCCTCGATCTTGGTCTGAACCCCCTTTAGCACGTGGCGATCCCTTTTAGAAAAATCAATAGCTGGAAAAGAGCAACTCTCGTAAATCGAGGGACCAACGAACCACCACCCACCCCTTGACACCCCCCATCGACCCCTTAAGGAAGCTCGAGAGCAATTTAAGCTCGCTGCCTGCCTGTTCCAATTTCATGCAATTTTCCGAGAGTCATGCTCGACCCTGCGCCCTCCGCCACCCCCGACGCCCAGCTGGACCCAGGAGCTGACGTTGCGCTTTTCATACAATTTCTTCGGTGCCAGTGTTGTTGCTGCTGTAGTTAGTGTTGGTGATTTTGTTGTTGTTGCTTTTGCTAGTGCTGCTGCCGTTGGTTCTTTTTAATTTTCGTGCGGCTGCTGCTTCAGTTGTTGCTGCTGCTGGTGTTGTTGTTGTGGTTGCTGGTAGCGCTTCTTCTTGGCTTTTAATAAATACCTAAGCAAACAGCTTGCCTCTCCCGTGAGCGAGTAAGAGAGCCCGAAGGAGAGAGAGAAAGAGAGAGAGAGGCGACAGGAAGCAGGTTCCACTTAATTTTTATACAGTTTTTTCTTGCTTCTTCTGCCGATGATGACGACAACGGTGATGGTGATGTGGTTTTTGTTGCTGCTGCTGTCGCTGCAATTCAACACACGAAATGAGGCGAAATGCCTAAGCAACAAAAACAACAACAGGAACAATCTCAACAACATCCAAGTGTATAGAAAGAAAGAACAAAAAGGAGCAACACTGCTCTGAATGTAACGGTAACGATGTCTCAAACAGCGGCTGCCGGATGATGAGCAGCGAAGGGACCTCAGAAATAGATGTCGCCCGTCCCTGGCGCTCGTTGTCGCTCTCGTGGTGAAGCAGAAAATTAAAATGGGGACAACAACAACGAATAAGCGAGCGAAAAAGCGGGTATTTTTTGCGCTCAAATGAGGGGGAAAACCCGAAGCAGAAGCAACACTCATTTAGATAGAAATCTTTTGATGTGTTATAATTTTAATGAGTTCTGGGGTCAAAGCAAACTAATTAAATCCACCGAAGGCGAGGGCGGAGGGGGCGTGGTCGCTCGCATCACCGTCGACATGTTGTCCGCCAGTGTTGCCACTCGCAGCCGCTGCTCATTTGCCGAGCCGGGAAAAGACGCCTCTCGCTGAAGTGGTCATAAAAAAGGGATTTCTCCGGTTGGAGTTTAGGGATTTTATTTTTTCTTCACGCGCTTCGTTTTTCACTCTTCTCGCGGGGATTAGATATTGATGGCGTCGATAAGCAACGATTTATGCCGAGATTATGCGAAATTATGGCGCGAGGCAGATGCGAAAGCGAGACAGCAAGGAGTGAAAGAGTGAGAGGGTCAAGAACCTGTGGGAGATCGAGGGAGTGGGCGAGAGAACCTCGTGGTTCGGCGGGTACAAGTGCCTACCACGAGGTGTTGGTGGAGTCTAAAAGGGCCCCCAGCCCCTTTACAGCTCTATGCGGAAAGTACTTGAAAACTTCACCGGTTTTATGACAAGAGCCATAAACCCTCGTGGATTAGGAGGTGAGGTTGAAAGGACGTTCCTTTTAGCAGGGTATGACATTCGTTAGTTTCAGCCTCTCTACCATAGGGAAACTTGGGCATCCAGAAGTCGGAGTTATATAGACCTAACCATTCAGTTTGATGATGCTGCAAACCTCTCATGAGGTCATGACTTGCGCTCTTTGATGGTGCAAAGCTGAGATTTTACTCTTCAGAGGAACATACATGTAGATGAAACTATGTGGTATATTTAATTGGGATGGAATGAGTAAATATTGGTTCTTTGATATTTTCAGGGTCTACATTCATCCCCATCTTTTTACGGCATTTCATTGGACTCATAACCACATCCTGGTTACAGCTTCCCAAAGTGCTTCGTCGCATATTAATCGCCTTCGGAATCGTAAAAACCATCAAATCGCAGTTTTGGGTTCGTTTATTTCTGAATGCTCCACGTTTTACTACCCTCCACACAATGCGCCAATCTGGCTCCGTTCCTCCACTTGCCCTCGACGCATCCGGCACCATGTCGGGCGCAGCTTTTTCTCATAGACCTCGGTCCGAGGGAAAAAAATAAAACTCCATTTAATTGAGTTCAATTTGGTGACAGTTTGTGGTGTGATTGTTGTTATTGTTGTCGGCTGCTGTCAATGTTGTATTTGCATTTCGACATCTTCGTGGGGACAATTGAGCGAATTACAACAACGACGCGATTGTTAGCACGAATGTGTACTAAAAATGGAACGAAGAAAAAAGTCTGTGTTTTCTCCATTTGTCTGTCGAATTTTCAGATAGTGTGTAGTATGGTAGAAACGTGTGCGTCGGTATCTGTTGAAAGTTTGTCTCTCCGTCGGTCGTCGCTTGATTGTCGAATTAAATTGATCAATTAACCACTTGTCCGCAGCCCGATGCATCGTCGGCGAAGCGGGTCCACCATGGCAACGGAAGGAGACGCAGACGATGCGTTGACAAGTGCTTTAAATTGGCATTTCAGTTGACAGATCCATCGAACTGACAGATCGCCCCACAATGAGTCCGACTCCGCCCGCTTAATCCAGCTTGCGCTCGCCGCCCTCCGCCGTTTAACGACATGTGCGAAAAATGCACACGAAATATGACGTCGTTGTCATCTGTGTTTGTTGTTGCTGTGTCGTGGTCTGTTATTGTGTACCGTGGTTGTTGGTGCTGGTCTAGCGTTGGAGCGGCGACATGTCATTGTGTCACTGCATGAACTGTCGCTTTTGACATTTACACTTAAATGAATTAGTGTCGATTTTTATCAGCAGCCACTGTATATACGTTCCTTCGTTCCTGTCGTTTTCCCTTCCCAGGGTGCGTTGCGTCGACGACGCTCTGAAGCAACGACTGTGACGTAGCTTACTATTTTGACAGCTGTCAGAGTGACAGTTCGCAAACCATGCAGCGTCGTGACGTGGGGAAACGGAAATTGGCATATGCATGAAAGGGAGGGGAAAACGACAGCAAAAGTAGTCGGTAGGTGGGAGGGAGGGAATTAAAATTTGAGGCATTTTAGTACTATAATGTACCAATACATTATGTATATATACATTATGTATGTACATATATGTATTTTCCAAATTTGAAGTTGTGAAGTACCAAATGATTATATTCAACTATGGATATATTAATTATATCCAATTATGTTTTAATTGTTATATATATTTATTATTTTAATTTTGTGAATTTCACATCAAACAATGAAAAATATTGAATTAATAACAAAATCTTGTATTAAATTATGGTACTCAAGAAATATTAAATTTTTAGAAAATTTGTGATCGAAAGAGATATTTTACAAGCAAATAACATATTATTACTATTTGAAACACGAAAATTATGACAAATATAATTTCCTTTGGCTTCCAAGACAAAAGTAGTCGAACTTACTACACCAGGGAAGAGAAATATGAGCTATTTGAAAAAAAGAAGCAACCGGATGAAAAATTGAAAGAATGCAAAGAGACAGAGTTCAGAAAACCCATAAGAAAAATCATGAGCATGAAAGCGTAGAAAAACTGCTCTCTAATTTAGCATTTCTGCTACTCATTACTTACTGCTGTTTTGCCAAGAGACACACAGACCGGAGGAGGGGAAGAAGGATAAGGGATTGATGGCGAAAAAAGTTCAGAGGGAGTAAAAAGCGAAGGTTTGAAAACTTATTCGCAAGGCTCTTTTTCACCGAAGTCAGTGAGAAACCGCAGCAGCGGCAAAGCCGAGGGAGCAGAGGTGGAGGCAGCGACGTCAGCAAAACCCACAAACACGCCCACTTATCACACCTACTACGCCGGAGGGGACGAAGGGAGTAGAGAAAGAAAAAAATACGCCACGATGCAAAAAACAGAATTAAAGGGATGGAGGCAGCCAAAGAAAGCGTTGCATACTTTATGGAGGTTGAGCTGTGCTCGCTCGACGTCTGCCTCTGAGGGTCCTTCAGGGGCCCCCAACCCCCCTGCCGACGCCCTCGTGCTCGGCTCTCAAAAGAAGTATTCATTAGCTTCCAATATTGAATTTCTATGCATGCTGAAGCGGGTGGGACGGGAGTCGGAAAAGGGTAACATTTGCATGTTGTTGTTGCGACGTTGTTGGCTGCCAGTGTAGCATGTTGTTTGAAATTTTATCTGCCACGGCGAAGGCAAAAACAAAGCGAGAGCAGGGAAGAGAACCCAGAAAGGAAAGGGACGAAAAAGACTAGCAAAAAATGGCAACTTGAAGGAAAAAACGACGCCGGCGACGAAGGACTCGACGCAACGGAAGTCGGAGACAAAACAAAAATATCGGATTTGATTTTTTCCTCCATCGACCCAGGGGACGCGAGGGAGGCGAAGAGAGGTGTGGGTTGCTTCCGGCGGAATGTATGCGAAGTGATTGGGGTTTATTCCTGCTCCACCTCGGTCCGGGGTCTCCGTGGGGAGTAAATAATAAGGGAGGCTCCGTCCGTGGCGGAGAGGGCAACTAGGAATTATTGCGGTTTGATTTAAAGTGCCGACAACGACTACGAGTGGCGCCTCGACTGCGTCTCCTTTGCTTTCGCTGCTCCGCTTTACAGAAATGCTCGTCGACTGATTGTCTTTGGGTCGTTCTGCGTATTGGGTTTCGATTAAAAGGCTCTCTGAAGGGAATTCATTGCTCTACGAGAAATGTGGTTCATTTTGATTGGAAATATCCCAGCACTTCTATTTATCCAACAGCTGGAACTCTAGTTTGTAGATGAAACTTTAACTTTAATTTTGTCTTTAAGAACTTAACACAACTAAATTTTCATTATATTATTTGCACATCCTTGAATTTGTGAGAATTTTCTATTTTATAAATGAGTTTGGTTTTCATTTACATTAATTTTAAATACTATGGAATTTCATAGTTTGAGTTTTGTATAACTAACATTATCCATAAATCTTGAGTACTAATTTTTCTATTCGGACTCGGTGCTGCTATCTTTACACAAGCAGCATTTAATTCAACTCTAAATGCAACACCCTGCTCTCTCGCTCTGTCTCACTTGTGGAAATAACTCAACTCGAGGAAGCAATAAATATGGTCTTCTGGCACCCCGCCCACCCTTCGGAAATGCGCATACAAATGGCCTTCGAATTGGGACCCTCTCAGCGTGGCGTACGCACAGGGCCCGAGTTTATTCCACCGCTGTCGCCCGCTACCTCGACCTATTTTTGTGCCCAAATCCAACTCAAATGAAGTGCAATAAAAATGTCATAAGCATTTGAATAATTCAACTGGGTTCTCTCATCTTGCTTCTCACTCATTTTCACTAATTTTCCTCCACCACTTTTCTGTTTGAATAGAGACACCGTCCATCTCGATACACCGCACAATAACTCCACAACTTTTATTTTGTCTCCTACCAGAAGTTATTATTTCCTCAATTAGCATTAATTCTTTCAACAGAGAACGACGACTTTGGAAAAGGTTCTTACCATTAGAAAATGCGAGGAAGACCTGAGGAAAGGCAAAGGTGAAACGTGGCACCTGTGGGTGCGGGTCGCTGGACCGCCGGTGGTGCCACCTTTCGTCGTGTCGTAGGTGTAGAGCAGCAGTAGTAGTTGTTGTTGCTGCCACTGCTCTCTTTGTACTGCCGACTGCCGAAGTCCTCTGTTCACGCTCCATTGTCAGATGCCGTCGATGCGTTGCGAGGTGTCTCGAGTCCGTCCATCTGTCTGTCTCCCTTCGCCTATCGCCGCTGCATCGCGGCGTCACCCGGCGTCATGGGGGACCCTCGCTTGTGGCCGCAGCTCCTGGTGCGTCGTAAAAACCAATCAAGCGGCGATAATTGCCGGCGGCAGACCCAAAGACGCGGTCTATTTTTGGGAATGCCTGCTAGAGGGCGGAGAAGGCGAGCGAGCAGAAGGCCTGGGATCCTGGTGGTAGAACCTGGTTTTGAGAAGTATTTTCATTCAAAAGTGTTTTATCGAATGCCTGGATTTTAAATCTGCATTTGCTCTTCCTCCACTCCTTCACTTTCCTTAATTGAATCCCTGTTTTTAGCAATCCCAAGAACGCTCACTCTTTGGCTCCCTTGACCCCTCTGCCCTTCGGAACCCTTTTCGCACTCATCATCACGCAATGCGCTTTTATTTCCCAGGGCTCCTGCTCTGGCCTCCATCGGATCACGATTAGCATTTCTCGAGGGCATCGGCCCTGGCCCTGCTCGAGGCTAATTATGCCGAGGTTCCAGTTCGACGACACTCGAAGCCGTCGCCGTCGACCAGTGGTTTGAATTAAATTGCAACCGGAGGCAGGCAGAGGACGACGAGCGCAGGCCACTGAAGCGCACACAAGAGACCAAGGGCAGGAGACTTCCCGCATTTCAGTTTTAGGTTTTATTTTCTTCGGTCGATTCCTCTTCTTCAGCGAAGAAGAACCAACATTTTCTGCTTCATTTGACAACGATCATTATTGGCCGCACTCAACCAGAGCTGTCCACTTCCCCTCTTGCTCTCTCCCTCTCTCTCTTAGTGGCGATATCGTTGCAACACGATGAAGTTCGTTACAAGAGCTTCTGGAGGGAGACGGAAGAGGGGCGGTGGAGGAGAAAATTAAATGCGGGAGATAGATTTGTTTTTTGTTGTGAAGAGATGTCAAATTGTGATCGAGAGCTATTCTAATTTGTCTTTGAAATTGAGAAGGGCGAGTCAGACCTTTGAAAATAATTGGAACGTAACAGGAATGTACGAAGACTCAATTTGTGATTCTACCAGAGAGATTTGATTAGAATTCTATTGAAAATTATCGGGATTTTAGAGAGATTTAAAAATCGCATAAAAGAGTCAAACATTTGGTTTTCAAATTCAATGAAAATAATTTGTCATAGAAAAAAATATTCATTGCATCAAATCATTGCATCAAAAATTCCTAATGATAAAAATCTATAAAAATTATTTTAGATTCATTGCATTGACTTAATTTTGTGTGCCAAATATTTGTAAAATTAATTTGTATTATTTCATGTTAGTGAAAAATTTACAGTTTCGAAATTTCAATGAACAGCAAACACGAAGATTAATATTTTCTTCGGTCCGGTTTCGAAGCCGATATTTCATCACTCCTCCAAAATTTTGTTCACTTTATCATTGGTTTTCCAACAAAACATTCCTCGCAATCGAAACCACAACCGACAGACATCGATATTCAGACCCAGCCTGCGCCCAACTGTTTTGTCGTCGTCGCCTTCAACCAACTCACGGTGGAAACGCCGTCCGTCCGATGGTCGACCGTTTGCTGACGGCTGGCGCCTTCTCCCGATGCCGTCGTTCATTAAACGTCATAAAGCCATAAAGTTCACATTTTTCTCGCCCCCAATCCGAAAAATCCCTTTGAATACGATTCTTTGTCTCCGCTCCCCTCGGCTCGTTCCCTATGGATTTTTCTAATTTCAAATTAATTAGTGTCAAAACGTAAAAATGTTTATTGTCATAATTTTCCAAATGGAAACATGTTTTTCTGCGGCTGCAGGTGTTTTTACATTTCTCCAGTTTTTCTAATTTCTCAGTTTTTCTTTTTTCTTGCAATGTTTTTCAATATTATGCTATTTCCGTTCTTTATTTCAAGATGTTTCTGTTTTTTTAACTCTTTTATTTCTTGTTATTTGTATCAACTGGATAAAGAAGTATCTTCTCTTCCTACACTGATTGTTGTTTTAGATGTTTGTTTATTTGTTTGTTCAGATTCATAAAAGTTTCTAACGAGGTGGCGCCAGGTTTGTGCTGTTGTTCTTAAAAAATCGATCGTATCTCTTACCATGTTTATACGTCCCCTTAATGCGCATTGACTCGATTCGGTTTCATTCAATACGGTTGTATAAACATTGTATAAAACCGAATTGACTCGTTCAATGCGCATTATGAAATTCGCTTTTCAAATCGGTATTTCAAGATTCAATTCGGTTTGAAAGTCCGTATAAACACTCAATGCGATTTGAAAGTTCACAATGCGGTTAGAAATCAGCTGTTTTCTGACATCTGTCGTTTTTTTAATGAATATTTTAATGATAATTTTAAATTAAATCAAAAAATTCAAAAGACAAATGTCATTCTAATCAAAATTATTAAATTCCAAAAAGTCGTTTCAAACCGTATTCTGACAATACGGTTGTCTATATCCCATAGTTGATGTATCGATTTGTCTATCAACTCTTCATATTTTCTCATCTACGAACCTATGAATATTCTAATTTGTTTGTCTATCGATCAGTCTGTCAGTGTGTCTAATTATGAGCTATTTGTCTCTCGCTATCTGGAAGCATCTGATGCTTGCACAACACCTTGAAATCTATCTGTCTTCAAGTATCTATCTTCATGTTTCTATCTCCATGCATCTCCTAGTATTGTGCAACTTCTTGTTCCTTTATCCATCGAAAGGAATTAACAGATGTTTTTCGAATCAATTAATAAATGTACATATCTATTAATTTAAATACAAAAACTATATATTCTGATAGAGAAAGATAGGTGCGAAAGCGTTGCACAAGAAACCTTATGATCTCTATCAGATGCTTAAAACGGAAGGTGAGTGATTCAGATTCAAATGGAGGCCAATAAATTTAACCGTAATAATTTATCAATATAGAGACTATCGGAGTATCTCATAGATATCAAGGACACATTCTATTGGCAGAACCCCATACTCAATTTTTATTTCGATTTCACAAATAAACAATACAAATTTTTCTGTCATCACATTTTCGGAACTTTCCCTTATTTTGTTTATAAGATCAAATTACTTACGTTTCCTCTTTAATTGATGTTATTAAAATCCACAAAGTTTTCAAGGACAATCGTGGTTAAGCTGAGAATTCGAATCCTAAAGTCCTTCGTTGATTATCCAATAGATTGTGAGTTTCTTGTATTTTCTTCGTACAATTTTACTTAAACTTTTTGTATTATTGTAAAAAGTTGTGTAAAAATAGAAAAATCAAAAATCACTTGAAGACTTTTTTAAATGCATTTGGTTGGGTTTTGCTTGCAGGCAAGGATATGTTTCAAAATTCACTGAATGAAGATAAAACAAAATTTCGATTCAAATTTTTCGAAACATGTATTTCATTTAAAATTTTTATTTCGTTATTATTATTTATTTTTACATCTGTAATCGCTTTTTCGCTCTTTTGTTTGCATTAAATTATAACTAATTTTAACCATTTTGTTTCTCTCAACTAAATTTTGTGTTATTTAAATTATATGCTTTAAGAATATCAACATATTTTCCATGTATTGTTTTCTAAAAGGAAATCCCCGCGCGTTTCTCGTTAAGTCCGTGAGATCGAATGTTTTCGCGATTTTAGCGAAGTTTTCGAAGTCATGTGAAAATTCATTTTCTGCGGCACAATTTTATTTTTCACATTGTGTTTATTATTTCGTTGTGGTCAAAAACAAGAACTCTTTTTCGACGAACGCGTGCTTACATTTTATACGAAAGTTTCGGATATAAATTATTTTTTGTTCAAGTTTTCTCGTTGCAAAGTCATTGTTTTCCCGAATTTTCAGCCCGCAAAACACGTCCCAGACCACGACGAAGACGACGACAAGTCGGACGGCGAGAAAGAGACGACGAGGCAACGTTACTGCGGCGAGAGGTTCGGAGCGACTGACTCCGGGGTCGCTAACGCGCGGCGCTCACACTCCGCTCGCGTCGAGCCGTTATTGCTGTTGTTGGCGCTCGTGTTGCTGTAATGCACGGAGTTCGTTGTTGTTGCTACCGTTGTGGCAATAGTTGTTGCTGCTGTATCGACCGTATCCGTATCTCGTGGAACGCGCCGAACTGTGTAACTCGTCGGACGAAGGTTGGCGAGCGATTGAAACGAGATTCGCGTTGACGAGGAGTCGACACGGCGTGCGTTACAAAATGTAAGGGCACCAACAACAACAGAAACAACCGAGCGAGGGTTGGTTGTGCCATCTATCCATCCATCCAACGGATGCAATTGCGGAGAGCGGCGGATACATTGTGAGCGAAAGTAACCGAGAGATACAAAAACTCGTGGAGAAACTTAACGAAGGACTGATAAGAATTGCGAGAGCAGAGGAGTTCGGCGAGAGAGAGAGAGAGCGCTCGTTGGGAGAGAGTATCTTGCAAATGCCTCGAAAGGTATCCTTCCCATACTTCGGAGTGACGGTGAGTGAGAATTCTGCAGAACTTTGGAGGTTATTTTCAGCGACCTCTGGCTCCAGGTGAAAATCGCTGAAAGGAAGGGGGTCTTTGTATCTCGAACTCAGTATCTATGAGATACTTTTTTGGAACATTCACATCGAAAGGATTGCGAACAAACTTAACGGGAAAATTATTATTCCTTGTGGTTCCATTCACATCTCTCTTCAACACGTCCTCGAGCTTACCTGTGTTTGCAAGGTTGCTTCTCGTATCAGATGCTGAGATACTTTTCACTCTCGCGCTTACGCTCTTCTCTATATGGAGCCAATCTCGTTCTCACTTCTTCGTTCACTCACTCTCATTGCAGCCGTTTGTTGATCCGGTCTTCGGCGTATAAGAGATTCCATTTCCCGTTCGTTCTCTTGGGAACATATGATAGTTTGGAACAAAACAATCTCTCTCGCTCATTGTGTGCAGATTGCTTCGACTCTGATATTTTGTATTTTTACGCGTTTCCTGTTGAATGTTTTTGTGTTCTCGGCTAGACCGGAAAATCGGGAAACCCCTCCACGGAACAAATGCAAACGAAATGAGAACCGAGTGGAGTCAGGGTTGCCGTAGTAAGCCAATACGATAGTCTGGATAAGACAGTTACGAATGGGATATTATAATTGTAAAATATTTAACTCAATTCCATTAAAAAATAATAAAGAAAATCAGCTTTTCCAATATATTATAACCGAAATAATAAAACTAATGTTTTTTTTAAGATTACCCATTGTTAGGTGTTGAGAAATTTTAGAAAAGTAGAAACATTTAAATTTATAAAAATGTATATTTAAGTTAATATTTCTCAATAGCTAAATAACATATAATAAATAAATATTAATGTAAATTCTGGACACATAATATGTGAACTTTTGACAAAACTGCATATTTTTATCAAAGTAAGTAGTAGTAGTAAAGTAGTATTTTTTTATCAAAGTAATTTTTAATTTTAATATTTAACAATACAGTGCATTTGACACTCAGTCCCCCTTTAAGTTAACACCCCAAACCGTCAACCCTTTTTATTGTCTACTCTAAAACGAAACCAAAATTCCTTCAATTTCCAAAAAATAACACATTACTTTTAAGACATGAAGAAGTATAGATATTATTAAGGTTGGAAACTTTATTTTGATTTCTTTGGATTTACTTTTTGTTTAGTTTTAAATTATTAACAATAAAATGTCTTAATCTATAGTATTAGTATTTAAAAGTATTTAATCATTAATATTTTCATCTTAAATTTGCACAATGACAAACGTCAACAATCTGATAAACGGTTATAATTAATTTACGTTATGCCGAGGCACATTTTTACTATAACCCGATATTTTTAGTTATATTTAAATAACATTGTTAGACTTTATTATTTATTATTCGGAGCCCTCAAATATTTTAAAATCAGATAAGAGATGCTTTGCCAAAAGATCTAAGGATTATGGAAAATATTATGTTGAAATCGAATAAATAATAAAACTATTTATGTTCCTCTCTACTTATTCACCTTTGATTGCGATATGAACACAAATTAAAACAGTCGTGGTGAGAATAAAATAAGTCTTTCTCACAATTTGGATCAAAAATCATTTACGAGGCACCAACTAATTCCTTGTTTACACGGGTAACTCCTGCATGAGGCCTATCTCTCGACCCCGTCGACTTCAGTGCACTCCAACACCTAAACCAACACCCGAAACCCACAGACGACTGGGTAAGACGACGGAAAGACTCAGTCGAAAATCCCAATTACAGGTCATAAATCTCAATCAATTAAATTGATCTATTTGTGTCACCAGAAGCCATCGAAACTGTCACCGACTCGAGGGGCATCGGCAGCCGCAATCGCGGGTCCATCGAAAACACGAACCCACAAACAAAATACGAGACGGAAAAACACGAGACCAAACAAACACACACAGGGGAAGCAAAAACAAAACAAGCGACAAAAAACAGATAAGAACCGAAAAATAAATTGTAAAATCAAGTTAAAAAGCAGGAGAAGGGCGATGGGGGACGGAATGCGACGAATTCGAAAATCGAAAGCCAATAATTGGAGGCATTAATCATCGGATATCAACTGATCAGCTCCCACTGGGCCGCCGACACCAAGAACATGTGTTCCCTCCACGCACCCTCGGTTGCGGGGCGGGTCAGACTGGAGAAGGGACGGGGGTCCCATGTGCGTCGAGTCCCCACCAGACGACGGCGGCGCGGATCCGCGGGAGCTTTTGTTCGGCGACTGCAGATGTCATAATAGCGGATTAGAGGGGCTTAAATCCGATTGAGTTGCTCATTTGAGGCGGCAACAACACCAGGAGAAGAAGAAGAACAGCGAGATAAGCGCCGGCAACTCTTCGATTCATAATGAAAATAAGCAAGAGGAAATGAGAATAAAACGTCAACACGCGCGACAAATGCAGCTTAGGCGATGAGGAATCGCTTTTTAAACGTTTCCATGCAGTGTGGCAACGCCGAGGGGGTCTGGTGGTGTTGCATGGGGCAGAGAGAGATCGAAATTATGAAGGAGTAAAAGATCGATATATTGACAATGATGCTTTGTTGAACTCTTGGAGAAATAGTTTCAAGTTTAATTAAAGGATGAACTCAAAACTTATTGCTTGAATATTTGCAAATCAATAAATTCACCACGAGTCCTTCTGATTCACCACTGAGTGATCGTTGCATCAGCGAATTACGTTGTTGTTGCAATATGTTGTTATCTTAGTTTATCTACATACATTGTTGTTCTTGTCGTTATGTGTAAAACTTATTTATGGCCTTTGTTGTAATAGCCACTTCGATAAAATCATAAACTTGAAGATAATTATTTTTCTCCTTAATCTTTTTTTCTTTTCTCTCTTCACTTCTCAATTCCCTCGTCCCACTTCGTCATGCGTTTACAAATCATACTTCTTCAATAAATATTTTTCCATCTCTTACAAATATTGACCCAATGGCTCAATGTTACGGGAGGGGGAGCAGGTTGGGGGCGTTCGCTAATGAGGCGTGTCCAGCGGACGCAGAGAGTGTGATTTATGAGTCTGCCAATTAATCACGCGCCTTCGATGACTACAATGCATTTTCTCAATGCTCCGCTCCTTCCTTTGTGTAGTTGTTTGTAAATTTTCATTTTTTATCCCAAGTCTTCTTTCGAGATTTTCAGAGTTTCCCCTCCTGCCCTCCTAGGTCTCGTTTTCATCCCCAACAGCAGCCGTCTTGTATCGAGATCCTCCTCCAGACCCCGCATCGAGCTCCACACGCGGGCCACAAATTGTTCTGAACTCATTAAAGTTTCACATGTCGACAACAACCGGATTATACTGAACAACAACAATCGCTTACTGAAATCCTATTTTCCTATTATTTCTTGTAAAATCTCAAAAGCCTTCTATCAAAATTAAAAATCCGCTGACTCACATGAAAGCTATTATTTGTTAATATACTCTTTTATTAATATAAATAAATAAGGAAAGTATTGTTTTAATATATTTTTTTTATAGAGTGGCTTTTGTTCAATTTGTTGCATTTTTTATAAATACAGTAATAATCATAATCACTACTGATGATTGTTTTCGTGATCTTTTCTTTCCTCTTCGTACATCCCCAATTATCGACTTGCAGCAAAGATCGCCGATCGATCAAGGCGTGTCCCCTCCTCCCCATCCCTAATTACTTCACGGAATCCATCAGAGTGCTCAAGTATCAAAATTTATATCGCTGTCGTGTTCGACAACCCACCTCTCTCTTTCTCGCCGGCCCCCAAAAATCCTCACGAGGAAAAAACTATTTGGAGCTCGCTGGGAGCCGACGAGGAGCCCCCGACGTGACGGCGATGGCATGCGATATAATTTATTGTTGCATTCGGAGCCTCGGAGGCAGAGAGAGAGAGAGAAAAGTGAGTGGACGAAAGTGGAGTGAAGCAGGAGCAAAACAGGAAAGAAACAGAGGAGGTGGAAATGGCAGGAGAGTCGCAGGGTAAAAGAGAAGGCGGATGGTGGATCCTTGTTTGGAGACAAATGAAAGTTACACTCGTCATCGCTCGACAGAAATCTAATGAGGACAAGCTACCCATTCACCATTGCTCGATGAATTCCACGAACTGTGAATGGTTTCGAAGACTCAACACCAACAACGCGTGTCGAACACACATTAGAGCACCTACAGGACTCAGACTCTGACATATGCTGGGGAGCACTGAGGAGTGGGTGGCCCAAAGGCTTCTGTACATCATTAAATGCATGATCGTATTGCACGCACGTGCGGGGCCCAGGAGGGGTTGGGCCGCGACTCGCAACTAGAAAGCAATGGGACGACGTCTGAGACAGAACCTCCGTATATCTGTCAGCCATTTTATGGCTTCATTCGTCGTCTGACGTCCCTCATCCTCCCTCCCTCCCACTCGTTTTCTGCGGAATTTCATTACTTTTCATATTTTATTTTTATACTTTCCTGTAAAATCGAAGTCCTTTCTCCTCACCACTTCCTTTTCTTCCCTTTCCCTTTTCAATCCTCCCCTTCCACTTTCCTCTCCGCCTTCTGGTTCCCTCCTTTAGACATAAATCATAATCTGGAAGGCCTTTCGATGGACGTCGAATGCCCCATGTCGAAGCTTCCTCAGACGACGCCGACCGTCCTCGCCTTGGAAGTCATTCATTGAGGAGCCGCCCGCACGTGTCCCTCCCTCCTCTCTCTCACTTTTATTCGGCCCTCGGTGATTAAAATAAATATTCAATCGCGTCACGTGCTGGCGAGACTCGTCGGCCATGGTCTCGGGATTCATTCATGGATCAGTCGCGATTACCCGCGGTGGGCGACTGCGGTGATGGGTGGAAGGAGAAGAAGATGGTCTTGTTCCGAAGGAGACGTATCGAGGAGGTCGTGGAGAAGCCAGGTGAATGGGACAGATTTCATAGGTCTCTTCTCGTTTGACAATTACTTTCAAAATATAAGACAAATCATAATAATTTTTAAAATTAAAATCAAAATAAGCGACACATTATATTTTACCTTATATTTAAATAACAAATTTATGGGACAATTTATTATTCGGTATCCTTACAAATTTTAAAATCAGACATATGCAAGTTTTTTTTTTGTCAAAAGTCCACAGATATGTAATCAGATGTTATGGTAACTAGATAAATCTACATTTTGTACTTCAGCCGAATCTACTAATATATCTAAATAATAATTCCACTGAGAGAACAGAGAACGGCGAATACCCATCCTATCAAGAGTCTTCAGGATTCAAGACTCAAAATTCGGAAGAAGGAAGAAGAACGAGCTCTGGATGTGGAAGTTGGAGAAGCGTCGGGGCGGGAAGAACAAACAGCAACTTCAACGAGAACGACAACAACAACAACAAGGAGGACAACAACAACGAGTAAGTAACAAATTCAAAAATTGATATCGAAACGTGAGATGCATGAAAAATTAACTCATCGAACAAACACAAAATGCAAAGAAGCGGCAATAAAGTGATACAAGGAAAAATGAGAACGGGAGATGGAAGAGAAAGAGCGACGTTTTTGAATTTTAAAAATATGGAAAAGCTGAAGACAAAATTATGAAACGCGTGTCACGTGAGCCGTATTAGTGAGCGTGACGCGTTTAAATTAAATTCGAAACAAATGTCGGGGACGCGCCGAGCGACAGGACAAGACAGCAACAATTATGACAACAAAGTTATTATCAAAACCATACTATTATCAGATGAAAAATAATCAGAAACACATTGAAAAACGAACAACAAAAAGAAAAAAATATGTAATGACACATATATTAAATGGGAACAAGAGGAAGAATTTGCGGAGAGATAGGATCGATCCCATCTAAGTATCAAGGGCCACAAGATTTCGAGATGACTTCAATGTGTTGATTGGCTGAAAAACGGCAGTCGAAGCATTGGCGGAGGAAAGGTGCAAAATGAGAAAGCTGTTGGTATTTCAGAAAGAAACAGAAGCTTCAATTAGATAGACAGATGGTTAACAGGGCGGTGGATAAACGTATTCAATGAAAGGACATTCGCTACAATTGCCGTCATCTCGATAAGGAAGTAATTCTCAGCACTCTCATTCTGTCACTTCATCCCTTTGAGCAACCACCTCTATCGATGCTCTCCCCTTCTCACTATCTCTGTTCTCCCCTTCCACTGTCTTTTAATCCCTTTACGTCCTTCCATTTCCCCGCATTCCTCACGGTCCTTCCTTTCGAGATCCTTTCCTGTCCAAAGCCGATTCGAATTCTCAACGTCCATTCTATGTCCATCTCCCTCTCTCTTGGTCCTTCTCTCCGCCATAAGGATTAAACCTCGTCACGTAATGCGAGGCTCGCATCGTGTTTGAGATTTTCCCTCTTCGACATCGCTTAAAAATTCTATTTGAAAATCGAAATCCATTCGCAGGAGTCATCGATTACCAGAGACCGTCGCCCAATATGAAGTCACAGTGTCTCCCTCTTTCTCCCTCTCGCACCTTCTCCATCTCCCTCTGTCATCGCCTCCTCCTCAATCACTTCGTTTGCTCCACATCCTCTCTGTTTCCCTCACGCCAGCGCATCAACGCACGTCGTTGCGTTTGATTTTTAATTGAAAAATTGCATTCGACAGCGGAAACGGAAGCGCCACGCAACGCATCGGCATCAGCGCCATCTGCCGCCAGGTAATGAACGCAAATGGCCTCCCGCGTGTTCGGATCCTGCGTGTGTGCGAAAGTGCGTCGGACACCCAGTGTTTCCCCGAGCGCCGTCAGCAGCGGTCGAAGGTCTGTCCGTCCGACTGTCTGTCGACTCAGTCATCGGCCTGTCTCTCTGACTCTCTCTATCCCTCCCCGGCTTTATCCAAAAATATCTGTCCGTCTATTTGTCCATCTGCCTGTCAATCGGTCCGCCGAAATCGCTGCTCGACTCGGAATCAATGCGATTCGCTGTGTTGCGGTTTCAAATGCCGGCCCCTCCGTCCTAAACGCTCCTGCTCGACATCGCCCACAGTGCACAGTGGGGCAGGACAGCGAAAGTACCGACAAAAAGAGAATTATGCAAAAAAGGAAGCTAGAAGGAAGAAATTCATGAATGAAAGATTAACATTGTTCGTTAAATAGATGAATATAAGAACCCAAATGAATGAAGTTGAGATGGAAGACCGTGTTATTTTATTGAAAGAGTATTTCTTAAAGATAAGTAATGAAATAATCTGAAATATAAAAGTAAATAGAAATATATTTCCAACGGGGGAAAACATGAAAATAAACGAAATTATCTGAATTTGATAAGAATGAAATGTTAACGAAGAATCTTTGAATTAATTTTCGGAAACATTGAAAGTAAATATTGGTATTTGAGCTAACATTTGCTCGATCGGCGTGCACAACCCATGAGCAATCGAGATGGTGGACTCCTTATGCGCAATATCATGACATCATTTACAAAAAAAACAACTATGACAGAGCCAGAACATCTGAAGCCACTCCTCGTTGCCTAAATAAACAATCGCATTCTCTTTCTTCCGCCCATTCACGACGACTGCATGCGCATCGTCTGATTGTCGTCGCCGTCGTCGCAAATCCTTTGGCGCAGCGGTTCGAACAACAACGATAATAAACACCTACTACAAGAACCTTGAGCGATAGCGGGCGACTCTTATCGATCGCGTCGTCTCTCGATCGATCTCCCGATCGTTCTCTTATCGGTCGGACGCATGCGTTCGTCCGGTCGGTCTGACGCTTCATGAATGAATCAATCAAGTTGCGGTCGCCGCCTCCGTCTGGGGATCTAAGAAACAAACAAGGTATTTATTTGAACGAAAAACGGTTCGATTTCGGGAAAATCAAAAATAAATACATGGCTTGGGAGGATGTGTCCCTGTCCCCGCCCCCTTTTTCTGAATCGATTCCCACCGAACCTTGGCCATCGATCGGCCGTTGGATCCTTGCTGTTATCACGTTATCTCTCGGTGGTTCCTCAATCGTTATCTTATCTGTCGTCTGCTTGCTTTGCGACTTTGTGGTATTTCCAATGCAATGGGAATTGCGAGGAAGAGTTGGGTTGAGTTTAATCTAAATTAAAGACTGCCTTAGTCTCAAGGTAAACATACTATTGGAATGGAATGAAAGCTCATCGAATTATTTATCTCTATAATTATTTTCAATAACCTGAGTTCATCGCTTTCTGGCTCTTTATTGAATTTCTTGTCCGGATCCTTCGCATCCATCTCTTTTTCAAGAAACTCTCCCTCGTGGTTCGCAATGGCCTCCTCATCACTGAGAGCGACTTCGTGGTGGTCCTCGTTATACCATGGACAACTTCCTTTGTTCTCTTGGGCTTTTCAATTAGTGTCGCCTCCTGACCTGTTTCCCAGGCCTCGAGGTCCCTCATCGAACCCAGTGGTCTCGCTCGCACTCCATCAGTCGCCGAGGAGGCTGTCATAATTGGATGACATTCGTTTTCATTCCGAACGCGGGCGTTTAATTCGTTTCATTTGCGTATGGAATTCGTCTTCATTTCGCGCGGAGGAGGATGAGGAATGGAAGCCCGGCCGATGGACTGGAAAATGACGGAGCGGAGCACGAAGGGAAGGAGGACAATGAGACGAGACTAAGGAGAAGAAGGCAGGAAGAGGATTTCGAGGAACGGTCGGTGGAGGATCGAGGGCGGTATAGACAATGCGAGATTTTAATGAAAACATATTGTGTGCGATTCAGAATGCAAATAAATATCAACAAAGGAGACGGCAAAAAGGGAGACAGCAACAACTGTGGAGGATGCGCGAAGAGCAACGAATGAAATGACAATGGCCAACTACAACAAAAAGTTGGGGATAACAGTAATCATTAGGATGTCGCCGCACGTTGCGATCATTAAAAATTCCCACAACAACAAACACAACCACAACAACCTCGTGTTGGAGACAACAACGAGAGTTCCCAAGGCAACCCTTGGAGCTGCGTGAAGGAGTCCTATAAGGAAGAAGAAAAGGCACCCAGCAAAAGAAGAAGCTCACAGAAGGAAGAGCGAGAGAAGGAAGCAAGAAGCTGCCGAAATAGCGAGCAGCAGGACCAAAAGATGGTGGGGAGGGGGAGACAGTCGCAAAGCCTTAATATTAATTAAACTTACTGAAGGAGAGAACTCGAAAATTCTCTCAAAAACCGAATCGTTGACGACACTGTTGACAAAGGACCCAAAAGGCAAGAGAAATGAATGGAAATGTGGGAAGGGAAAGAGAAAAATAGGAGATTTTTTCATTCCCCTTGGAATTTATTTTTACCAATGACAATTGGCAGCGCGATGCCATTTTTCTCAATTTTCACGAGGAAACCCGACGATGGTGGAGCGGCAGATGAAGAAGAGCCACGACAACGGACGAGAAATTTAAGTAATCGCCTTTTGAAGAGAGAGATCTGGAGGGAGGAGCGAGTGAGAGAGGATGCGATTACTGTGTGAAAAATTAAGATGGCAACGCTTTTGACGAATTCGTTGGCAACGCGAATCACTACGTTCCGCCCGATGGTAATTTATTTAAATGAGATAATTATGAACGAGCTATTAAGGACATTAGTGGAGAGGACGAGAGGAGAGTGGTTTAAAATTTATTTATGAAGGAGAAGCTGATGTCCACAGAGAAAAAACCCAAAAGGGAGCGGGGTTGAGGGGAATATGATTTGAAATTTTGAGTTCGGGGATTTCGAAACTTTCTCCCGCATGCCTCTATCTCTCTCACTCCCTCTCTCTTCCCCTGAAGAGCGATTGCTCCATCGAAAAGTTTGTGTTATTAATTGCGTCGTTGTTTGTTTTGTAATGCAATAAAAACGACGTCCGGCAGCGAATCGGAGGAAGCCGGGCATCGCACGTGGGGCCGACACTCGGCCGCACCCTGGGTGGTCGCCGCACTCGCGCTGACCAGGTCGACGGCCGCCAACGACCGCCATAAAATTTTATGGCGAGGTGTCAAGACGACCACAAATCAATCAATCGATCGTAGTAGCGGGAGAGAGTGGATGGGGTGGGGAGCGGAGATGGGCGAGGGAGCGGGAGGGACGGATAGTGTTTTATGACGGGCCAAATGGGTTGACAAAGTTGCTAGTAAATCCTTAAAAATCCATTGCCGATAGAGAAGTATCGAGAAAGGATGCTCAGAACGAACGCAGCTCAAGGACTAAACTTCCGGATAAAGGTGAATGGGTTGAGAACGGGAGAGTAACGAGGAGAAAATATAAATTTAGTAGTACAGAAATGATCGAATAATGGCCTGATTGTTGGAGAAACAGAATTCCCATTCATTCAAAATTCAATGGATCTCTTCAAACAATTCTCTACTTGAGTCGTAATTAAATTAAGACGAGAGAGAAGAGAGAAGAAGATGTGGCTCACAAAGGGAAGATAAAGATAACAGCGTTGCAAATAGAAGAGAAAAGGAAGAAAGTAGGGATCGCAAGCAATGTGTATTTGTTTATGTCGCAATATCGCTCGAGAGCTTGTTTACATTGCGATTGGAATGTGACAACAGGAAGACAAAAACAATTAAAAAAATATGAGAAACAACAATAATAAGAACAATATGAGAAACAACAACAATACGAACACAATAACAAAATGAGGCAAAAGACTTATCGTGATTCAATAAACAAATAGAAGAAGCTAAAGAAGTATTCGATGTAGAAAATAAGAAACTAATTGAAATATATACTTCCAAGAAATCGTTGAAAGGACGAGTTGGGGCGGAGGTGGTGGGGCACAGGACGCTTGTCAACAGGTTGGAGGGGTCGTCCACATCGTAAAAGCAACCAATTAGCGATCACTCGTGTTACGGGGGAGGAGAGCAAATTTCAGAAATCAATTAAGAAGAACTGGACAAAAGTCTAGGAGGGGAACGAGAGAAATAGAATTAGATTGGAAGTACGAACAAGAAACAATGAGCAGAAGAAGCGAAGCTAAGAGAGACAAAAATAAGAAAGACAAAACTAACATATACAAAGCTGAGAAAGACAAAACTAAGAAAGACAAAGTCCTTTCGAAATAAAGAGGGAAAGAAAGGGGCAAAGGTTTTAGGTAAATTGATTGTAAGAGGAGAAGTACAGATTGACGAAGATAAGTTCAATCATGATTTCAAAGTATTTAAATTTCAAATCCATCCATTCATTTATCCACCCAAGCCAATCACTCATTGGTTCATTCTCACTTACGATGAGTTCGCTGTTTTGCGGAAATAAAAATGCTGGCCCATTCACCGTCCACCTCGACACTGGATCCATCCGATGCCGATTCGTCGGAGGGAATGGGCTCTGGGGTTTATGGCCTCACGTAGGACTTTTAATTGCCTTAGAGACGCTCACATTTGTCACCTCGACCGCGCGGTTTTTATAGATTTCTATGTATGAATACTTGTTTAAAAATGTGTATTTTTATAGCTGTTTATATTTTATGGATTTTTATTTTTTATAGATTTTACTTTGATTTACGACCCAATCGTTCGGTTATAGAGAGGGAAAATATGGTCAAATCGGAAGTCGTTAAAATACAATAATATATTTCGATTGTGAACAAGTGATCGAAAATGTACACCGGAAAAAATTCAACAAGAATTCAATTTCTCTCTTTGGGATTCCTTCTTTGGTCGATCATTATTTCGATGTCGTCAGCAGATTTCACTCAATTTGTATCGCAGAGATGTGCGCTGTGTGCCATCCCGCATCCGTCAGATACGTATCTGACCCTTCGCATCGCATCTTTCACACTCGCTGCGCGGACCTGCTGGAGCAAACAAGCCGCCGGCCCGTCTGCGATCGAGATATCAATCTTTGAGATCCTGAAAAAAATTTCATACAAAATTAAACCGTCAGATACATTTGCCAGAGGCGACGGTACCAACAACAACAACGGCTAAAGCAGCCACATTTGCAACTCATCGAAGGCGTGATTCTCGAAAAAGAGAGATGAGGAAAAAACGAAGCGCCGGCGCGCTTCTGGATGCCGCAGCTGTCAAGTGCATCTCGCGGATGCGACTTTTAACATTCTGAGCTGAAGTATCTGCTAGATACACGCGACCTGCTGACGCCAGCGTCGATCGACGGCGGCTGATTGTGCACCAGAGCGCGAGAGACAATTGCTTTCGAATGGAGTCCGTCCGGGGTTCCAGGGGCCCATTTGCATCCTCCCCTCCCGACCCTTCCTCAGACCCATCCACGCATGCGGCTCCTCACCCCGAACGACGAACACGCTTCATAATTGCGTCGCGCTCTTATCGCGATCTCCCATCGCCATAGTCTCCGGCGATCCATCCGTCGTCGTCGCGATTGTCGGGCTCATCGTTTCGCGTCTCTACCGACTCCGCCTTCCGCGATCCTCCCGGCGCTCGTTTGCATTAAACGCATGTTAACAAATCGTCCCCGCCGTTGTATAGTCGTGTAATTGGCCGCAGTTCCAGCCTGATGTGCAACGGTGGCCTGTGATAGGAGCAGGGAGGAAACTCCGAATACATCTGGGAGTATTCGGAAGTCGGAATCAAAGACATTTCCTCAATCCACGAGATTGCCTTCATTCCTTCACAGAACAATTTACTTGGGACATTTTATTAGTTTCTGCTTCATTCTATAGAAACAACTACTTATGATACATCCTTAATCAAATATCATACAATCGCAGGTTCGAAGACTCCATTTGCACGTGACGGATGTTCATGAGATTCCTCTTAGAGCATGTACCTTAGAGTGCTTTTCTCCATCTTCTCATTTCCTTTGTCGATTTTTGTTTCTTCTCTATACTCCTATTCTAAGTTCCATTCGCTTCCTTTGGCTTCACGCCGTTCTCAGCATTAATTTGAGTTCCTCGTCCTCTTCACAATCCTCTTTCCCCACCAGTTCCTCTTCCACCTTCACCATGACATGCGGTCGTTAAATTTGATGAGCTCGCTCTTCCTTAAACCACAACGAGAACATAAACTAAAATAACAACAACGACCAGATACAAATACAATAATAACAAAAACAACCACAACAATAACAACAACAAGAGTAACAAAAACAAAACAACAAATAGTAGATATGTATAAAAAAGTATATATCTCAAAACAGATCCCTGCTCCGATATCATAAATAAAACTCATCGCGAGCCAGAAGTTCTTTTGTTTCAAAGCCATCGAATGCACTTCACCAGCATCATCTGCCTCTGTCTCCCTCTCGTTCGCCATTCCTTTCTATCTCTCTGTCTCCCTCTCGCTCGCCTTCCCATACTATCCCGCTCTCTCCACTTGTTGTCTTCTGCTGCTCCTCTTTAATTTCTCGGATGTTTCTTTCGCATCAACTTTTCTTTCTTTCATTTTATAGACATTTATTTCATGAACTTTATTCTTCTGGTTTTATTTTTATTTTGTTATTGTTGTTATTGTTTGTGTAATTTCTGAGCAATAATAAAATCTTGGGTTTCTGCGAATTATCTCCGAAACGCAGACAGTTTGAGTCACGAATTTCTGCCATTCATTTGAAAAAGCGCTCCATCCTCCGATTCCACGTCAAGACCGCCTCCGCCCCTTCGGCCCTCCCGACTCTTGAGGCCCCACGGCTCGACTCGAGGCTGCTGCCACCGCGGTTGCTCGAGTTCGCACGAATCAATTGCGAGTTTCGTTTATTTGTTGTTATTGTTGTTGTTGTCTGTCAGACCAACTGCCTGTCTGTCTGTCTATCCCTCCGCCTGTCTGTCTGCCTGAGCATCTGCTCGTCCTCAAGCGCTTCGGACGAGCAAAACCAAAATAAACACTCGCATTCATTCTTTAATTAAAGCGCGAAAATCAATTGATGGGCGATTGTGGAGGGCAGGGTTGGGGGTTGGTTTTTAATCATCAGCCACAAACACAACAACAGCAAGAACACCATCAACAATCGGATGGCGCGAACCGCACAAAGATCTTCAAATTAAAAACTGGTTTAATTGGTGCGATGCGCAAGGGAGGGCGACGGAGAGCGTGAGAGAGAGAGAGGACGTCCTAATTGGTCGCCGTCTCTGGTCCTCCTGCCGCTAATATTCACGACCGAAAGGCGGCGCTCGAAAATTACGGGGTCCCCGACTAATTGAGGGCTTTTGGGGGACCTCGCGTCTCCAGGACAGGGATTGAGCGAGTCTTTAGGCTGATTTATTGGCATCGCCTCGAGACGCGGAGAGAAGCGAAATCTCTTGTGTGAGTCATGACTCATGGGGCATCCTTCGATGAAGATGACGATGACGACAGATCTTGAGGCTTCAGAGTTAACGACGACAAGACTGACAACTCCGAAATCAAGCTCCTCTTAAAATTCCAATCCCTGAGTCAGACTCTGTGCGGCCATCATCCAGTCTCACCATCTTCATTTAACCAGATCTCGAAAAACGCATCTCAACAACAAGAGAAATTGTCTACGAAAACCTCAATAAAAATCCTCTGAATACAGTAATTCCCAAATCCAACTTTCGTCTCAAACACGGTCCATTGCCCGGTGGGCATTTAATGAAAACCGAAATCCCAAACCTGAGTTAATCCAAGACCACATCTCGAGACCACCAATACCAACACAAAAAACCTACAAATCAACATCAGCCTCAAACTTTACAGGAAACTCTCGCCTCTATATCCTCATCTGAAACATTGTCCCCATCTTCACCATTGTGTCCATCCCACTTTATCCCCATCACGATGCTCACGATTGTCTCCAAAACTTTCCACTTGGAAAAATTCCTGGGAAAATTCCCAAAATTAATATAGAAAATCTCTTACCTTTGCATGTCATTAAGTATGAACTATAGATTCAACTGAAGCAAATTACGGTGATAACTTGAGGCGAATACACACATTCACACATACCGCTCAGAGTCAAATGCCACTCTCGCAAGCCTCCGACTTGATTTCGAACCCGACTGAGCCCACATGTCGATGGCCTCGGGCTGCACGTCGGTGAAAATCAGAAACATTTCTATAAACTCAAAGAAGCATTCTTGATTATCGTTGAGTCGATTATCATTCATCGAAGCTTCAAACGACCAACCGAGGGACGAGGTGCTGCTCAAGAGGCCCTTCGAACCAAGGAATAGTCTGCTCAACCCATCCATCGTCTTCTCTTGCCTACGGTCGATTCACCTGCCGACCCACAACCGACCCACTGACCGACCACTCGCCGTCCCACGACCAATTAAACAACCAACTCATCCGTCGACTCGCCTGACCACCGCCTCGCACCGCAATCTGTCCTCCGTCCTGCTCTTCGCACTATCTGCCATCTCACCTCTCCGCTGTCCCATCTGTCCTCTCGAGCAATCAACGCTCCACCGCAAACGTGAGATACATAGATGGATCAGGCGAGGAAAGATAGTGTACCAGATTCAGTGACGAGAGGGAGGAGGAGGGCGGAGTGGTGGAGGGTGCTGCTGATGGCTGACAATGTATCAATTGTTGTCAAGTCCTTTGTATTCATATTTGCTCAAGTATTATTTGTCATTGGCATCAGACAATTTAAACTACAGCAACATCAATAGCAGTGAAAATAACAACATCGAAAACATCAATAACCACTCTACTAAGTACCCAACAAGACCAGACACCCAACAACAACAACCGAGGACTACTGTTACATTGATGAAATGCATCGATAACCAGTCACAGCTTCCGATACAAGTGAAGTGTCGGGGAAGATGCACAGGAAACTGAGAGGATCTTAATTATATTGGGAACCGAGATTTGGGTCGAAGAATTTCGAGAAGCATTTCCAGAGTTTGAATGATTAGTTCTGATTTTCCGTCGAAGCCTAGAGTGTGTTTGAGGTTGTCCATACACTCTTTATCATACAGCCTCAAGGGTTCTTATGGACAGATTT
Organism: Coelopa frigida; assembly: GCA_017309665.1. NCBI lineage: Eukaryota > Metazoa > Arthropoda > Insecta > Diptera > Coelopidae > Coelopa > Coelopa frigida. Next base: position 28,396,077 of record CM029565.1, on the reverse strand, counting down.
CTTTCTCAATATCTCCCTATGTATTCAATTGTAACCCAATTAGTTGCAATTTTGTGACCACTCCCACACACACACATTTGTTTTCATTCCAATCGCCTTCAAATATATACACAGCCCGTGGCTGTATAATTTTCTGCTCACAAAAATTACTGTTATTACTCGAAGACTATTCAATTGGACACATAAATGCAAACACAACGAATAAATGCCAAGACAGGCATCTCTGTCGGTCTACACTTCTGTCCACAATAGTCCATCGAATATGTTGTCTCTTTCCACACAAATTGATGCTGAAGTTAAATGTCACTTTAGACAACAACAGAAGGCAAACACACGAATTCGACACACATGCAAATTCACACACACCCATGCATGAGGATGAGAATAAGCAAGTTTTCTATTTTCTCCAGAAATATGGGTGAATGCACTTCCAATCCAATGACGTCGCCGACCAGGATGATGAGGTTTTGCTGACGGCCGTGATGACGACAAGATGCATCGATAATGAATATTAAACAGGCAGCCGGAAAGTAGAGACGGAGTGAGAGAGAGAGAGTAAAACAGGGAGGGACGTAAATACAGAACAAACACAACTTCAATTATTGTCATTGGTTAAACCGGAAGTGCTAATATTGAAGCACAAGCACTGAAGTATCCTCCTCGAGTTCGTCTACCGAAGGGCAAGGCAAAACGAACGAGTGGGCAGAAAGACAGGCACAAAATAATGGAATGTTCTGGTATAACCGGGAGTAAATGCAATGGAAGTACAATAAAATCCGAAGCAAATATTTTTTTTTTCAATCCTTATTCTAGCGAATTCGCAATAAGAACATTTTGAAACAATTCGTAATCTTCAGTTTTTGTATCTGAAAGGAGATTATATATAAGCAGGTAACGAACATTTTCATATTGATTTGTTTGGCTTTCGTCCTCTAAATTCCTTTATATTACTATAGCTAACTTTGTTGACATTTTGATAGAATCAACTGACAGAGCAAGAATGCTATGCTTTTGTGAAAGGGCGCTCACGATGTTCAGTGGCAAATTTGCTCGAAAGTAAAATTATCTCACATTTGCTACAGATCGTGAATACCCCTAGTATATGGGCTTTTTTTTTGAAAACCCGAGCGTATAGGTTTCTACTTATAACTAATTAATTATGTTCAAATTGGCGTTTGGAGTTTCTAGACTAACAAAATACAACTGAAAAAATTTTAAAGTTTAAAGAGAGCGTCAAACTTTTGGCCAAGTTGTACAATAATTCAACACGGCCAATCTATTTCAAATTTGAGAGGCGGAAACAGGTGCCATTTGTCAAAATTGTCTCATTTTCATGTTTGGACTTGGGAATTTTGACTTATATAAGTTTAATATTTGTGCTTTGGTTTGTTATTTCGTTTATTTACTTAGGGATTCCCTAGTATAAGAAAAATTATCCACATCAACTACAAATAATTTCAGAGATATAAGCATGATCACCTCAATTCAATGTTATTTCAGTCGATACTTTTATTTTACATTTCAAAATTATGTATTTCACAATTCGGAATGTTTTTAATTTGAGAAAAGCTTTTCATAAAATAATTACTTATGTTGTGGTACTTGTTGGTCTGACGGTTGGAAAATATCATAAATTCAGCTATAAATACAAATACACATGCATATCACATACGAAAAGTCGTTCTCGCAGACAGTGAAACAGTGCAGGAGCGAGAGAGGGAGGGCGAGAGAAAAATAGTCGAGGTATCTGCACGAACGGAGTCCATTAAATGAATTATTTATCGAAACATTGTTCACCTTTCGCAGTTCGCTGTCCCTGTCGAAGAGTCCTGTGCGTCCCCGCGATCATGTGCGCCATTTTTCCTTCATCTCTCTGTCTCTGTCTGCCGTTACTCTTCCTTTCTGACTCGCTCCCGCCGTGGCTCTCGTGAGTATTGATTACAACTGAGTGACTGCTCAGTCTCCTGCGTCTCTGTTTGGTCTGTGGGAGGCAGAGGGTGTCATTGGAATTCGTCTGAGAGAGAGAAGGAAAGAGAGCGTATCCTGTGAATGCCAAATGCAACGCATTCAAATTATATATTTATAACAAAATGTCTGTGTTTGCTTTTGTACGCGAATTATTGTTGTTTTTGCGTTCGAGCATGGCAACCATAGAGGCCATAAAACTCAATACGAAAACAACATGAGAAAAATAAATAAGAACCAAATAGTCACAATAACAACATACAGATCGCTTCTCCAACATCCTTTATGTCCTTCGTGCTCTCGTTTATCGAAACGACTGTCGGCGAATTTACGACGAATTCACCTGACAGACAGAGAGATGGAGGGGGGATGGAGTGGATCTAGTACGAGGAAATAGTAAGAAGTTCATGTTCTGAGCATTTCCATTCAATGCTGAGTTAATTCGACATCTTTTTGTGTAAAATATCACTTCATATTTAGACTAAGGTTTTTTTACTAATACATATCTTTTAATTTTCAAATTCTGATTCTTATCGTGTTCCATAATTCCATATTTTTCTAAGAGATGATGTTGTTTCTAACTTAATTTTATAGTTCTTTGGTATTAGGGAACATATATCAATTATGTAATGAAGAGGTTTATGTTGCTTCGCCATTATTTTCTTTCGCTTAACTTATATATTGATAATTTAGCCAGCACTCCGGAATAATAACTTGAACTATCTCCATTTTGAATACGCCAGAAATTCCTCTGAAAAATACATCCTTTCATCGCCCATGGACGACCACTTAGTCCCTATAGACTTAGTCCCTATAAACTATAGACATTCACGGTATTAAATTCCGTCCGCACCCTCGGCGGACCCTTGTTTCCTTCTCGTTCGTTCAATTTTATTCACCTCTCAATCGCTTGTGTCCGTCACGTGACTCCAGGAGTCAAGTGCCAAACACTTCACCTGTTTGTGAGCCATCGGTTGTTGTTGTTGCTGTTGTTGTAGGCGGTGGTGCCAACGACTCTGTTTCTGTGCACGGGAGGTTGCATGTCGGTGTGTGGGAGCGCGTGTGAGTGCGAAGGGGTGAGAGTGCGTGGCTGCCTTATTGTTTATTGACAGACGATTGAGCGGCCTTTGACCCGTTCACTCACTCGCTGTCCTTCTCTTACATCTCACACCATACTCGAGCAGAAATGAAACGAACTCTTACCTGGTGCCAAATGAACGGCATCGATGAAGGTTCGTGGAACTCCGACCGTTGTTTGCATTGGCGAGTGTGAGCTTGACGTATGACAGTTGACAGCTAGAAAGCAAAATAACGTTGACGGGAAACAATGGACTCGACGTGGACGAAGCCAATTGAAGTGGTTCGGAAAGTGAGAAGTTAAAAGTGAATTCCAAATGAAATGCAGTTCTGTTCGAGCGTAAAATACAGACTGGAGATCGAAATTAGATCCTGCGAACCGAAAAGAGTTTATAGAAACTGTACAAGAGAAGCCTCCGACTGTATTTAGCGCCTTGCTTTAAGAGGCACATCCAAGTAATTTTCGGTGCACGCAAAAAATAGTAATTTCCCCAAATCCACACGCTCCCAATTATCACGTTCATCCTTGTTCCTCCTTCCCCCACCCTGGTTTTCCTTTCGCGAATGGCTTCGGATTCTGTATTTTTGTGAGTGAGTGAGTGACAACAGCCAAAGCAAAAAATATTTCAAAATGGAATTTATATGTAACGAGCTTGTCCCGCTCTTGCTCTCTCCGCCGCCCGCCCCTCGTCTATCTGGTCATCGCTTTATCTGGCCATCCTTTCAGCAGTCCGTCCCATCCGTCCTGTTGTCCGTTCCTCCAACCGCTGGTCGGTCCGAGAGGCCTTCCATCCATCATCTGTCCGCCATAAGTCCTCGCTCGGTTGGCCAGTCGTTGCTTTGGCTGCTTTGAAATCGCGCCTGACAGCTTCGCAAGAGTTGGCCATTTGTTGTTGTTGTATACTTTACAAATCTATCCACCTCCCCTCTGCACCTGCTTTTTAACTCGATTTCTTTGGCATTTCCGTTTCCGTTTTATTTCCACTTCAAATTTTTTTGCCCCTCAACTCGATGTTGCTTTTGTGTTTTTCGTTACTCTCTTGTTGCTTCTGTTGTCCCTATCGTTGCCCTCGCTGTTCCACCTCGAGTACCATCCAGTGAAGTTCATTAACTTGTCGAATATTATTAAATCTACATCTGACTCGAACCCCCGCGGTTTCCCTGGCCCCTGTCGTCGTCGTCAGTCCAACTTCGCTTGGCAGTTGACAGGTGGCGTTGCACGCTTTGTAAACGACGAACGACAGCGACCAACTCCGCCTCTCCCACTCCATGTTTCCAGTTTCTCTCTCTCCCTATCGCACTCCTTCCCTTCCTCTTCTCATTCGCTATGAAGTCGACAAACTGCATACAATTTTTCTAAATAATCCGCCATGCTGCGGTTCGCCATTTTTGTATTGCACATTCTCTCCTTCTCCTCCTCCCTCCCCAGCCTCTCTTTCCCACTCCGCCTCTCTGGATTCGCTTCAAAACGGAGCAGGCAACATAATGGTGTCCTCGTTATTTGCATTGGAGCCATTTTGTTACGTTAGGATGCATAAATGTTGCTCAAATGTATTCCTCGGCTACAGGTAGCGAGTGCTGCAGAGTTGCCAACTTTTATGGACTCGAGCGAAGTTTTTCGTGGAACTTGATACCAGGTGGTGTAGCTAGCCAGATACCACTTCGATTTTAAAGTTTGTTTTCCATCAACAGTCATTTGAATTCCACAGAGAATTTCAGCGGTTTTAATATTTTTCACGTGTTTTCATTTTTTTAAACTGTTTTACATGTTTATGTAATCTTTTACAATATTAGATTTATAATTAAAATGATAAACTAAATAATGGCTATTAGTTATTTAATATATAGTTTTAAATATGGACCTATTTTCCCGACTTCCAAAGAAAGAAAATATAAACATATCGTATTTACTTAAGAAGAATTGGTCTTAAAATTTCATTTCTTCACAACATTTTCAGTAATTGCACTATTATATTTCAATTAAAATACGAAACCTCCCATGAAGGCCCTTAGAATTTTTTGAAAGTTTTCTGTTTACAATTTTCTGAAGTCTGTTTAAGATTTTCTGAATTCTGTTTACGATTTGCTGAAGTCTGTTATGATTTTCTGATTTCTGTTTCCGTTTTTGAAATCACTTTTGAAATCTGAAAATGGTGTAGATAATATTACTATGTGCTATTAAAATTGCGAAATATCTATGGAGCTTCCGTGCATTCAATGTTTGCTGTTTCGCCGAAAATGATCGTGGCAACCCTAATCGGCTCCACTCGGCTCTGCCGCAACGACGCCCGCAGACGAAGCAAAACAAACACGTGTCCTTCACTGCCTCGCTGCTCGAATCACTATGAATCACTATAATGCACTTTGGTTTAATCCAGCTCACCGAGTTCTGCACCCCCTCTATAGTTCCACCCCCCACTCGCACCGGCCACAAGAGGGAGTCGAGCGAACCAATTGCTCGCATCGTAAGAGTCCCCGAAACTCGCGCCCCTCTCGCTCGCTCTCTAGTTCTCTCTCGCTCATGGGGAAGGAGGTTCTAAGCCGATCCACCTGTCACCATCTGACTCGACCCTCGCCCAATCCGCCCCCGGTGCCTCTGCTGCCGGCAGTCCATTTATGCAATTGCAAATATATGTATTTTTGCGGTTAATGGAAAAATTATTTATTTAAACAAATTTTTCATGCGCCGCACACAAAACACACCGTTCGTCGCCCTGCCCCATCCCGCTGTCCACCATTCTTCAATGGGAAAGGAGGTGGGGGCGAGAGGCGGAAGGCGAGGCCGCAGGATCAGCAGAGCCGAGCGACAGAATCCGAGGATCAGAGCAGGAGAGCGGGGTGAGGGAGCGACTCCGGTTAGGAAATTGCATGCGAAATTGTTGCTGACATCAGCAGAAGCGGCAGGCACTCGGCGAGGGTGGGGTCGCGGGTGGAGAAGGGGGGGCGGCGCTTTTAGGTTACAGTTGGCTGTAAAAATTCCACAAATATACACAAATTCATTTCGTGTTTCGTGCGCTGTGTGTTTCGAGTGCCAAGTGAGAAGCACACATGCACACACACACAAATTCAACATTCACAAATTCACTCACTCGCATGTGCACTCTCACACTGGCCCACTCAAACACTCGCTCGCAAAATGCTCACATTGTCGAAACCAGAAAAAACTATTGAAAAGGGCACGTGGGCGAGCGGAGGTTTCATGGAATGTAAAATAAATGTCAAGTTTGCATACGAAAGTGTGAATAAATGATTTGAATCTAATGGAAATTAATATTTGCAAAGAGTCCTTTCAGAAGGAGTGGACGAGAAGTTGCGATTTTCAAGGGAATTCCGAACGTGGGATATAATTTTTAATAAAAGTTTTCACAATTGTGTCTGCTTTTATATTCTTAAGAGGATATGCCTCTGGCCAACGAGTAGTTCTATCGATAATAGTTAAAATATATCTATATTCATTTGATATAGGAAGAGGACCGACTATGTCCATATGTATATGTTCAAATCTTCCTTTTGGAATTTCAATCTTTTGAATTGGAGATTTGGTGTATAAATGGACTTTTGATTTTGTGTTCATAGATTTCATTCAAAGATTTTTCATTCGTTATTTGAAATTGATTAATAAACAACATACATTTTTATAAATAATATTGTTAAATTTTAATATATCAAACCTACATTGGCGACCCTGCCAGGAGTCTCTCAAGCCTCAAGAATCTACTCCTCCTTCAACAATATCAAATCTGGCGGAATCAAGAACTACAAATCATCTTTTTCAAATCAACTGATGCTAAATACCAGCCTTTTTGAACAGAGTCCTCAATACTGTTTCCAGAGCCCGTTTGATCAAAGGCAAACCAAATAACCATTCCTTCGTCGAAAACAGTATGTATCAAGAGTTGAACAGTGCATTTGTACATAAATGAATTACCACATTGATCATCGAATACATATCAAATCGAATTTATGATATTAAAAATTGCTTTGATATCAAACAAGTTTCCAACATCCGTTGAACTCAAATCAAAAATAATATAGAAGATATATTTTCTCTTTCTTCACGAATGGTTCAACATTATAAAAGAAATAAGTTAATACATCAAGTAATAACAAATAATATTCAACATTGATCAAATTCATCAATCAAGGAATCAACTTTCAAATTTGAACAGCTGAGTTATTCATTATTTTTGGAAATTACATATTTAATTTCAGATATAATTTTATCTTATTGTAATCTTCTCATCAGTTCAAATTATTTTAATTTCCAAAATGGTTATAACCAGATCCAACTCTCATAATAACCTAGAAGGAACTGTTAACAGTAACCAACACTATTCTCAATCTAACATCTATAACACATCTATTGTTACACCAATTACTCAAACACAAATTATACCTTCACAATCTGAAACTAAATTTATTAAATTACCTTCCTTTTGGACTTCTTTCCCTGATGCTTGGTTTATTCAAGTAGAAATTCAATTTTCTTTACAAAACATTTCAAATGATAACATTAAATATCAAAACGTTATCCTTGCTTTATCTCAAGAAGTTATTGTTCAGATATTAGATGTTATCCAATGTTCTCAAACAGAGAATAAAATACGAAAATATTAAAAATGTACTGTGTGAACGATTTCTCTAAGTGAAGAATCAAAATTTGATCACATTTTTTCAAATTCTCAAATAGGCGATCGCAAAACCTTCAGAGTTTTATAGAGATTTAGCAACTCATGCTAGTTCAATTTCAGTTATTAACCAAGAACTGTTATTTAAGTTATGGGTTAGAAAACTTCCACATCCAATTCAAATTCATCTTTCTTCTTCAAATTTGAATAATTTAAAAGATAAATTATCATTAGCGGATACAATTTTTGAATTATCTTCCAAATCACAAATATCATCTGTATCTCAAATACCAATAAATTCTAAAACTGATGAAATTATACAAAATTTGACAAATATTACTTCAAATTTATGTGATAATCTTAATAAATTATCTCTTGAAGTAGCCGAAATCAAAGCTAGATCTAGATCCAGATCCAGATCCAGAGATACTTCCAAAACTCGATTGAATTACGCCACCAGACGTTTAATACAAACAAAATATTTTTGGCCAAATATGAGAAAAGAAATCAATGAATGGGCTTCTTCATGCGTTCAATGTCAAAAATCAAAAGTCCATTTATACACCAAATCTCCAATTCAAAAGATTGAAATTCCAAAAGGAAGATTTGAACATATACATATGGACATAGTCGGTCCTCTTCCTATATCAAATGAATATAGATATATTTTAACTATTATCGATAGAACTACTCGTTGGCCAGAGGCATATCCTCTTAAGAATATAAAAGCAGACACAATTGTGAAAACTTTTATTAAAAATTATATCCCACGTTTCGGAATTCCCTTGAAAATCACTGTCGACAATGGCAGTCAGTTTACTTCAAAATTATTTTCTGATTTGACATCCATGCTAGGATCACATAAAATCCATACCTCTACTTATCATCCACAAGCAAATGGTATGGTTGAGCGTTTTCATCGTCAACTCAAATCATCAATTATCTCTTCGAATAACAGTATTCATTGGTCAGATGAATTACCTATTATACTTTTGGGATTGCGAACAGCTATTAAGGAAGATTTAAAGTGTTGTCCTGCAGAAATGGTTTATGGACAAACTTTAAAAATTCCGGGAGAACTTGTAGTTCCTAGTACTAACTATTCAAACGAATTTATTCTCCAAAAACTTAGAGAATATTTTTCTCACACACATTCCTTTTTGAATCACCATAATAATAACATGAGAATATATATTCCCAAAAATTTGATGTCTTGTGAATATGTTTTTGAAAAAGTTAAAGAATTTCTAGTTTACAACCTCCATTTGAAGGACCATATCAAGTCATTTCGAGGAATGATAAATCTTTTACAATAAAGAAGAACAATGGGAGTATATGTAGGGACTCTACTTTGATATACTTTTAATATTTTATAATTTTAAAATATTAAAGTATATCAAAGTAGAGTCCCTACAGGAACGGAGTGAAAACGTGAGTGAGAGGGATTACAATGTGACTAGAAGGCTACAAGGCACGTGGATGAGTTTAATTTATAGACTTCTTCTTTAAAATTCGTTTTTAAATAAAAAATTTTAAAGTGAATAAATCCTTGATCTTTTTCCATGAAACTTTTTCTCGACTTGGATTCTTCGATACGTCCAACTTCGCGCAAAAGGCTTCCTTTCTCTCGACCCATGTCTACTTCCTGCTACTACTAAAACAATTCTTTGCTTTCGGTGACCCCAGAGTATCAGGGTGGCAAGACCTTCTCTCCGATGACAGCTGTCAGACGACAGATGACTGTCTGCGCCGGCTCCCCACGCTTTCCAATCGATCCAGTCATTCTCTGGTGGCGCATGTCGTTCGGATGATCGTGAATAAGGCGCTGACTACGGCACCTTCTCCTCGCTCCGGCGGCGTTTAATGACTTCGCGAAAGTTCAATTCAATTAGCAGTCCGTTGTGGATCCTCAGTCTCGAGACCGCTGTCAGCGTCACGGGATGTTGTGACAGCATAAAGGCGCATCCTGTCGTGGCGAAGGAGGGGAGTGAGGGGACGGAGGTGGACTCCCGCTGATTCCTGGCTCCAAATGCCACAAGTGGAGCGAAAGCCACGAAACTTGTTGAATCAATAAATAACTTCGTTTGAAAACGATCGCGGGCCACGGAAAACCAAGGGGCGAGGGACAGGGTTGCCACTTGATCAATGATTTACGGCGCCCTCAAAGGCCCCTCGTCGACCTCTTTCGGCGGCGTTTTTGCATTTCTGCATTCGTCGGAGTTAACGACGCTGGCGCTGCCGAGATGTGCGCCACTCGACGGGAAGTCTGTCTGTCGCTCTGTCCGTCTCCGTTAGTGGATCTCAGATGCAAATCGCTGCCGATCGGCCCCCCGAGAATCCACAGCTCCACGGTGAATGGGCTCGGGCCGGGCAAGTGTAAATATTTTTACACTTCAGATACACTTCGAATTCGCACCGATCGATGAAGAACGACGACGGCAGATGGGACTGAAGATGGAGGAGGATGTGGCAACGAATGATATTTTAACGATCGCCATGAGTGACAAGGCAAAGAAAAAGAGGGGCAAGAGAAGGGCGGGGAGGATAATCGTAAACCGAGGACAGAGTGGAAGAGCAAGGTAGGATGGAAAAAAGGCAAAATGAGGAAATGAGATTATGATTTATGACAATTATTTAAGGTATTTATTTTCCGCTCAACACGTTCGACTTTATCTGATCTCCTTTGATTACCTTTTTAAATTTATTTTTCATCATCCAAATCATGAATTTCGTTCATTCTCGTTTTTTTTGTTAAAATATTAAAAATTCGAGCCTTTCTGTTAACATTTATCATATCAATATATATTTACATATAACCTTAGATCCGCTAACTCCATCCCATAGTAACCTCATTTATTATTTGTATCTCTACCATATCCGGAGAATACGCATTTCTCTATCATTCTATCAGAGGTATCGATATAACTCACAGTCTCTTCCCTCATCCCATTCAATATTCAATCGACTTGGTTTAGAAGTTCTGCGATTCAGTTCACCACACTGTAATCTCTTCCGCCACCTCGCGCTCTGTTAGACAAGATTTCTTGTACCACGCCCCAATTTACCCCGCCTCAAATCAATGCTTTCGTGCCTCACTACCCCCGACTTCCATATAGCGACCTCCCCTTCTTCAACCCACTCGAACTCAGCCCCACCGGCGCCTCCGCCGTGGGTCATTTATATCCCTTAACTACGTCAAAGATTATTATTTATGCCTGTTCTCCCTCGTGCCCGTTCACTCGACTTCGCAATGCATTTCGCAGACCTCCCTTGACGATCAACACCGACCACCACGCCCACCGCCGGCCCCACCAGTAAAACTCGCGGGCTCCCGCTTATCTTGAGCGATTTCCATGTGAAAAAACAAAAGCCTTCGCAGTGATTGTTGTAGGTCGCCGTTGCAGGTTATTGTTGTAGGTATTACAGCTTTTGTTGTTGTTCCGACGGTTCGAAGGTCATAATTTTCGTTCGATTTAATTTGATTAATGAGCCGGACGCTAAGATATCAGCACGTCTTTAGCTCCTTATTTCTCATTTCACTTTATATTGTTTCATTTTACTCCATTTCGTTGATTCCATTTTGTTTTATATCCGCTGGCCTTATTCCATTTAATCATTTATGTATTTATTTTTGCCTTTTGCATTTCGTTTGGCTTCATTTTATTTATTAAATATTTCGTTCATTACATTTGCTCCATCTTTGTTTATTCATATTTTTCCTTAATCTTCCTTAATTCTTCGTATCTGTTTCCTACTTAAGTCGTCGGCCCCAGGTCGTTAATTTGGAAATCAACGAAATCGTAGTTCGAAAAATATCGCTCAAAATACCAATAATTCTTACTTCATCTCTGAAGTAAGGATCTGCTCACGAACCATATTTTTTCCATTCTTGAATATTTGTTTGAAAGAGCAAATACATAAATTCGTCAAGTTAAAGGAAAGTGATTTTTAATACAAAACATTTTGCAAAGATCATCAGTGATGATGAAGAAACTATGGCCATTCAAGAATATCTATGAAGTTTCTGCCTCTTCATACATATATTCCGAAGTTTTTAGACTTCAGCGTAAAAATATTAACCACGATGGACGACGACCGGTTCAGGCAAATGATACGCGTTAATCAAGAGTAGTTTGTCATTTTTTTGAATTCAATAAAATAGGATAGGGTTTTTCAAAAATGCCAGTGTAAACAATTCTCTGATGAGCTTATACTGGCTATAACGATCTACCGATAGGGCTCCTGCGGAGAAAGTGCATCCACAAAAAAGTTAACGTCAGTATTCAGAGTTGGAGATGGCGGTACGCTCACAAAAATCACCCTTTGAGTTTTTGAAGCTTTTTTGAAAAAATATGCTGAAGTACATATATTATCTAAATGCTTCAGAGCGGTCAGAAATCATCCAAACAATATTAGCTAAGCTACCATTTTGCATTGGATATATCGATGTAAACGAAATCAAACTGGCAGAATCAACGATTTTAAATCATGAATCCTACTTCTCTAGGAGTCGCATCTTTGCCGTGAAAGCGCAGGTAGTTTGTGACTACAATCTCAGAATTCGAGATGTAGTAGTGGGAAATAAGGAAGTACCCACGATGCCAGCATGTTTCGGAACCCATCACTGAATCGCTTGAAGGAGCATTTATTTACCTCGCAGCAATGGATAGGCGACTCTGCCTATCCATTATCAAACATTCTCATAACTCCATACAGAAGCTGAACTCCTCGATAGCTCGAAAAGAGCACAATTTAATTTGCGGCACAGCAAATATAGAGTTCGAGTTGAACACTGCTTCGCAATCTTTGAAATAACTGAGGATGAGAACTTATAGCGATGAAAGCCAAAAAATTTGTTATGTAAGTAGATTCTTGTTTGTTGCACTTTGCACAATATTTTAATAAACAATAAAGATTTCAACGATTATAAAAACAAACATATACATAATTACCGATGAAACGATCGACAACGACAGCAGTGACAACAACAACAGTCGTAATTCTGAAATAAAACGTCAAGCTCTATATCATGTCATGTTTGATTGAATATTAAATAACACATTTTTTAATAAATATATCACATTTTAGTTTGATATTTTACTTACTAGCATATTTCAATTCCAATTCAAATTTGACATTGCGTTCTTGTTGGTCCATTCCATACTTTTTAAGTAGATACTCTTTTTCCAATCTCTCTACTATTTTAAGTTTCAAAAAGAGAGGTTCTTTCAATTGCCAGCTTCTTGGTTTGTTCTTCTTCCTTTAGTTTTATACTTTATGTCATTCAGCACAGTTCCATTTTCCATTGAGAAGAGCTGGCCCTACAAACTAATTTATTTAAAACATGCATGTGTAATATTGTTATAAGTGAACGTATTTTACAAAATTATAATTTTTGGCATTGATTCAACCAACTTTTTGCATAATTCTTTATGTAAAATGGAACTTTTTGCATAATTCTTTATGTAAAATGGAATATGGTTTCATTCGAAAATTAATGCACTTTTAAGGCTTTCTTTGGATATAAAGGCATGGCTCCTAATTTTTTCTTCTAGATAAGCACAGGGATCTATGGGATTAATATCTGAACTGTCTGGGGGTGTTTTGAGCATGTGTGGTGTATTAAACAGCAACCACATGCACACATCCCAGGCAGTGTGTTTGGTATCATTGTGTTGTTGGAAGAAGTAGTCCTATTCCAGTCACATTTTTCTGCGCTGGCATACAATTAGTTTGGAAAATGGACCTTTTTATCCATGATCCCATCAATAAACACCCAATTACTGACATCACAGGCATGGCAATGCCACACCATTACACATCCTCCTCCGTACTTCACTGTTTGTTTTAGATTTGCTGTTTTCATCGCTTCCACTATTCTTCCGTCTGATATATTAATAATATATTAAATTTACTTTCGTCACTAAAGACAACCTTCTGCCAAAATGTTAGATGCTTAATTGCATACTCACTTACAAAACTTACGGCCTGATTGGGAATAACGGGAGCCCAAAACGAAACTACAACGAAACGAAACGCCGCTATCAAAAATCCGTATTTGTACAATCACCCCGTGCTTTCGTTGACTCACTTTGAGTAACTCCACTATTAACCCTAGGATGGGCAACACACTCGGAGGCACTAACATAACCAACTGGGCCTGAAGAGGCCCATACGAATAAATCGAGAGTTTGTATTTTTTATTGCATGCTATTGTGATATGTGTGCTATTAATATCCTACGATATCTTATATATGATCTCTTATATATTGCATATATTTTTGGCATATATTAGTGCATAGTTAGTCCTCCCGAAAAGGATAATATGAAAGCATGATAGAAAAAAAATATATTTTTTTAAATTTTATTTATTAATAAAATAAAACTATAAATTCGGACTACACTATAAATTCGGAGAACAGTCATTTCATATAGCATGTGTTCTTAGTGTGCTATGTAAAGACACCTGATACTGCAGTTAATGTAATCAGACACAGCGGCGTAAAAAAACGAACAAAGAAACTCAAAGACGTTAACGACGATTTCATGAAACCGAATTAAGCGAAAATTTTCTTCTACCAACTAAACCCGATTGACTCGGATTTTTTTTTTTCAGGAAGCATAGCGGCAAGAAGTCATGGAATACCAGATCGATTAATAAAGAAACAAAAAAAATATTCATGTTTAAACTCAAAATGGGCGTCATCTGGCCCAGTTGCCCATCCTAGGATTAAACGTGAAGAGTTAGTTGCCTTATGATAAAATAAACTTTTTCAAAATTCACAAGTATAAGAATTTTAAAAAATTTTATTTTCAATGTATTTTTGTGCCTTGGCAACCCTAGTAATGTTCTCTTTTTTCAAAGACTACTATATTAAAAAATGTCTTCCACAATTTTCAAATATTTTGGCCTCCATCTTTGAAATTTGCTACCAACGAGAGAAAATATGAGGTGACTGAAACAACTATATCTGTGGACTTTTGACAAAACAACTTATGTCTGATATTAAAATTCTGGAGGAGAGCGAATAATAAAAAATAAAGTGTACACTCATTTTTTTATTTAAATACAAGTAAAAATATTGTATTATATTAAAAATGTGTCGCTTATTTTGATTTTTTCCAAATAATGTTATATATTAAATTTTAATAATATAAATTAATATGATAAACAAAATTTTGTAAATTATCTTATCTCGACTTAAGTTGTTTTGTCAAAAGTCCACAGATATGTAGATAGATCAACAATACAACAACAACAATAACATTAGCAGCGATAGTACAACTAACAACAATATAAAAACAATAATAATAAAACACCCACCACAATAACAAAAAATTCGAAGCCAATTTCGCTTAGCCAATAGATCCGCTGCAACTGGACCAACACACATTTGTACATTTGTACCAAAAACATTAACTTACTTATTTCGCAATTTCGAGCGACATTATTTCGCCCGTCGATGCCCGGGTGGTGCGCGCGCTGGAGACTTCGGCCAATGGCAATGACGTCGACCGCGACGGAGAGTCGACGACGATGCCAAGGATGATGATGATGCGATGGATGGCGCATCGGAGAAACTTTTGTTTTAATTGCAATGAATTGCAGCGCGGAGCCAAGTGCCGTGAGGAGGATGGTGTGAAAGAACAGTAGGGCGATGCGGGAAGAGCTGAGGAGATGGCGGCAAAGGAAGCTGCATGCCGGATCAGAGGGCTCTGACAACGAGTGGATGAAGTTCCGAGCTGATGACTCCGACCGGTTGGTGCCAACGGATGGCGGTGGACGGATGGGTGGAATGTTTGTTAGTGGGTCGGATGGCGAACTCACCGCCAGGGATGAGGACGAAACTTTCGAGAGCGCGATAAAATCTTAAAACGAAAAGTTTTTTCGGTCGGATTGTTTGAAATTAATTGAAATTGTCGACTAATGACACGATCTGCTGAGTAAAGACGGTCGAAGTGGGTAGGAACCTCTCTGCAACTTGGCTCAGAAGAAGACCACATTGGTTCCGAAAGACAATTTCAATGGAGTGCCGAACAGAATTTGATAAATTAAAAAATAATAAAAGAAATTCTCCCGAGGACACAAAGGTCAAATTGGGCAGAGAGAGGGGAGGTACGAAATGAAGAAGGATTATTGGGTGGAGTTTTGGAACAGGCGACTTCGTAGGCTTCATGAACAAAAAAAAAATAGTCTATACACATCACGAACACATGAACCTACAACTTTATCCCGAATTACATCAATTTGAGATGAAGGTTAGCTAATGAGATAAAACTAAACGATTTAAACGAGAATTTTCAAAACAAACACCGATTAAGGAAACCCCTCTGAGGCCCCATTCCCAAAACTGCACCCTTCCCTTGACTTCTGCGTGGTCATCTGAAGACTGCAAAACATGAGATCAATTTAAGTCTTCATTAATCCTCGCATTCAGGCCGCCTTCTCCAGCCAATAAAGAGGCGCCAATTACGGAGATGAACACGGGCCAAGCCATGCTCTCGATCACGCAGATTTGCGATATTTCGAGGAGTTATTGAAAACGTTTCAGATTTTTTTATTATTTATTTAACCCCCCTCCCTCCAGCATGTCCACCCTCGTTCTCTGTTGCTTCGTTTTCGTGGGGAAATTGATCACGTTTTGCGGCGTCGCTGCGCATGCGCAACACGCGGCTGCTGCCCCTCGACGCGTTTCGAGTCGAAATCAATTTAAATTGGGCAACGCCTTCGTCTCAAAGTAGTCGCAGATGAAAGCAGAAATTGCACGGACTCTCCACCCGTCCCTGTCGCTCTTCTCGCTTTGTTCCTGATTTCTGTCGGGCTGCACGGTTCGTCATTCGGTTCATGCTGGCGAGCGTTTGCCTTTGATTGAAGACCCCGCACGTCCCCACGAGCATGTGTGGGGGCCGAGAACGGGCGCGGGAGTGAAGGAGACGGCCGCATCAGCGATTCCACGACAGCGGAACCAGATCTTGCAGCCGATTGCAGCTCCGAGACTGACGCAAGCGGCGGAGAAGAATTATATCAAGATCTTCGTTTAATTTGAACCGAAGTTAGTGCGCAGTGTTGTAAAGCGTTCCCGCGGGAGTGGGATTTTTGTTAATTAATTGCAGATTTTTTAATTAACCGATGCAGATAAGATCGGAGAGCCGTTAGCCGAAATGGTGAAAGGCACTTAAGGAATCTCGTTATATTGGGTTTTTAGTAATTGCATTTTAAAAAGTAATCAAACATGTGTGGACATAAGCACAAATCGTCAAACTAACTCCTTTTCAGCAAATATAACTAAATTCGATTCGACCGCTTGGCAACACCGAAGGCGGCACTTGGCGCGATCCGAACAAGTGACTTTCTCCATTGGCCGATCTCCTCTCGATTAAGAAAACCGTGGATTCGTCGACTCACACGGACGTAGCCAACTGCGGGAATAGACGCACACATAAGGATGCGAATAAATCTCGCAGATAGGCGAAATGTGTTAAACGCAGCGCTTGGATGCCAATTTAGTTTTGTTCTTGTTTTGCACGCTTCCTGCCGACAACGACATGGGGAAGTTTTTATTTTTGTTGTCGGTGTTGTTGCAACGTCAAACAAACCTAAGCATTTATTAATTTCAGAAATATACGAGCGAAGCAACTCCTTTGCACATCTTCTCCTCCATTGATTGGCGTTGTTGTTGCTCGTGTGGTTGTTGTTGCTGTGCAATATATTTGCAGCGGTTGTTTCCTCAAATTAATTTAGTGTCTGTTTCATTAGGTTCACAATCGGCGGCCACAACGTAAATGTTCACTGGAAAAAAATATTTAAAATTTAAAATATGATACACTAGGGGTATTCAGACGACTGATTTAGAATTATATACCTATAATTGTATATCTTCTCAAGTCTGAGCTTCCAAATTCGTTTTTCCATTAGTTCCTTAGAGAATTGCTTTTTATGTCAAATTTCAAAGGCAATTGTGACATTTTTTATACAAATATAGTCAACGAATTCTAGTCAGGCTTTAACTCGATTAGAATTGTATTACAAAAACCAATTGCAAGGCATACAATTCTAAACCAGTACGCCTGAATACCCCAATTATTTATACTATCCTCAATAAAGTTATTCACTTGCATAAAAAAAAATAAATTGCATGCCATATTTTTTCAGTGCATCAACTACTTCATTAACCTAAGGCACATCCTTCCGCCTCCGTATGCGGATCCCGTCTTCTCCCCCTCAGTCCGACCGTTGGCTCTGTGTCTTCGTATATGGCTTCGTTTTGATGAAAGGCGTCCTCCTCAACCCTTTCTCCGCACCCCTATTCTTTGCTCTTCTCATCACAGCGTTGCCAATTTATTAAATGTTTTGGAAAATTTCAAGATTCTTCGTTCTTCCTTTTGTCCTCTCCGACTTTGCCGTCTTCCTCGTTGTCGTCTACGGTTGCTGCTGCATCGTCTCTGATGGAATGAAAAATCGACCTCTTTGATCTTGAGATGAGACGCCTGTTCATTAGGTTTCCTCTCATTCTCTCTCTCTATTAAAAATAGCCATCTCGACGTGATAGGCACCCAGACGCAGCGAATGATATGGCTTTTCACGCGAGATTTTTATACCCTACACCCTGTGGGTAAGGGTATATTCATTTTGTCCTTCCGTTTGTAACGCATTAAAGGAGAGGTCGTAGGTATGGAAAAGTATATATTCTTGATCAGCGTCACCTCCTGAATCGATTTAGCTATGTCCGTCTGTCTGTCTGTGTGTCTGTGTGTCTGTCTGTGGAAATAGATTTTCTGAAGAAACGGTAAGAGATACTGACTTGAAATTTTGGATTTAGTATTTCTATATTAATAAGCTACTTGTATGTAAAAATGGGCGTAATCGGTCAACGGACACGCCCACCTCCCATATAAAGCAAAAGGTTTATATAGGATATCTGGTGAACTATGGTATATATCGACATGAAATTTTGTGTGTGATCATGTTCCACTGATACGAGTTTAAAAGACAAAAATGGAAAACATCGCCCATCGGACACGCCCACCTCCCATATAAATCAAAAGGTTTATATAGGATATCTGGTGAACTATGGCATATATCGAGATGAAATTTCGTGTGTGATCATGTTCCACTGATACGAGTTAACAGGCCAAAAAATAGAAAAGATCGGCCAACTGACAAGCTACAGCTCAGCTCAAGCTACAGCTCAAAAGCTAAGC
>CM029565.1:28343870-28377105 GCA_017309665.1 Coelopa frigida | reverse complement strand
TAGACTTGCAGACATATTTGGAATTTCCATATCTATTTCTCCGTCTGATTTCGTATCGTCTGATGAGAAAATATTTATCTCGGGTACAAAAACGTACTGGGCATTCTTAGAAAGAGTTTATCCTATATCTGTTAGTCGTAAGAGTTCTATCTATATTTCAGCCTTTGTAAGATTTCTATGCGTATTCATAATTTTCAAAAAGCAAAATCACAATTCATATGTTTATTGTACAAGTTTCAATCTTCAACTGATAAAATCGAGTGTGCTTTTGAACGACACTATTTCCAAATACTACATTTACCGTTAAGTCTGAAACTGAACTTCTTGCAGTAAAAGCAGAGAGTGGATTCTGTGTTGCTTCATGTATATACATATGTGATATATACGTTTGTATGTATATTGTATGTATGTTTTTGTTATACATATAAGATAACTCCAAATTAACATTATGTCGTTCACTACATTCTGTTTCAATAAAAAAATATTTTTTAATTAAACAGACATGCGTAAAATTGATCAATAAAAAGGATTATTACAATAGTTGCTGTTTTATGATGATTTATGTTATTTTTAGCCCTAGCCCTTTCTAGCCCTAGACCTTTCTAGGTATACGAAAATTCTGGTCTTTCTAGTGTTAATATTATTGTTTATTATTGCCGCAAAAAATTCCTACTGTGGGTACAGTTTTAGTGTCATTTACGTTAAACAGTATCGGCCAAACTTGTTGTAATGAACTCTTCGATATTGGCAGCCCATCTATATTTATATTTAACTTGACTTCTATTGTATTAAAATTGCCGGCCAAAAAATCTGTTAAACATTCCTTTAAACCATATCACGTGGTGTTCCTTTTAGTGCCCTGGCATCTTTTGGTAATTCCGGCAGTCGGTCTCTTAAAATCATCAACAATTCATTTATTGCATTAGTGGTAATATTATTTTTCACACTCCAATATGCAATCTGTTGCCTTATATCGGAGTTCTTTACAGATTTTTCTGCCGAAAATTTAGACTCTGCAGAACTGGAGGATCAATCATCCTCTGTGCACATATTATCATCATTATCAACATCATTACTGTTTATTTTATTTATGATTTTATTAGAAATAAATTCCTTATTCAAAAGTAAATTTACTAATTGTTTGCTCTGAGTGCGAACTTTTTGTTTATATTTATAAGGCATTTCGAATATTAATTATAAACTTACCAAATTTCACAAAAAAGGATATATTAAATAATAAATATAATAAAAAGGAGAATATTTATTTGACTATAACCTGTTGAACTCACAATCAGACTGATACAGACGTCACGACATATGACAAAGTGGTCAAAACCGACTACGCAATTCAATTTGTCCAGTACAACAATTGGATAGTAAATCTTAGTAAACATTTTCAAAGCCTTATTGTAGAACACTTACACACTTATTGTATTTTTCACAACAGTTCTACAAATCAACTTAGAAATTTGTTACCTAGAGAGAAATTTTACAAGCTTGCTTGGAAAACGGTTACAAATTTTTGTTATACATATTCTTACTCCAATCACTATTACAAAATGGTTTATTGGGAAGGATTGACGGTAAATAATTACTTTTCAATATTCTTGCTGTCGGTTGGTGGCAGATAAAAACATGCTTGTACGTAAAACTTACAAAACGACTGATTTAAACATCATATGTTTTATACCAAAAAATTAAATTTTGCAATTATAGGACTCAAGCACAACAACCATTTGCTTTGAAAATGATATGAGGAGTCTTTTGAAGTCTTATAAAGCGTGAAAAGATAATAACAAGAAAACAGGTGCCTCGCCGAAAAACACACCCATCATGGACGAAATGGAGGATATTTTTAGTGATAAACCAATTATTATCAATGATCATACTCTTCATGCGGGGTGTCGTCCCATAATACCGTTCTTTTAAAAGTTAAAACAACAGCTGGAGCAAAATATATTTCTACAGGATATAACAAAAGCAATTTTAAACGTTAATGGTTTTAAAAATATGAGTTTCTGCGTTCAAATTTTCCAAAAATGTGTAACCGCGTCCGTTCAGAACTGAGCAGAACATGGACCACAAGAATTTCAACTATTGTAACGAATAAGCAGTTGTCTTGGCTAAAGACGGCTGAGAAGAGCGAGTGATGTAGCAAGGACCGGAAGCGGATGCACGCGAAGGTGCCACTACTCTCGGAAACGGATAGTGCGTGCAAAGAAATTAGAGGGAAAAATGAAAGGAGAAAAGAAAGAAGTGGAAGGTATCGGTAGCAATGATCTCAACCTCTTTGAGTTGCCTTTAAGATGTTCGAATGACAACTCCTAGCCCGCCCAACCTGATCACTAAATAATTTATAATAAAAATCAAATGCATGTAGGCAATAAAATTTAATTCAAAATTCAGATGACATAAAACTAATAAAAGTAAGTAAAGGTAAGTATAAATGATATTAAGGTAAGTATAAATGATATTAAGGTAAGTAGCAATTAAATGCAGGTAAGTATAAGCGATCTAAAACTAAGATAGGTGTAAATTAAGGTAAGTGGCATATTCAGGTGAGATGGCTTATAGTGTTTTGTTGTTAGAATTTATTTATTATTATTAATAATGGCAAATTGTAGATTTTTGTTGATGGTAGCGTTTGAGGCAATGGCATATGAATATTAAAATTGGAACTTTATGCATTTTCTATATCTACTTATATTTTTAATTAATTATATTTTGGCATAAAATTGGTTTAATTGTTTTTTTTTATAAATTTAATTTAAATTTTTTTCCTTTTAATTATTATTTTTTTTGTGTGTTTATTCTTTTTTTTTTCTTTGTATAAAATTTATAATTTTAAATTCGAATCGCGAAATAAAAGTCGAGTTCATGGACAAACCCCTAAACGAAAATCATGAAGCCACAATTGAACGTAAAGCCTGTATTGTTGTTGTTACATATTTTGTATACGCGAACTAACTGAGAGCGAGAGAGCGTGGTTCGAACATGTTCAATGCAGACTCTCTCACTGACGTTGCAATTATGCTCACCATTCGCGAACTAAAAAAAGTAGAAGAATTGACACACTCACTTTGTTGTTCTTATTGCTCCCATGCTGAAAGATCTTTCATCGTCGTGGAACCTGTGCCCACGGTTGCCACTTTTAACATTTTTTTCTGTACCAAAATGTTGGAAAAATGTACCAAAAATTAAAAAAATTTACCAATTTTTGTTATTAACAGATTTATTAGAAAAAAATTATTTTAATAACAATTAATTTATATTTCCATATTTTTAACAACAAAAAACACATTTCATTTCCTTAAAAAAAAAAGTTAACTTAACAAGAATCACATTTAATGGTTTAAACAATATCATACTTCAGTCTATATATATTTGTACTTCAAAAGTTTTAGAAATAGTTCTTATAACTATTATGTATGCTTATAATAAAAGTTTGTAAATATTTGTATTTAAGTATGTATCATTTGCCGACCAAATATAATGAAGTTCTTCTCCTTCTACATACAACTCTTTAGATAACATTATGTTATTTAAACTTGGAAGTTCGTGCTCATTTCTCTAGTTCGATTTTATTAAACTGAAATCAAAAAATTTTCTCTAAGCAGCTGTTGAGTTATGAGGAAGGCAGAATAGATTATTCACAAATATAGTTAATTCATTAAAAGTATTTTCTCCCAAACCATTTTTCAAATTGTCTTCAAACACTAGTGTTGCCAATTATTATGGAGATTTCAGGGACGGGTGGGAAATTCAATTGTCATTTAAACAGGGTTTTTTCAACAAAACATTTTCAGGTCAAAATGTACCAAATCAGAAACAGTTGTACCGTTGTACCAAACGAAAAAAAATGTACCAATTTGGTACAAATGTACCAACAGTGGCAACAGTGCCTGTGGAAAGAGAGGGGAAGAGAGAACGAACTCCACCAGAGTTGTGGATCGCGGGAGAGATCCCTTACAGAGGGGAAATGTAAATGCACTCAACCTAGTGGGTTAACATTGCGTTAACATTTAATGACACGAGCGCGATAATTAACGCAACAGACCAACAAATTTTCCTTTTTTTATCTATTTTAAAAATTTGTTTTTTTTTCTTTTTAGTTTTACTTTCAGCTTTTTTCCGATTTTTAAACTGAAATTCTTGCCATTTTAACAAATTTTCGTATTTTCCTTTTTCTCTCGCAAACTACTCGTTAGTCTGTCATTTGCTCACTCACGTACGAATTTGTTATTTTTTTCTTTTATCTCTTATTCTTAATATTTTTATTCACTTTAGCCACATTTTTGAACTAAAACTAAATCTAAACCATAACTTAACACTAATATTTAAACTAAGACATTAATTATGGCAGTTTTTACTGCGATTCATAATTTTGGGGGCTTTTTTACATGCCATTAGTTTTTTATTACGCGAAGCCACTGAATCGTGTTTTTATGGGCTTTTCCGCGTTTTAAATGTTTTTGGACGCAGACTGCGTTTTGCCAGTTTATTAAAACACTATTAAAGCGATTTTTGAGAATTTTTTTTGCAGGATCTCTTTGCTGGTGCGCTGATTTTGATCGCGGCTCGCGAAAACTGTCAGCTGTCGCCAGTTTCTCCTCTTTCTTTCTTCTGCACAATTCCAGCGTTTCTTCTTTATGTCTTAAATTCCGCCCTGGAGCAATATATCAGAAATTGCTGGGTTCTCTATTAAACTTCTCAGCAGTCCACCGGACAGCTGATAAGGTTATTGAACCTTTCAAAACAAAATATTTTGGAAAGAGAGAGTGTGAGTTAAAAACCAACAACTACATACAAAATAATTAAAACTTACTTTTTTGATGAATAATTTAAAATTGATCCCTTTTCCCAATGAAAATCACTGAGGATTTCAGAGGAAAGAGGAAATTAAGTTCCGCTGGTGATTCTTGCGGTGTTGAAATTTTATAATCGTACACCAACAAAATAAAGTTGGAGCCGTTGGTTGCCCTCAACGACCGTTTATTATACCGTACTCGCAGTGAAAAATAGTTCATTGAACTTTATATGTTCAAGGCCAGAATCGTAATGATCGAGAAAGGACTTCTTATGATCGTTGAGACCTCAAGTCGATCTGCAGACAAAAATTCGAACAGTTTCTGCACGATCAAAGTTCGAGATGATAAAGAGACACGGAAGTGGTGTTCCCAATGAACTTAGTTGAGAAACCAACCCATTTCCGTATTTCTCGCATTGTTATAGTGTGATGCAAACTTGCTACAATCGCCTGTACACTATTACCTGTCGAAATGCAGAAGGATTGTTGAAAATGATTTTGGACACCTACGCATTGGCAATGGAATCGATAATAATATTATAAACACAAATATTATAATAAAAGTAAGCTGCTCTCCACATTTTTTGAAAAGATCATAATGACATGATTAATGCGAAATGGGTGAGAGATCAGCAAAGAAGAGATCGAAGAATTGAATATCCAGAACAATCTTAGATACTTGAGGATCAAGATAACACCGCTGAGGAAATTCTTTTTTCAGTGAGTTTATTAATTTATTTTTTAATGGTTTGTAAATATTTCATATCGGCTCCATCACTGACATAGTTTTCCAATAAACTTATTTTCCGTTATCCAATTTGCTTCAATTACTCATGTGTACGCTCTGGGTGGTACTTGGGTGAGTACGGAACTGCTGGGCCGTGATCTTCGTTCTCTCTTGTTTGTCTGTCGAAGAATCCCTTTGGATGGTGGGGCTGAAGCTCGGCTGGAAGTTAAATATTTCGGATTTGCTGAATTAAAAACACAAAAGCTTTGGCGGCATGTTAATGTTCATTTTATTCGGGAGTATTCGGTCTTTCCTTGTCGCTGCTTCGATTCCTCATGACCCGAAGAGACTTCGGGGGCGCCCAGAACCCTTTGCCTTCGGGCTTTCGGAGTCATTAGGAGTGACGACAAAGTACCAGATTACGTACTAAATTATAATTTTTAAATACTACTAATTATAAAGAGAGTAAGGTGAGGTTGGCCTAAACACTTAATTTTCCTATTATTTCCTCTTGAATTTTGTTAAATATTTTTAAAATATCTTGCTGAAATATATTCTTGTTTTTTACTATTTCCATCTGCTACATACGCTTCTTATGTGGATGAGAATAGCGACGTTGATGCCTTTGGAGATGATAGTGACAGCAATGTAGGCTACGAACTCCTCTGATCGCTACTAACCTCCATAAATTCTTATTAAAAAAAAGAAAACAATATTATTATTTGTTGTTTTTATTTTCCACGTTGTTAATTTAATAATTAATTTGGATACAGTGAACCGCCCAAAGGTCTCATCAGTGCTTTTTCATTTCTGAAATCCGTCAAAAATTAATGTGGCTAGTATTTTCTAAAATTAATTATTACCTCTATCTTGATGAAAGATTCAATCTTGAATTTTATTTCAGCTATATTAACTAAACAGCCGTGCTTCTGCACCAACTCACCAATTTTCTGGAACCACAACTCGAGCAAGATCTCCTCGGAAACGGAACCAAGTCCACAAGAAGAAGAAATTTTTGTTATCAAGTACTTTTGGAAAAAATATAAAAAATAGGGTTGCTACGACAAAAAATGGATTGAACAGAAACTTTTTCAAAATTCTTAAGTATAATTTTTTATTCACATTGTAACTCATTACTTTTAATAGCGGAGTTAAGGTTGGCAGAAGAAGAAACCGGTAACATAGGAAAGTAGAAGCAGTTAGTGAAAACGTAGAGAGTAAAAACTACTGAGGATTGAGACTTGTGCAATGGAAAAGACAGGGGCTACATTTTAAAATAGTTGTACCAAAACCAAAAATTTCTCAGAAAACGAAACCAAATTCACGACAATACAATTTCAAAAAATCGTAGCAACTATGATTTTTTCAAAAATTGAAAAAACGAATCTCTGAGAGGGATAGTTCTAAAACGGAAAACTCTTTTTTTAATGTTTCTCTCATTTGAGGTAAGGTATATTTAAATTTCAACTAATTTTCGGCCGGAAAATCGATTATACTCGCATGGATGTATGAGCAGCCGAAAGTGCAGTGTGAATAAAGAAATTATTTAAAATTAGGCATTGTAATCACATTGCACATACGCCTACTGCCAAGCCCACTAATAAACAAATAAAAGCATTATCTTTGACCTGAAGCTTATTTACCTTACATCTAAAATTGATGCAAACTCGATTTTTTTATTCAACGTTTTCGTTCAACACAAGATCAAAAAATTAGCATTTTTATTTATTCAGTTAAAAGTTATTAACCCACAAAAAACTAAATTAAGAACACTATTTTGTAAAAGGTTGTGCATCTAGGTTTTAACAAATTGTGACGAACCCTGAAAATGGGTTCCACGAGCACTCGATGAACCCCACACAGGTGAAACTCTAAATTATTCAGAAGCCTTCATTCGGTAGTCCCAGGAATCCAAAGCGACAAAAACAGGAGGTGGGCTCAGAGACAAAGGATGTGGAGAAGGCGAGGATAATAAATCTCGTATTCGAACTAATCAAAGGCTCAACCGAGGAGACACGTGTCGCACGAAGATCAAATCGACCTACACGCACGGCTCCACCTCTGCCCCACCGACCCTTGTGAGTACTCGATAAAATGTAATTCGAGGCTGATGAAAAATTCATGAAAACATTTGAAAAGTTCAACGCAGCAGAAAGGGGGCGATGGTGAGGGAAAGCGGGAGAATGGAGCCGGGGCTCACGAGGTTTAGCTGCTGGTTGTTGAATAAACAATACATGAGGAACATCTTCGGCGAATTATCTTTTTCAATACGCGATCCTCGACGGGATGGACCGCAGGGGAGTCCGGAGCGGGGCCGGGGTGGGAAATTAGGTTCCAACGACGATTGCCAGTCCCGGGCGAAACCTGTTTATCACGCTCATCAGTCATGCATTTCGCTTAATAAATATTTGAGGCTCGAATTTACATCAAAAGGCGAATCAAATTGCGAGCGCCGAACTTTTCTCAAATCATTCTCAGATTGTGCGGAAGGTACCTCGCAGTCTCTCCCTTTCTCTCTCTCGCACACACACTCACTACTCCACTCGCACACACAGTTATTCACTCCGACGCTGTTGCGCCAAAAACCGAAAGCATCCCCAGGGCTGGGGCGGATGGCGCAGGTCGGGGAATTCTGCGAAAACTACAGGAAAATTGTCGGTCGTGTAATAATGAGGATATAAAAGCACATCTCTCTTTCTCTCGCCATCTCTCTGTCTCCGCCCTGTTCTCTCTGGCGGGGCGTGCTCGCCTTTTGGTGCTTTCATGTCAGCTGCTGGTGCCATTCGCAATAAGCCAACTGCAAAAACAGCCGGAGGGCAACAAAGCCACACCCTCCGCGCTCCGACCCACTCGGCGGACGCCCGTTGCGGAGCTACAAATGGCCGTAATATCAATTTGAACCGAGAATAAAGAAGGCTCTCTCTCTCTCACACACACAAGGGCCTCGTGCCGTCGAGTGGAGGGCGGTGGAAAGCAGTGCAAAAGCAGCGGGAAAATTACATTTTAAATTATGCAAATGGTTCTGCGAGTACAGCGGCAAATAAAATTGTTTAAGTGTGCTTTTAGGAGGCGCAGCAAGACAATATGCCCTCGGATCCGAGAGGCGAAGCGCGTTCTTGTATCGCCTGTTGCGGCTGAGATTGAGCCGAGAAGCTGGAAGATGCGAGATAAACGAGACACGCGAGAGAACGAGGGTTCGATGGGAGAGGCGGATATACAAGGTGCGAAAATAAAGATCGAAGATGCAATACGAGGGCACAGAATTTGGGAGAAGCGGGGGTAACAAGAAGAACAAGCAGGAGCAGAGCGACCTCAGAATAAAAAAGAGATAAACTGATCCGAAAGATGAAGTGGGACTTAGATGGGCAGATGGGATGAGACATTTTGCTTGGCACACACGAAATATTCGTCCGTTGTACATGATAAGAAATTCATTGCAAAGAGGTGTCCGACATGAACATAGTGCGTGTTGGGCAGACGATGACTGGCCATTAATCCGTGGATCCGGCGAATCAAATATTAACGCAAGAAAGAACTGCTCCGAAGCCGTTTCGGCCCCAACTTAATTATTCAGTAGCTTCATTTATCCACGACAAAAGCTCCTGGACCAGCCAGCGCATGGACTCCGACCGAGTAGGTCCTACTGTTGGCCACAGGATACTGATTCATGCACATCTAATTGCTGCAAAATCCAGGTCGTTGCCTCCCTCACTCGGTGCCCTGGGCCCTCTTTCAGTCGAGTGTAAAATATTTTTACAATTTTATTTTCTCCGGTAAATAAATCCTCCAGTTGGTCATTTCCAGCACCCACAAAACAGCAACAACACCAATAACAATAGTGATGGTAACAATGAAAGTACCAACAAAACAAACATAAACAACGCCACAAAGGGCAAACAATATTTATCGCCCAAAAATATGCAACGAATTGCGCAGACGGTCTTCGGAGTACCTTTTCGCTAGAGGGACTACATGAGAGATAGGTGAAGGAAGGAGGGAGAAAGTGGGCTCGAACGAGGGGTGGGAGAGGGCTAGATATGGGCTCTGGGAAGTTTCTGCGAGAAAAAATCTAGAACATAGAAACGAAAGCAAAATAAACTGGACATTGGATGAGCAGAGGGTGGGGGACAAAAGTTGTTCAAAGAAGATAGAGAGATCGAGATCAAGCGAAAGAAGGAGGCGTAAATATATCGCAGAAAGAGGAAGCGTCAATAAAGAGACAGATCCAAGTGGGTGCGTGGACGGAAAGTTTTGAATTGGAATAAATTTATTTTGTTTATTAAAAACTCAGCGAAGAATGGGACGGTGGGGAGACGGGGCGGACGTCCCGGAAGAAGGCGCGGCACGAGGAAGTATGGAAACCGGAAATGTTTGGAGGATATGAGCGGAAATGTAACAAACAAACAAGGCACACACAGACAGACGAACGGACAGACGGAGAGAAATGTTCGTGAAGAGAGGGAGAAAAATATTCACATACACAAAAAGCTCAATTTACTCAAGGTAAACTTTTTGAAATTTTGCATGTTCTTTGTTGTTGCTGCTTCTTTCGCTGCCGGGACAAATACAAAGTTTTCGGCAGAGTCCTTCTAGCCACTTGGCCACCGCGGGAACGGGAGGGGGATGAGAATATTTGCGAACCCGGAACCCGGGGAAATCGAAACGGAAGTCTCGCTCGATATCGGGCTTCCGTTACGATTTCCCTGCTTTATGTTGACAAACCTAGAGTCGAATTTATTTTGAGAAAAACTTCCGACTTCATTTTCCCATCGAACGAAGGACGAGGACCGTAATAGGAAAAGTTTCCACTTCCATGCCCTGCGAATCGAGGCACGGCCAAGTTCGGGATGGTCCCGTCCTCTTTCCCTGGGCCTAAATAATAAGTAGCATTTTAAGGGCTTTCCCCGAAACGAAGCCGTCACCTCAGAGGTAGCGCCGCTTTCTCTCGCAGCTGTTAGGCGGGAGGGAGAAGGAAACAAAGAAGCGGGCGACAGAAAATCTCACTTAAAAATCATTGAGACGAGAAAAAATTATTGACGACATCCATTAGCCGACGTCCACCATTACGGTTCGCCGAATGTCCACTCAAGAGCCGGCAGAGAGAGTTGTGGAGCTGTCGGAAGGTACGGCTTAAAGTGGCGGCATTAGCAAACTTTTTAATGGCATTTCGTCGACCACAAAAAGGCAATCTCGAAATTCGTTGGGTCGAGGGAGATGAAGGATCGGGGGGAAGAGTATTCGGAGCGAGAAAAGTTTTCATAAATCAGTTAACTGGAGTTTAATGTTTTTTTTCCTTTTCCCATTTTCTGTTCGAGTGTGTTTTTTGTGGATTCCTAAAAATGTATTCCAGTTGAGTTGGCAACATTTTTATCACTTTTTGCACGTGACCCGCAAGTTGAGCTTCTTGCTCCTGTCAGGCCTCCAGACGGCCTGGCTGACTGTTTGACAACATGTCCGCCGCATTCCTGCAATTGCGAGCGCACTGTAGAGAGGTTCGTCGACTTCCGTTTCCGCTACGTCGCACCGTCTAGGTCTTTTGTCCTCGACTCCCGCATCCGCTAGCCTTTGTATCTCACTGTGTACTTTGTATCTCTCGTCTTTGTCGGCCTACCTAGTTTTCTCCTCTCCTTTATCACACTCACAACAGTTGCATTCACGAAAGGACTTCGGCCGAGTCTGAGTCCAGGAGTTCAAGTTTCATAGTACGATATATTATTAATTACAAGTATTAGGAAACTTGCTGAAAATCAATATCAATATCTGAATTCGGTTTATTTCCTCTCGCAGAAATAATACTCTCCCATGTGTGGCCGGTCTCTTGAGATGAGTGTTGCTTCAAAGCAAATTAAAACCACACATGGAAAATTGAAAATTTTCCCAGCTGGATAAATATGTATCTCTCTGTTCCCCTCTCTTTATAGCTCTCCAGGCAAAAGGACATCAGACACAGAAGGTATTTAGATTTCTTTATTTTCCTCCCGCACTATCCATGTTTCCCTTTCGATTTCCATCTCAATCGCTCTCCATGGATTTCTATTATTTTTGCCAGAGTTCATAAATCGTAAAGGATTTTTCAATTTAATTAAAATTGAATGGAATGCAAATTGTTTGAATAAATTTCCATTCGATGTTCATCGACATGACACAAATACACAGCTCGCCACACTGCATTTTACATGCCCAACTTATACATACATATAGAGAAAAATGCAAGCTCTCCAGCAAAGACTGCTCAAGGACTGCATCGGCGACTGAGGTGGGATTTACAACTGTCAGTCTGAGACAAGGCGCGGGTACCAAAGGAGGTCAGAGCAAATGAAGTTTTCGAAAAATATATGAGCAATTTATGGACCCAGTAGAAATAATCAAATATCCACGGGTCTGACAGCATCTGCAGAGACAGAACTCGTGGCAGCAGTCGGCCCTGACGTCCTCTGGAGGAGAGCAAGAGAAGGATGGTCTTTGGATGAGCTCCGGATGACGGGTCCAAATCTAAGAAGAACTCAAATAAAAGAAAGGAATTCAATTTTCATATTTCACAATCTTCCAACTCACGGGAACCCCTTCCAACCCCACTTCCGGATAATGGGGGTCGGTATCGTTGTTGCTTTAGCCATCCTGTTGCTCGCCGATGTCGTTACGTGTCGTGTAACATATTCATATTTCATCTCGTAATTTACTTGTATTCGGAACTTTCTTGCATGCTTCTGTCCGCTGCTCACCCTCACCACCGACTCCGTAAAGAGAGTCCTTCGTGTAGGAAAAGGACATGCTTGTGGCTCTTAGCCCTGTTCTTGCCATTGACGAAGTGGTAACTGTTATTGTTGCTCCTCTTGCTCGGCTGGAGACATTGTCTTTGGTCGGCAACAATTGCCAAAAACAAGGAGTGAACTCTATCAACAGATAAATCCGGCTTGTGTCCATATTTGTTGAGTTTCTACTTTCAGAACCACACACTCCGCCAGACACACACACACACACACACACACACACACACACACACACTCTCAATTGTGGACACACACTCACTTTGTTGTCTGTTTGTCCGCACACGAGGAATTAGCTAGATACGCACACATAGGCTGAAAAATCACTCCATATCAACATTTGTCATGGTGTGGCACGACGATGACCTCTGCCGAATCTTCTGCACTCTCTCTTTCCTTCTTTCCACCACCCTCGGCTGACCAAGATTCTCGGTTCATCTTTCGTTTGGCCTGTCCTTCTCCTTGTCTCTCACTGTTCTTGTCTCTCCTCCCGTTGTCTGTCCGTCTCCGTCGTCATCGGTCTCCGTCTTCATCCGTCTGCTTGTCTGGCTCTACCGTTGTAACAAAATATTCAGGCAGCTTCCTGTGCAAACATCCTTAAAATATTTATATTTTTATGCTTCCTGCCTTCGTTCGATACCCCTCCTTGTCGTGCCTGCTCCTCATGTCATCCCTGTCCCTCAGTCCAGCTTGAACGCTGGGATCTTGTCTTAGAAGCACGTTTTGGCAATGAACGGCGGCCCGGCCGAACAGGGTCGGGGCGCTGGAGCGACGAGGGGACGGCGTGTCTGGCGAGGACCTGTGGAACCGGGCGGTGGGGGCAGACAGACAAACAGTTCGTGCGTGATGGCATTTTTATTTGTTGCTCCTCTGCCGCAGCAGAACATGGTATGCGGAAGGGTCCAAGAGGAAGCCCAGGGTTGGCAGGGTTTGTTTTTCAATTATTGACATTTTTGCAGCATTCTTTTAGGCTCTTGTGTGAAATTGTATTTGAAGGAAACCCATGCGAAGAACACAGTTAGAAAGCGAAATTGAAATGTCCATGTATACTCAGGTGTGACAGGAAAAATCGCAACAATGTTTTCGATCTAAATGTTGGCCAGGTGATGGATCCGACGGGGTTGCCTGGAGTCTTAAATGGTCGATCGATCCCCAGTTTGATCAGCCATCGACGCCAACTGCTTCCGTCATTAAAACCTCAAACGCGGAAAAAGCTCCCGAGAAGAAGGTTATTAAAAACTTAAAATCTGAGTAAAGAACAGCGGTAATAGCGACATTGGAAATGCTCGCAGATGCTACGCGAGAAGATGAAGTTCGAGAGAGAGAGAGACGCAGCAGTGGGAGTGGTGAAGGGCGGGGGGAGGTGGTGTGATTGACATTCCTGTGGCAGTGATTACGGCGTTGAATTTTATGAATTTTCCGCGAATGAAAGAACCAGCAAGCAGACAACGGAGAAGAACTCCGCGAAATAATAACGCGTCAAAGAATTAACGATCAGGCAGCGAGGATCCCGCCTCCGCCCGCCCTCTGAAGGGCCGCAGTGTAAACGACAGAAGAATTCGCTTTGAATGAATCGCAGTAGGCGAGGGGGAGTCGGAGGGATGGATGGGCAGGAAACGTGGATGTGGGAACGTAATAAAAGTCCCTTGAACTACGATGCAGGGGGTTCGTCTTTTATGAAGTTTCTATGGGTAGAGGGGCGGTTCTGATGTCGAGATGGGCGTGAAATGGGCGCCCAGAGCGGAGCCAGAGGGAGGAGTCACCGCAGTCGCAGTTCTTTCAATTGACGTTTATTCATAGTTCCATCGGAAACTCGAGCACCGACCATGACAGGCTCCGCTCCTCCCCCTCTCACTTCTGGCGAAAACGCTGAGAATCCGAAGCATTTGCTGAAAAGCTCCTCGAAGTGCAGTGAAGCCTTAATTCCCGCTCGCACTAAAGCCCCCGCCTCCCTCACCTTGCCTTGCTGTTCCGCTCATTCTTATTTGTGTGGAGGAGGTCCTGATGAACGACGGATCGCAGAAAACTCTGGGCGCGCCGGATTGTCGTCGCGACTTATGGAAATAAAAAATACGGGCGTAGAAGCGCAAGGAACCAGCGAAAATATGAGAAATGGATAGGAGAAAACATGAATAGACTCTAAAAATAGATTCCAACAACGTATCAAGGCAAACGTAACGAAAACTCAATCGGACGTAACGTAACAAATGCGGCACAACGCTTTATATTTTCACGTTCCCCTCACTCGTCTTCCAGCTTCACTTTGTTACCTGACGATGACGGTAGTCGTCGTGGTCGATATTCTTTAAAACATGCTTCCAGGAAAAAAATAAAAAAATTATCAACTATTTCAGACACGAATTCCAATAGCAATTTAGAGTAATTTCGTAGTTCTTAATTTTTTGGTTAGAGAATGCTTTAAAACGATTTTCGGTTGTTGAAATATATGAAAAATTAGGGGTATTCAGACGCACTGATTTAGAATTTTATGTCGTGCAATTTTTTTTTGTAATACAATTCGAAATTTATACAATTCTAATCGAGTTGAAGCCTGTCTAGAATTCGTTGACTATATTTGTATAAAAAATTTCACAATTGCCTTTGAAATTTGACATAAAAAGCAATTTGCTAAGGAAGAAATGAAAAAACTAATTTAAATGCTCAGACTTGAGAAGATCTACAATTATAGATATACAATTCTAAATCAGTCGTCTGAATACCCCTATTATTAACCAAACATAATTTTTTGATAAATTCATTGAATAGTTTATATAGTTCTTAAACTATTAACTTTTCTATCTTGCAACAAAAGAACAAACTCGATCAAAATTTGAATTGATTTTTATTTTTACTCAATAATTTCTTTTATAGGCAAATATTCAAAACTGCAAGTGTATATCCGTCCGTATATCGAACGGACTCATTAACTTCCCTCAGACGGAAAATAAAAAAAATTCTTCTTCAAAATTCACGTTTAACATTTAAACATTCATGGAAAAATCAGTCTTCTGAATACCCCTAATATTTGAATTCGCCAATACATGATAAAAAGTGCTTCCAAGTCTTTATTGTCAAATTGACATTTATGCCTGAAACTATGCAACTGAATAAGGAAAAGTTGAAAGTAGCTAAGGGAGTTATAGCATGTTCAAATCAGATTTTCGGCTGATTTTCAGCGAAAATCAAGAAATTTTCGGCTTTTGCAACCGTGGTTTTTGTTGAAAATAGTACTATTTCACAAAAATCCTTTACCCTGATGTCATATTCATTCCAACACAATCAAGAAGTCGACAACAACGTGTGTAGAATACACATCAATATATACACAATATATACACAAATACCCACCAAATACCGCCAAACGAAAATCTGACGTAGGAAAATCGATTTTGTCGTGTGAATGGCTTTTTTGAAAATCAGATTTTCGGCCGAAAATTTGGCTCGTGTGAACGCACTATAAAGTTAAAACCCCAAAAAAAAATCTTCTGTTTTGATACCCAATTACTTACATGAAATGCTTTTAATATAATGCCGATCAATAGTAAAATTATATCAAGAACAAACAATAAATATCTATGAAGCAAAAAGTTAAATATATTAATTTGAAAATGGTAATACTTAAAATGAGTCATACGATTTATAAGAATCTTTTAAAATTTGTTTTTTATGACTTATTTTGTAAAACAAGCTAAATTATATAATAGGGGCCGTCAGTGGCCCAGTGGCTAGTGTGTTGTGCTATCAAACTGACGGTCGTGGGTTCGAATCCCGCCAGAGCCATGGTTTTTCACTATCCCTAATATTTCTTCTATCTTCGGCATTGATAGAGCCCTGGCAGCTAGTGCTTTAATCGTTAGTTATAATTTCAATTGTAATTAACAAAAATTAATAATAATAATATAATAATTTAATTATATAAATATGTATGTAAAAAATATGTTTTCCTATTTTCTTCCTACCAAACATTAAATAAATATTTGGAAGCTTTCGACTAGTCACAATTTTAATTTTAGCTCTTTTTTATGCATCTTTCGGTCGAATTGTCCTCACAAAGCAATATTCGGCTTCGCGAAGGACTTTAAAGGCCCCTCCCCCCCTTAATGAGAATAAGAAGGGATGAAGTGACGCTCGACGAATAAACGAGCAGAGGTCTAATTAAGTATTCAATAAATAATTAAACGGATGTGACGAACTTTATTTAACGCGAAAGGCAAATAAATTACCACAAGCGAATGAGAGAGAGAGAAATTGTGAGCACGAAATGCGAAGGCGACAAGGAAATCGTGCGAAATAAGAAAAAGGAATGGGACGGCAAGAGTGAAGAGAAGGGTGGCCAAATGACAGAATACAAATTTTTCAAGAACAACCACTAACACACACATGTATACAAAATACCATCGCATTCACATATTTCCAAGCGAAATGATTGGGCAGCACTGTCAAAGGTACGTTTAAACTGAAATGAGAATGAAATTCATGAATAACTAAGAATGTAATTAAAGCCACGACAAAAACAACAAAAAGACCCAGCGTTGACGAAAACACAAAAATGTAGGAAGATTTAAACAACAACAACAATAAAAACAGCAGTAAGAAACATACAAATGGACGAATGGGAATTCAAAGCTCAAGCTACGACAAAAAAGGACTATTTTCACGAACACACACTCGCTACACATTTCACATACACACAAAGCCACGCCAACTCTTTCACATTTCATAAAAAAAAAAAACATTAAATATGTATTTTAATGTCGCATTGTTGACGTGATGTTGTTGTTCTTTTTCCTATTGTCACCCCTGAACAGGGATTTCATATGGTTATGGGCAATGATGATGATTAGGTGGAGCTGGACTAGGACGAGATTCAGAAGGAGAGTTGGAGGTGGTGAAAGTTCTTGTAGTTGTTCCCTCATGATGTCGTCGGTTTTGGATGGCGAGGGGGAAAGCTGGGCGTTACTTCAGTCTGGATTATGGTGCCCTGGATCTCGCAGAGAGGTCGACGATGACCAGTTCACTTTTTCGCTGAGTTGTGGTGGTTCGACTTTGGCACGTCAGCCAAAGTCAAATTCGGAGTGAGTATAGTGGAAGGATACCCATTATACTCTGCTGCCTTCGACCTGAGTGATCTTCCAAGCTTCGAGGTGAGGTGAGTGAGAAGAAATGTGGCTCTTAAATTGAATTCTATCAAGACGAATAACAACAACAACAATCACAATTAAACTCATCCCATGAGCGCGAAGTTGAGTCTGCATTTCATGCGTACTTCTGTTCGTCTGCCGCTGCCCGCCCATCGAGACACGGTCGCCTGTCAGTTGCAGTTGCACGAAGTCGACAACAAAATGGCTCGCGCTCTGCCCTCATTAGAGTCACGTGCTGCTCCTTAGACGACAAAGGATCAGCGGGAGGGGATAGGGTGGTAGATTCGACCATTGTTCGGTCGGTCGGCCTTGTGGAAAATTCGGGGCGCTTTGACCTGGGGTTGGGGTTTGAGCGAGGAAGGAAGGTCGGTAGGTTAAGGGGGAGATTGACGCGTGTTTCTGGGTCTGCGGGTCGGCGTTTGACGTTTACGCACATTTTAGCCACAACAAAAAATACTGCAAGAACAACAAAAACACAACATAAACAGCTACTACAACAAGAATAACTACATCATTTTAACAATTACTTACATATGTCAAACACAATAATAACTCCAACAACAACAATAATAGCAAGAACAACGACAAGACCATATGCAATCATAACGATAAGAAGAAGAAGAACAACAACAACAAAAATAACATCTTGATAAAGCCAATTATCAAGCAATTAGCGTCCCGTTCACATGAATTCCATCGGACAATAGTGAATGCAGAATAATAATAGTAACAACAACAACAGAAACGACAACTTCAAGAAGAAGAAGAATAACACAAAGAACAAGACCAGGATGAATAAAGAACATGTTCCATAACAACTCAAAGAAGAAGAAAAAAACAGGCCCGAAGAAGAACAAGCATGATGAGCAATACGAAAAATAATAAGAAGAAGAACAACAACAACCACGATGTTGACGACAACATCATCCACGACATCAAGAACATAACTGAAAAAACCACAACATGAAAAACACCAACAACAACAATAGCAATAGTGATGAAGTGAACAATGCCAAGTCCACGTCCTCGTCCGGTTGACCTTTTGTCGCCGCGTCCCATCGACCTCGACCAGCTCCTCTCCGACCCTCGGCGACTCCATCGATCCCGGTGGAACGGTTGCGGAAGGAGCCAAAACTTTGAAGTCGCGGTCTTGCGAAGGCTCGTTTAAGTCCTCGTAATCCTCGCGATGTTTTGCTCCCGAGAACGAGTTCCGAAAGTAATTGCTTCGTCCTGCCTTGAACGCTCTCGGAATTCATGAATGGTCCTCATGCAAAGGACCGGACGGCGGAATGCGGTCTCAGAGAAAGAAATTAAATTAGCTTTCTGTTCGCCATGTCGCTCTCCAGCTCGCCCCCTCTATCGTAGCAGTCGTGCCTGAACCTGTGTCCCGCGGGGCACAATAGAAATTTTTCATTTTGTTGATTTTATAAACAATTTCCTTTGTGTGCTCCCCGCTCTCGGAAGCAGAAGCGGAAGAATTCGGGGTACATCCGAAGGTCGCCTCGGGTGGTGACCACCGTGGACGAGGGGCAGGTGCGGCTCGGGCGAAGTGAAGAAGACCCTTTCTTATGCAAAGTAATAAGCGTTCTTAACGCACTCCCCAGGACACGCAGGACCCTGGCTGGGCGCCTCAAATGCGATTAAAATCAACTAGAGAATCCTTTGCGACCCTTCTCCCACCCTGGGCGACCGACTGATGGCCATGGCGGGGGACCGCAGAGAAATTAATAAATGAAATGTACGGCAACCGCAAGGCGAGAGCGACGAAAAGAGCCTCTCTGAGAACTTCCAAGATCCATGGACAAAGGAAGCGACGAAGGTGAGTGGGATCTTATTGTTCCAGCAGCAGGTTCCTCGGAGGCTCCGAAGTGCCTTCCTCTTCATCAAGTTGATGGAAGTGCTCCTCGCCCTCTTCTGTTCCTCTCTCTTGTTCGTCTCTCTATATTCTCGCTATATTTAATATTTTTCCCTGTTCCTTTTCAACTCTTTCTCATTTCCCTTTCCGCCTTCTTCTGGTTTTTCTCGTTCCTTCGTATTTCGATTGTTCTTGTTGATTTATCATTATGCATTACAACAACTACTATAATTACAGCTACTGTAATTACACGAAGGCCACTCATTCTCATTCATTGTTTTTCCAACAGTCAGTGTTGTTGTTCCCAGCTCAGTATCAGACCAGAACAACTTAATTAACACCTTCAATGAGAAGAGATTATTTTCGCCCACAAAAATTGGTAACTCCTTTACACCGGTGTATCCATAAGTATTTTCTATATATGTATGTATGTGTCTAGAGTTCGTCCGAGTACGAGTAAATACTAGGGCTCTCGATTTCTACCCGGGTAGCTAGCATTACCCGGGTACCCGGGTACCCGGACGCCCGGATACCCGGGTAATACCCGGGTATGGCATTACCCGGGTAATAGCAATACCCGGGTAATAGCCAATACCCGGGTAATAGCTAATACCCGGGTAATAGCCAATACCCGGGTAATAGCATTAAATGGTCATCAAAACAAAAAACGAACAAAAAACAACAACATCAACAATCGACGCACTCTGCTTCAAAACCAACCCCCGCTACCTGCTCCGTCGCTTGAAAGGCCGAACGATGTGCGTCGTTTCGCTTCGAAAGGTTTATATCGGCCTTTGCCTGCTACCCGGGTAATGAAAGGCCGGGTATTAGCCGGGTATCGAGTATCGGGTTACCCGGGTTACTCGAATACCCGGGTAATCGAGACCTCTGGTAAATACTCGTATACTCGAGTAAATGGCACGATAAACGATTATTTTTTGAATCGAATATTTGTTACAAATATTTTGACGGTACCGACTAAATTGACAATAGGGGTATTCAGACGTACTGATTTAGAATTGTATGCCGTGCAATTTGTTTTTGTAATACAATTCTAAATTTATACAATTCTAATCGAGTTGAAGCCTTACTAGAATTTGTTGACTATATTTGTATAAAAAATGTCACAATTGCCTTTGAAATTTGACATAAAAAGCAATTTTCTAAGGAACTAATGAAAAAACGAATTTGAATGCTCAGACTTGAGAAGATATACAATTATAGATATACAAATCTAAATCAGTCGTCTGAATACCCCTATTATATTGAAATTTTTTATTTCTTTATAATTTTGATACAAAAATGTATTACAAAAATACATTACAAAAATTCAAATTCAGGTTGAGATGATTTCCTAGACTTTTGAATGGATCAAACATAATAAATAAATTAATTTATCTACATAATATTTGATTGAATATGATATTTTACTGTTAACTGTTAGTTAACAATACATTACGTCAGAGTTTAGTTTCTAGAGGCGATAAAAGTGCAGGTTTTCGTTTGTATATGAACGTCACTATATGTGACAACAATCTATAGCTTAACATAATTAGCTCGACATAATAACATAGCTCGACATAATTTTCATAATAAACTTCAAGATGCAATTTTTCATGGGGTTTCAAATCGACCAACTAGAAAATGTCCTAGACAAAAAATAGATGAAAATTAAAATGAGCTGAAGTTGACATTTTCGCAATGGAAAAACAGTGTTGTTTTGTTATGTTTAAAGCTGAATTTTACGAATATTAAAATAATGTGATGTGAATGGTCAAATATTTAAAGATAAATCAAATTAAATTCAAGTGAGATTCGAAGAAGAAAAACGTTAATACAAAAAATGCTATCAAACTAACTCACTCGATGGAAATGGCAGTAATTTCGTTCGAAATATTTGCCGAAAATGCTCACTTTCCGTTCAGTGTAAACATTATATAATTATTTTTTACTAAATTTTTACTAAATAATATATTTATTCAATAACCTACACAAACATTTCATTAAAATACGGAACCCAAATTATACACAAAATATCTAAAACTCTGTTTTTCGCACTAAGGGCATAGACATATTTCGTTAATATTTTAAGTAATTCCTTGTAAATTAAATCATTATGAATTTAATAGAGAAATCGAATTCCTAAAAATACTAGGCTCGATATGCCAAAGCCACTGAAGTTCCCTCTCAACCGATCCTCCTTACTGACGACCTGTCAACGTGAACGTCGCCTACTTTTTGCTTGCGTTTCAAAATTTGAGTAACCTCCGCCTTTTGCCATGCAACATCCCATCAGCGCCGGAAAGTATGCAATAATTCGCACCTTCTTCCATTTTCGATGCATGTGTTCCGACAATAGCAACAACAAATTTACTTTCATCACAACAACAGCCGTCTATAATGCCAACAATAACAAAATTAAGAAGCCCACCAAATGTTGCCAACTTCTGCAAACAACCCTCTTCTTCGCCTCGGCCTTCCCGCCGACTCCCTGCTTCCTTCACCGCTATGTGACGTCAAGTCAAAGCTTTATGTTTTTTTATGATAATTTTCTATTAATAAAATAAATAACAAATCAGTGCCAGCCGCCGGGATCCAGGGGAGTAGATGGAGTAGGCCAGAACTGCTCCAGGTCTAGCTGAGCGCATTCTTCGCGCTTCACTTCCTGCGATAGCAGGAAGCCTGTCCGCACTAATTCACTTCAACCCTCTCCACGGCGCACACAAATCAGGGCGCCCGCAGAGGGCGGTTTTCCTCCTTCTCGCCCACTCAGAATTCGAAACATCGACTTTTCTGGGATTTGTAAATGGATGTTGTTTTTGTACTTACTGTTGTTGTTATTATTGTTAGCCTGATTCTATCCTGACTCCCTATTAGGCCGAAACCACATATTTTTCCCCCGAGAGTCGAGGGGATCAACTGAGATCATGGTGACTTGAAGGTCACAGGGGCAGGAGGAGGGGCGGTTGTGGTTGTAACAAGGGGTGTCTGAAGTTGGACTCCTTTCAGTCGGCATTCAATTGAATTCATAACCAGCCCCGTTTCCTCCTCTCAATATTTTCTGCTCCTTCCCCAACTCTCCTCCTTCCTTCGACTCTCCTTCTGCACCAAGCTTGTTTAAGGGATTTAAAATTAGGGCCCAACCGCCCAAACGGGTCCGCCTCCACCCCCGAGGCGTTTATTATTAAATTTTGGCGTCAACAATTGCCGCGACGGTCATGGCAGCATCCGGGAAAAGACCGTAGACCGGAAGCAGCTAGTCAGCCATACGAATCCGTCCCCCAACCCCCCCTAATTAGGCAACTAGTGCGAGGGTGAGCGGGGTTGCATTGCGGCTCTTTTAATTTCAATTCAACTTCAGTGCCGAGGGGTGGATCTCGTTTCGCTCAGATCCAAACGGCTCGACACCAGAGTCCACGCAAAGTTCCGCCTTATTTTTCACGCCTTGACGAATACGTCGTAATTTGTTGCACTGTATTCTTCCTGTAATTTAATTCTGAACCGCTCCGGCTCCGGTCCACAGGTCAACGATACTTGTGTAGAATATTTGGATCCTGGCTTCTCATTCTTAATAGAAACAGATTCTTTTTCTCAAAAAACCGATTACTAATGTTAAAAATATTTGCGAGACACAACGGTCAACGATGGCAATTAGTTGGTATGTCTTAATCAAAGTGGTAATATAATAATCTGAGCCAACTGAAAATATGTTGAAATTGTTTATTTTTATGCAAATATTGGATGTGTAATTCTTTCATGTCTGTCTCTTCATACTGATTTCTCCTTTCACACAGTTTTACAACATTTTCATAAAATCGAAGCATTCAGAACTGATATACTGTAATACAGAAAATACTGTATGTAATACAGAAATGTTTTAGAGAGCGTTGGAGTTTTATGTCACTTGGAAACAGCAGTTGCCCTATAGGGTGGAACAATATGACCGCACCCCTCCCCCAATATTTCTTGAGTTGCGTAAGCAACATCATAGATAAGAATATGGGAAACTTCTGTTTTTGTATGGCTGTGGTCATGAAATACATAAAGTAGTATGTGTGAAAATCATGACTTCGGGACCCGGAAACTTGAGTTTAAGACCCCGAAGTTGAGTTGAATACCCCTATATTCACCTCATGCTACTCTCTTGTTCTTTAAAAATTCTCAAAAAAACATTTTCTACAGATTGAACTACAGACTTATTTAAATTCTAATGAAAAGAGCAGTATTTAAAAAATTAGCATAAACTCTACTAAACTGCTGCTTACTCCCTAAACCTTTCAAATAGATTATAATTGAAGTATCAATTTTTAGATTTTTTAACAAAATCGCTTTCAGGAAATTGTACAGAGTACATAAACAGCTGACACTTTTTTTCACCAACAGTACAACAGTGCCACTTTTTTTAAAAGAAGAGGTAAACTTTAGGAAATATTGTATTTTTTAAAAAGGCAAACATTTATAATTATGAACAATTGAAAATAGTTTTTTAAACTTTTTTGTTACTAACTCAGTAACATATTGTTATTATTGTCCATGTAAAATTATAATATTTGTAATAAATTCACCATGATGTGTACCAAATCTGTGGTCGAAACATCTGGTAGTTCTAATAATTTGAAGTTTATGAGGTGGACTCAGGGATACTGTATGTGAACACGATTTTGACTCAACTGTCAAGAGTTTCTCATCTTCTTATCTATGAGCAACATACCTTGTATATTTAGGTACTGACTTGATGTTATTGACTATTATTGTAAACAGTTCACATTACTTT
The DNA here is from genome assembly GCA_017309665.1 of Coelopa frigida. Classification (NCBI taxonomy): domain Eukaryota; kingdom Metazoa; phylum Arthropoda; class Insecta; order Diptera; family Coelopidae; genus Coelopa; species Coelopa frigida. The sequence goes on along the minus strand of CM029565.1, from coordinate 28,353,034 downwards.
TATTACATTTTTATTGTGTTATTCAGTGAAATACATTACCTATGCAGTGAAATACCTATTCATTGTTGCTGATCTTCGTAAGTATACAGTCGACTCCCCTATAACGCACGTAATGTGTTCCGCGTTGTATGAAATCGCGTAATAGGAATTCGTGTTGTATGGGACAAAAATTCATATAACGTGAATAATTTTTAAAATTTATGAAATTTTGTATTTAAATACAAAAACCGTTATACGAAAAAAATAGTATGCATTTTTCGAGCGCGATGTATGAACGCGCGTTATAGGGGAGTCAAGTATTTTGATTATTTTATATCGAAAAATATATTTCGTATATTCTTCTTCAGTTATAAAACTCTTCAGTTATAAACGTAGAATATTGATAGACAAAAGAAATATTTTAGGGGATTTTTTTTTTATTTATATTTTTTAGATTTCTCAAAATTTTAAATTATAATAATAATTGTCTTTGCTCTTTTTTTCAAAGACTACTAGATCAAAAAAAATGTCTTCTACAATTTTCAAATATTTTGGCCTCCATCTTTGAATTTTACTCTCAAGGAGAGAAAATATGAGGTAACTGAAAAACGTGCATTTCGAGTTATTACAAATTCCATTTTTAATCACAGGTGACTTGTGACTTGCAAATCGAAATTTGTTCACCGAGGCGTGTTTCGTTTCGTTATTACCAATCAGGCTGTAAAAAAGGTTACCAAAACCAAAAAAAAATTACCTTTCTGTCAAAAAAGTTTTTAAGAAAAAAATCTACCAATTTTGGTTGAAAATAACCAAAACGGCAACGCTGCATAGTGACGGTGCTACCCGGGTATTCGAGCTACCTGATACCCGGGTAATCGAGACCCCTAATTTAAACCAACGCAATATTATATCTTCCTGCCGTTTTGTCTTCGTTTTGATCAAAGATGACAAGATGGGAAACTTCTGACAGATGTGAGATTTTGTTCACACGTATTGTGTCCATGAGTTCACTTAAATAATGCCACTTTTTTAAGGCTACCATATCTCATAATTTAGAATGGGGATATTTTTTCCAGTTATTGGGGATTTTTTTCTATGTTTGAAGGCTTATGGAATACAAGTAAAATTATAGAATTCAGATTATAATATTAACATTTCTCACATGTTTTCTTATAAAAAATTCCCATAATAAATGGGAATTCAAGAATAGGGAAATCCAATTTCTTCGTAGTAGCATCACAAAAACAATGGGTGGTGAAAAAACTCAAAGCTGTTTCGACTAAATTATTTCAGTTTCAGAAATGAAATTTCTCTAAAATTTGAAATTTTCAAATTGGATTTTGATGCTAAAACAGCTTATTAGGGCTGAAGTTAAAGTCTAAAAATGATAACAAAAATGCTCTCTGGGTGAAATAAGGAAATATAGTCCAATAAAAGGCTATATTAAAAATATTTCAAATTCATGTTTCTTATGAATATACAGAAGAAGTACAAGAGACAAAACAAAAATGACAGTTGTCGACAAGGGGTCTACTTGAGGTGAATATGGGGTATACTTGGGGTGAATATGTGATCTGCTTGCCGTGAATTGTTGTTTTTGACACACACCATCAAAGAATTTCACGACCACATTGATGAGGAATTTCGAGTTTCCAATTTGATTTTCAATGATTTTGCCACCACAGCCCTCAACAACGAACGACGTTTTGCCGACAACAAACCAACCAATTGAAGTCCATCCAGCCTACTAATCCATCTCCACAAAATCAATGAAAAACATTTGTATTTCTTAATAAAATATTTGAATGGATAATTAATGAAGAACAATGGAAAGAGAAATTACAATTGCGATATACACTAAAAATATATACTAAATCAATTAATAATTGATTTAGTATATAATCAATTAATAATTGATTTAGTATATATTTTTAGTGTATATCGCAATTGTAATTTCAGAAGAAGAAGTACAAGAGACAAAACAAAAATGACAGTTGTCGACAAGGGGTCTACTTGAGGTGAATATGGGGTATACTTGGGGTGAATATGTGATCTGCTTGCCGTGAATTGTTGTTTTTGACACACACCATCAAAGAATTTCACGACCACATTGATGAGGAATTTCGAGTTTCCAATTTGATTTTCAATGATTTTGCCACCACAGCCCTCAACAACGAACGACGTTTTGCCGACGACAAACCAACCAATTGAAGTCCATCCAGCCTACTAATCCATCTCCACAAAATCAATGAAAAACATTTGTATTTCTTAATAAAATATTTGAATGGATAATTAATGAAGAACAATGGAAAGAGAAATTACAATTGCGATATACACTAAAAATATATACTAAATCAATTAATAATTGATTTAGTATATAATCAATTAATAATTGATTTAGTATATATTTTTAGTGTATATCGCAATTGTAATTTCAGAAGAAGAAGTACAAGAGACAAAACAAAAATGACAGTTGTCGACAAGGGGTCTACTTGAGGTGAATATGGGGTATACTTGGGGTGAATATGTGATCTGCTTGCCGTGAATTGTTGTTTTTGACACACACCATCAAAGAATTTCACGACCACATTGATGAGGAATTTCGAGTTTCCAATTTGATTTTCAATGATTTTGCCACCACAGCCCTCAACAACGAACGACGTTTTGCCGACGACAAACCAACCAATTGAAGTCCATCCAGCCTACTAATCCATCTCCACAAAATCAATGAAAAACATTTGTATTTCTTAATAAAATATTTGAATGGATAATTAATGAAGAACAATGGAAAGAGAAATTACAATTGCGATATACACTAAAAATATATACTAAATCAATTATTAATTGATTATATACTAAATTTTTTAGGTTAAATAATTTTTTTAAATTTTTTTTACATAATAAATGTTTTATATATATTTTCTGAAAGCTGATTCAATTACCTTCAAAACGGTAGTACATTATATATACTTTACTCTTAGTTTACATACCAAATTTATCATTTATATTAAAATACTTGTTTTTTTAAAATATATTTTTTGCATTCAAGTTACCTCTACGCGTGGCGGCCTTCGGCCGCGCTTAGGGGTTTTAACTAGGGCTCTCGATTTCTACCCGGGTAGCTAGCATTACCCGGGTACCCGGGTATGGCATTATTCTAATTATTATTATTATTAGAATGTGTAGGAATTAATTTCGCAATGATTAATGTAAAGAAGAAATCGATATTTGTTTAATATAATTTCTTTATAAAATATTTTAATAAATGAATTTATAAATAAATTGTAAAAACATTTAAAAAAAATATGAATTAAAATCCAATTTATAAAAATATATAAAAATATATTTTTTTTTAATTTTTATAAAACTACAGTATAATTCGGTTATAGCGACCGCCAAGGGACCGAAATTATACGTCGTTATAACCGAACGTCGTTGTATCCAAATAAGTGTGCGCATGTACAAACTATTAAGAACCAAACTTGCTTTGAAAATCCGTCGTTATAAACGGATGGTTGTTATAACCGAGGTCGCTATAAATGAATTCTACTGTATTTTCTCAAGGAACATTTTTATAAAAAAATAATGTTATAAACTTTTTTTATAAATTTGTTTATTAATTTAAAAAAAAAAAATATATATATATATATTAAATATCAATATGTTCATTGCATTAATCATTTGCAGATTGACAAATTAATTCCTACACATTCATACACACGCACTTCAAATGCGCGTATTAGTCTACGTAGCCAAATGCGCTGATTCTAATATTTATATGTAAGGCATTTCATGCAAAGCATAACATACGAAGGGTCATCAAAACAAACAAAAAACATCAACAACATCAATCGACGCACTCTGCTTCAAAACCTATGCATCTTTTCGCATCAAACACACGAAGATGCGCGAAGGCAAACACACAACGCATCAAATGGTCATCAAAACAAACAACGAACAAAAAACAACAACATCAACAATCGACGCACTCTGCTTCAAAACCAACCCCCGCTACCTGCTCCGTCGCTTGAAAGGCCGAACGATGTGCGTCGTTTCGCTTCGAAAGGCTCATATCGGCCTTTGCCTGCTACCCGGGTAATGAAAGGCCGGGTAGCATTAGCATAGCATAGTATTAGCTATTACCCGGGTATTGGCTATTACCCGGGTATTGGCTATTACCCGGGTATTAGCTATTACCCGGGTATTGGCTATTACCCGGGTATTGCTATTACCCGGGTAATGCCATACCCGGGTATTACCCGGGTATTCCGGGTTACCCGGGTTACTCGATACCCGGGTAATCGAGACCTCTGGTTTTAACCCTCAAGTATGTCCAACACCGGCTACGCGGTCCAATAGTACTTCCGGATCCAAGTTCCTTCTGCGTGTGGCGGCCTTCGGCCGCGCTTAGGGTTTTTAACCTGTGTTCTCGAATGTCCGAACATTGAACAGTCGAACAGTCCCGACTGTTCGGGTGTTCGGACCTTGTTCGAACATGTTCGGACTTTTGAACATGTTCGGACTTTTGAACATGTTCGGACTTTTGAACATGTTCGGACTTTTGAACATGTTCGGACTTTTGAACATGTTCGGACTTTTGAACATGTTCGGACTTTTGAACATGTTCGGACTTTGAACATGTTCGGACTTTTGAAACATGTTCGGACTTTTGAACATGTTCGGACTTTTGAACATGTTCGGACTTTTGAACATGTTCGGACTTTTGAACATGTTCGGACTTTTGAACATGTTCGGACTTTTGAACATGTTCGGACTTTTGAACATGTTCGGACTTTTGAACATGTTCGGACTTTTGAACATGTTCGGACTTTTGAACATGTTCGGACTTTGAACATGTTCGACTTTTGAACATGTTCGGACTTTTGAACATGTTCGGACTTTTGAACATGTTCGGACTTTTGAACATGTTCGGACTTTTGAACAGTTCGGACTTTAGTGAACATGTTCGGACTTTTGAACATGTTCGGACTTTTAACATGTTCGGACTTTTAAACATGTCGGACTTTTAAACATGTTCGGACTTTTAAACATGTTCGGACTTTTAAACATGTTCGGACTTTTAAACATGTTCGGACTTTTTAAACATGTTTCGGACTTTTAAACATGTTCGGACTTTTAAACATGTTCGGACTTTTGAACATGTTCGGACTTTTAAACATGTTCGGACTTTTAAACATGTTCGGACTTTTAAACATGTTCGGACTTTTAAACATGTTCGGACTTTTAAACATGTTCGGACTTTTAAACATGTTCGGACTTTTAAACATGTTCGGACTTTTAAACATGTTCGGACTTTTGAACCTGTTTGGACTTTTGAGCTCGAATACTCGAACTCTCGATCATCTTCGGGTGAACCATTCGGGAATCTTCGGGTGAACCACTCGAGAATCTTCGGGTGGTAGGCAGTGTTGCCGTTTTGGTAATTTGTTACCAAAACTGGTAACTTTTTTTAATTTGAAATTTTTTTGGTAGCTTGGTAATTTTTTTTTATTTTGGGTAACTTTTTTTCATTCTGAATATTTAGAATATTTTTAATATTTCAATACATTAAATTTAACAATTGCAATATTTTTATTATTATTTATTTATTGAGACTTCATAATTTAAATATTTTGTACATGGAAATGATTATTGAATGGAAGAATTGCAATATGCAAGCAAATATATAAAAATAGCTTCTAAGAAGAGGCACTTCTTCTTCACTTCTTTTTTGGTTGCTCTGTCAATTTTCTCCGGGTTTGAAATCTTTTGGCATCACTTGTGAACAAAATCAAATGCGCGATTTTCCAGATGACCGTTGATTCATTCGAATTTTTCGAAGCAACCTCATTTCTAATTTCAATACACTCAAAAGTTTTAATTCAAAAATACATTGATACATTTTTTTATTGAATGCATTGTTTGTGCATTCAGATTTTGAATTTGTGCTGTGTTTTTAGTTCATAATATTTTTTGAATTAATGAATTATTTAATGAATTTATTAATTAAAATGTTATAACAAATTTATATATACTTTAAAACGGTGTTTTTTAATTTTTTTTTTAAGTTGTAATTCATTGGTAACTTTTGGTAACTTTTTATAATCTGACATGGTCGCAAAATTTGTTCTTTAGCGGCAACCCTGGTGGTAGGTAGAGACACTCTCTCTCTCTCTTTTTTTCGAGAGAAATGTTTTTGAGCGTTGTGCGTCGTTTACGACCAGTTGCGTTGTTTGTATTTTTTGTCTATTTGCTTTGCGCATATGAGAATGTGAATCTTTGCATTTGGCTGCGTAGATTGATGATGCGCGAATATGGATGAACGCGTGAAGGGATTAATTTAATCAAATGCACCTGATTATTACACTTAGAAAAATCAAAAATTTTCCTTTCCTTTCTTTATTTAAGATTTTATTTGTATTAAAAAATAACGTTCAAACGTTTATCTTTAACCCTCAAGTATGTCCAACACCGGCTACGCGGTCCAATAGTACTTCCGGGATCCATGTCCTTTCTGCGTGTGTATCAAAGTATCTTCATAAAGTATATACTTGGAACCCAAAAGTTACTATTCAATGTATAATTTAAGTACAAATATCCATTTTAAAGTCGCAGTAATATAATATAAATAGTAAATTAGATATGTAAACAAAAAGTAAGGTATATATAATGCACTACCGTTTTAAAGGTAATTTTTTTTTTTTGTTTTTTGGTTGTATTTTTATTATAAATAACCAAAAATGCAGTTTTGTAGTATTTTTAATTACCTTTAATTTGATATATTTTATTGCCCGGTTAACATTTGTGGATTTCGTGGCTATTTCAAAAAGTCATTAATTTGACCTTTGACCTCACTTCATGGCCAAACCAAAAGAGTCCGCCCCACCTTTTTTTTGGTTCGAATGTACACTGAAAAACACTATCATTTGACATAAATTATGGATTTGGCGCTGGTGTGGTAAAGTAAAATTATGCCGATATTTGGTTATGAACGTTAAAAAGTATGATATAAATCTATATTTAAATAAAAAATTTTGTGTTTAAATAATTCTCAATGAACCATTTTAACTAACTGCATACTAAATTATCATTTAAATAACATACTGTTGGCTGTGGATGCAATGAAAGATTGAAAAAAAAGTTCTGTCCGGTTAGACTTTTGAGCCACTGTAAATATATAAAATATGATGGACTTTAATGACAACTGGTTTTATATTAGGAAGACACTAAAGTAAAACCAGTTTTCATATGCTCACTGAAGATGAGAATATAATCGAATTCCAGTTCCGCTTCCTCTTCGGAAGACTCTGATACTGAACAAATGCAGCAAGCCAAATGTTCGAATTTTGTAACAACAATTGATTTGTTCGAAGACGCTGTATTCAAGTACCATGAGGTTGAAGTAGCCAACTGTTTATAGGTGCGTTAAGTATTTATTTATATCAGAATTGTAAATTAAAAAAACATTATTGTTGGACTGAAGACTTGAAGTCCAAACACTTGTTAGTTTAATTGTAGAAAAATAAGTATTTGTGTATAGAGAAAACTGAAAAAAATTCATTCGATTCAAAACATTCAAACAATTCTATTCACAATAGGTTATGTGCCCAGACCCAAAGTTGGCTGTTAAAAAATTGTCATAATCTATAAAAATTTTCACAAATTTTCATGTGAATGAAAATTGAATTAAATTTATTTAATTGAATCAAATCAATGAATCACAGGAGATTATGTGAAGACGAAGTTTTTGCAGGACCTGCACGTAAGCAGCAATCAGTCGGTAGCTATGATTGGAAAACCAAGTAAGTGGAATGCGAAAAATAGTGGGTCTAGGTGTTTGGTTGTCAAGAAGTTGGGCATATCAAAGCCAATTGTCCAAATAAGAAGACATGAAAAAGGAACCCAGATGGCAATAATAATGGAAAAAATACGCACTACTCATCATTGGCAGCATTAGCAGCTAGAGAATCCGGTGAAGAGGAATGGTTTTTCGACAAAGGAGCAACATCTCACATGTTTCTTTATTTGAGAGCTTGAATAATTGTCCTTGATTTAAAATCGTAACAGCAAATAATTCAGCAATGTGTGGAAATGCTAAAGGAAATATCAAAATGGATGTCGTCGTGAGTAAAAATTCTGTAGAATTAGTTGATTTAAACGATGTTTAGTATTTGCCTGATGCACACACAAATTCATTGTCCATTTCCAAAATTGTTAAACGAGGACACACAGTAGTTTTTAAATCTCATGGTTACAAGATCAAGCTGGCACAGACCGAAAACATTTGGCATAAGCGCCTAGGTCATCCATGTTACGAAAATTTTAAGAAGTTACAAGGTATTGATATCGTATAATGCTGTATTTCTAGAAAATGAGTTCTACAATGATAAAAAGGTAGAGAGAGATAACTCCATTTTTTACATTTATCCTGAATTTCGAAGAGGATGAGGATGAAGTGTTCTTCACTGATGACGAGCATGCAGAAGGGGATATAATTTCTGTATCGGAAGAGTGTCACGTAGTTTCAGACAGCACGGATCTTCAAGAGTCAAGAAACCAGTTGAACGATATGCAAGCGTTGGTATTGAATCGTCATTGGAAGAACCTAAAACAATTGAAGAAGCTTTGCGGAGCCCACAAGGTGCGTTGTGGCAGAAAGCAATGGAGGAGGAATATCAATCGTTGTTGGAGAATCAAACGTGGATATCGTGCAAGTTGCCTCCAGGAAAGAAAGATATTTCAAGTAAATGGTGTTTTAAATTGAAGAGAGATTCAGAAGGCAACATTGAAAGGTTTGAAAGCAATGTTCATTAAGGGATATTCGCAGCGGAACGGGATTGACTACGAAGAACGTTTTCGCCTGTAGTGCGATATTCTTCAATTCGACTTACTGGCGTTAGCAGTCAGGTATGACCTGAAATCGATCAGATGGATGTTGTAACAGCCTTTCTTCAGAGTGAGTTGAAAGAAGAAATTTACATGGAAAATCCAGAAAGTTTTGACTGTGAGCCAGGCAAGATATGTAAATTGAGAAAATCTTTGTACGGTTTAAAACAAGCAAGTCGTTGCTGGAACCAAAAATTAAGTGATACATTGATTAAGTTGGGAATGACGCAATCGGTAAAAGATCTCTGTATATATTACTTTGTAGAAGGGGGGAAAGGACATACATAGCAATATATGTA
>CM029565.1:28266718-28343770 GCA_017309665.1 Coelopa frigida | reverse complement strand
ACAGTGGTTTACTACAGAAATGTATAGCTACTAAATTCCATAGGTTCTCACGAAGTAGAAGTTATTTGTAACTTTTGGTTTTCACGGCGTAGAATTTATTTACAAAATTATGTTTGTCTTGGTACAATATTAGCTTCTGGCCACTTTGCCTCGAGCTCTACTTAATTACCTTGCGCTTGGCTGCTTACTTGAAATATTTCCAAGTCGTGAATTTCTGCTGGCACTTGGGAATTTTGGTCTTGCACTTATATCTTGATTGTCGCACTTATTACTTTGACTTTGGCACTTATTTGACTTATTTGATATTGACTTTCACTATTACTGGGACTTGGTTCCCCACGAGATGATTGTTGGACTCGGTGTCCTACCAACGAATGATTCTCGTCCTAGTCCTCGGCTGGTTCCAGACCTCTGGTCCTGGTTCCACTCATCGCATGGCCTCGGTTCGGTCGCCAATCATCTCGAGGGCTTGGCGACTCATCAGCCGCAAGCTCCACTCGAGTTCATCTTTGGCGAACCGACGGACCTCCGCTTTCCATGTAGGGGAACGATCAGCTGTCCCACCGCTATGCCACTCGTTCCTCCTGTTGTACTTGTTGTGGTGGGTCAGTGCACTTCCGAGTTCGCACTTCCCACGCTATCGCAACTGTTTTGCCAGTTGTTTACTTGAACTTCACTTTCGAGTTCATGGTCATTCCTCGCCCGTTATCCCATTTGTTGTTCTCTTGTCCTTCTATGTTGTTGATCTTCGGTGACAACAACTCATCACAGGTGACGCGCGCATTTCCGCTAGCCGTCGCCCTATGTGGTTGTTGTTCTCCGATTACAACAACTCCGTCGGCCCGCTCTGCCTACGCTTCACTTGTCGGATTGTGCGGTAGTTATCATTTCGTGTGGTTGTTGTTAACCGATAACAACAACTCCGCATAGTTGATGCGCTCATGTGGTTGTTGTTTCCGATAACAACAACTCCGCATAGTTGATGCGCTCATGTGGTTGTTGTTTTCTGATTACAACAACGTCGTCGGCTCGCTGCACTTCCCCAGGCAGACACACGCACCGTGGTGAGTTTCTGCTCGCTCGGTGAGAGAATCGCCTTATCGGCGATTCCTCTTTGTGCGGTGTCCGCCTCGATCGTGCCACCGACACGGTTTGTGCTTGGTTGGTGGTGGGTCGATCGCACATATTTTCTCTCTCGTTGATGTGGGAAAGAGATCGACGATTCGCCGTGTCTTTTCCCACACCAACTCTCTCTCCCCGCTGGGCATCTTGTTCGCTGCTCCAGCGACGTAGGCTGTGGTGGATTTTGGTCTTCTTCGTGCTCGTCAGTTGACGAAAAATAAAACCGCGTGAGGACTCATCGCTCGTCACCAGGTAAAGTACTTCAAATTAATTTCATCAAATTAAAGTATTCATACATTTTTATTTTTCAGGCAATATGTGCGATAAATGTGTGGGGGAAATTTGCTCACAAATTTCCCTCGTCACAACATGATATGTTGGATTTTATTCCTGTTTTATTTCGAGGAAAGGTGATTCAAGTCAAGGGCTCTAAAACAAAACTCTCTATCACAACTCCTGAAAAATGGATACAACTCTATCAGATCTCCTGAAAAATCCCTATAGAACAGCGAGAATCTTCCAAAACCCATTCCAGGCTCTGTGCTTTCCATCACGACACCTCGTCTGGCAAGTTCTGCATTAACTCATTGTCAACTCCATCTCCAACTCCATCTGTCAACTCAACTCCGGTTACGTTCCCACCTCCATCCGTCTATTATTTTCACTTTTTCCGAATGTGGAATGTAGTTATTTTTGCATGCATTCGATACTCACTTTGATGGAGCTCCCTCCCGGCCGCATGGTCCTGCGAGTTCCACAAGCTCGAAGAGGCGCCAACGAATACATTATTCAACGATGATTGCGACATTTCCGCCTTCGACTTGGTCCGATGCGCCTTGTTGTTGTTAAGCGTTGCTCTAACCCAGCGAAATAGAGCGAGCACAGTGGATAGCGAGAGAGAGAGAGATAAGAGTGAGAGCATGAAAGAGAGTGTGAGACGAAAAAGGAAGAGAGGTCAAATGGAAGAATAAAAATAAGGATAACAAGCACACGAAGAAGCATAAGAAGAAGTAGGTAGTGAAAAGGAGAATAAAGGATTTGGACAGAAGGAAGGCGTAAAGAAGAAGGAGGGAGGCAGAGTGACCTCGGCAGGATAATGGGATAACTAAACATTCAAAGCCAAGTGTAGCGAGGTGGCGCAGGACACTTACCTTTGTGATACTTGACGATCACCATCGTGACGGTGTTCAGGGCGGTTGCCGGGGCGACAGTGGTCACTGTCGTTGTCTGCGGTATGTCTGTTCGGTGTTCATGGCGTGGGCGAGAGTGTGTGCGAGGAGAAACAAAGGAATGAAAGAAGGTTTATTGACATCTTGTTTACGAAGCGATAAAAAAACGAAAACACCCAAAGAACAATTTTTCATTGGAAATCGAAACAAATTGCAATTATACCGCTCTCTCTCTCTCTCTCACACACACTTGCACATTAGCCCCAATGTGTAAGAGAGGAACAGACCTCTGTGCTCAGTCGAAGGCGTGACCTTCCCCGAGTCTCTTCAATTACAATTAGTGGCGCATTATTTATCCAACGTTCTAACCGACCCCGACCTCTCGACCCTACCTCCCTCAGCCGGTTGTCGAGATTCAGTCTCGAACACGAACAACGTAAGGCGGGACAATGCCACAGGATGCTACATACTAAATTAATTCAATGATCTCTAGACGTCGGCCACCAAGAGAGGGGGTAATTTATCAATCAAACAGCAGCAAGTGCTTGGAAAAACAATAACAACAACAGAAACACAAACGGGTAACAACCTTTGTGCCGAACAATATCACTTATTTTTTTACATCCTTTTTATTTGCAATGGATCCGACCATTCGATAGTTGGCTTCAAATCAATTGTTCTCTTTGTGTGTGTTATTGAATTTTCGCATGGTCGCTGGAGAGGGTGCGGTATGCAGATTTTGTGAAATGGAATTGATTGAGAAGAGTTTTCAAATTATTGACAGGGAACGGAAAAGATGAAAACTGCTAGAGGACATCAGGAAGGTTCTACTGGAGTCCTTGAAAAATAAACACTTCATCGTAAAGTGTTTCAGATAAAAACATATGTAAATGGTCAGTTTATGTCCACTACCGATGCCTCTACTGAATATCCCTTTATAGCACGACTACTTATTTTCTAATACCAATACCTCTCACCTCATGACCAATTCGTCCTAGTAGCGACTTAGGGACCAATAGTTTCTCTTCGTCGGTTCGGATTGAATCACCCATCGCTTTAACCACGTGTGCAATTTGTTGCTGTGGTAGTGTGCAATTTCCCGTATAAATAGAATCATAAAACATGTCGTTTCCAACAAACACAACCCAACATGACGAGGATCGAATAAATGTCGCAGTCGAATGAAAAGCGGTGAAACGATGGCATAAACATCTCTTCACTTACGATACAACTTAATCGCTCCATCGGTGTCCCCCTGAGAGTTCTTCGCCACACAGCGGTATGAGCCAAAGTCCATGATGTCAACATCGTTTATTGCCAATCGCATCGTTATCTTGTATCCTGTCTCGAATGTCACGGGCAAGAAGCGTTCACCTGAAAAGGAGGGGAACAAGGGGGAGAAACAAATAGACAAAGAATAAAATAGAACACAGAATCTTGTTGAGAATAATCAATTGAAATGCAAAAAGGGATGATGGGATGAATCTTTGCAAATCGAATGGAATATGTCGGTAGCACAGTGAAGGATTTCAAATAGTTATGAATACGGGGCCCACTGTGCGAAATATACACCTATATAATTGAACTGTTTGTCCTACAATCCACGTCACTTGATTATCCCTCAGGCAGTTTGTCCTTATACCGTGCTATTGGACATATTTTCTGGCCTCGACTTCTCTCTGGTTGTTGTTTTAAGACTCGTTTCGATTATCGTTTCTTCTCAGCGTCCATCGTCCACTCCGCAGTCTGTCTGTTCTTTCAATTCATCGTTTAAGCTTGCTACCAATCGTCCACTCAGTTCCTTTCCCCTGTCCATCAAGTGTTTTGTTGGTCGCTACCTTCAGTCTTGGAATTCCTCCGCTGTGGTCTCCTTCGCTTCGAATCTGCTTACTAGGTTTCCACTGAGTATGTCTGGCTCCCTGTCTGTCAGTCTCTCACCGTCCATCTTTCAATCTGTCTGTCTATTTTTATCTCTGTTTTTCTGTGAGTCTGCTTCTCGGCATCTCTCTCTCTCTCTCTCAGTTTGTCTGTCGTTCGTCTCCTCACCTTACAGCAACCAAGTTGAATGGCATCGAAATGCCAAATTAGTGGAAATCACTGCATCAAGCAACGACCATAACTTAAAGCGACCCTGGGCAACGAAAGGAGCTTTGCACACCTGGGACACCACGAGTGTCATGGGGACTGGGGAGAGGGCGTCGCTCTGGCAACAAGGCACCACTGGGCGTCTCTGTTTGGGATTTTAAGCATGCGCTGGCAAACACCCATAGAGTGGGCGAGTGATGAGAAGGTACTGACCGAAACTCCTTTAAACAAGGATCACTTTTTAATCAAGGATCACTTCTAATTTGAAGGATTTTAAAAGAGAGCGGTTCAGTGATTGCTTCGTTGCGAAGGGATGACTGGCGTTCAGAAGCTCAATGGTCAAGAGTTGAGTTTAGGAAGACGGGCGTAATTCATACTCCAATCATTACCATTGAATAGCGATGCTCGCATTGGTCTTTTATTCCCTTCCTCGGACTATTACTATTCCCTTCCTTCGGAGTACGACCCCATCGTTGTCTTTTTTTCTTTCCTCTCCCTCGTTCAGTTGCCATTCGCTTGGACCCGTTTGCTCTCCACCGACCCTCTTTGTTGGGGCGTCTGCCGCGCCACTCATACACAAACAAGTGCGCATACATACTCACTAATAGACAGACCGATAGATAGAGAAACACACAGAGGACACTCTCAATGACCTCGAGCGATGCATCTTCTCTCTGCCCGTCCCACGCTCCTCGATGTCCCTCGCAGTCCCTGCCAACATTTTTCAGATTACAACAATTCGCTGGAAAAGCTAATTAAGCGACGGGGCTCCGAGTAAATGAATGACAAGGAATGCAAATTGCCAGAGATAAATGGGAGGGAGAGAGACAACAAGCTTTCAAATGCAATAAAAATACGACACTTAAGGGGTTGGTTGGTTGAAGGGGGGGATAAGTATTTCAAGTCGGTTATAAGTGCATTTTCATCTCCACACAGCGGTTTGCTTTGAATTGCATTTTTGGTTATACTCTTGCATACATCATTAACAAAAACAATGACGACAATGAGGACTGAGAAGTCCAGCCATAAGAAAATAACTCAATAATCCTTTGCGAGAGATAGCGAGAGAAAATGTGCGAAGAGAGACAGAGAGTGATAGAGATAAGGAATCCTCAGGAGATGGGACTACCACAATAGTCCCTTACATAACTTCTGAGCTACACTGAGACCTTAAGGCTCTCTCCTTTATCGCGGTCTGTCTCCTTCATTGGTAAATGAACGAATGTATGAGGAACTTACAGTGCACGATGAGCATGACCCTCTTGCTGACTGTCGGCGGAATCCCATTCGAGGCTATGCAGAGATAGGCCCATGTTGACCCGATTCACCCTCGCGATCGTCAGGTATGAGCCGTTGTAACTGATCACTGCGGAAAGGGAGAGAGAGAGAGAGAGTCAGGTCCGGTCCAATGGGCACCGGGATGGACTACCGCCCTCCCGCCACCAGGTTATCGTCGTCGTCGGGGATCAGGTGGCAGCGCATTTCAACGTGACGATGCTTCCCTCGCCGACAACCATGTCCGTGCTCTTCGGATAATTGAGGATA
This sequence comes from Coelopa frigida, assembly GCA_017309665.1. Classification (NCBI taxonomy): domain Eukaryota; kingdom Metazoa; phylum Arthropoda; class Insecta; order Diptera; family Coelopidae; genus Coelopa; species Coelopa frigida. The sequence goes on along the minus strand of CM029565.1, from coordinate 28,337,849 downwards.
TCGGGTGGCACTGTACGATTGTTGCTGTTCATTGCTTTCATTGTTGTGTGAAGCGTTGATATTTTTGTTGTTGTGGAACAGATGTTGTCGATGACAGCCATAAAACGTTTGAAAATAAAATAAAATTGAGTTGAATTCGAAAATTTAACTTAAAAGAAAACTGAATCGAAAACATTAAATTTGTATTTATTAGTTACGATAATTAATGGACACAATAAAGAAATTTTATTTAGTAAAATATTTAAAACTCAAACACGATTTGCAAATTGCTAATATTTCTATTCCGACTGAAGAGAAACGCCAATTGGCGGTTTTCGCTTGGCGTGGTTGTCATGGATCTCCAGGAGTAGCGGCAACGCAAGGACCGCAGCGAGTTAATTAAAATGCAGTAAACTTAAACATTGTTTTGACGCAAAATATTTTGAAACATTTTTCAGCCACTTCAATAACAGACCAGACCGACATCAAAAAGGATAAAAAGGAAATCACGAGAAGTACTCGACAAAGGCTGAACTCTGAACGCACTACAGATGAATGCATGCTATGGGAGTCCAGCAGGTTGGACAACAACAGTCAGCACACCATGGCTAAGGTAATACACAAGAACAAACAACAACAGCAGCCGCCGGAAGACAAGGAGGCGGAGTGAAGAAGAAGTCATGACAGAGTTGACTCTGATAAAAATTCATTATATTTTTACGCTCAACGAGTTTCACAAGGAATGATACACGAGCCTTTTCACTCAACGACAATAATAACAACGGCAACAACAGAAGCAAAAATGTGAGAAATGGAATATTAAACTAGCGCACCGGTTTGCCTGGCCCACCCAGGCAAAAACCGTTAACTTCGGCCAGGCCGAAGTTTACATACCCTACACCCTGCATACAACGTTTATTAAAGGAAAATGCGTCATTACACTTCAATGCTATTAACTCCATCGTGCGATTTTCACATCTGTAGTCTCTTTCAAAGAGAAATTATAAGTTTGAAGATATATTCGTTTTCCAAAAACCATTATACCCATTTTTGCGGCGATTGTCTTTAGAACTATCTATTCTATGAATAAGAGTGAAGTTAGGAATATTATAGTTTTCTATTGAAAGGGCCCATGTTTCTACAAAATGAAGTAGTTCTGATATTTGAAGCATTGTGCCATTGGTAAATCTTGGAAGTGCGCATTAAAGCTCTGCAATTTATGGAAGAATAATTGAATCGATGATTTTTTGTATGCCGTAAAATCATAATGTGCCTTTAGTTGCTTTTCCGATTTTAGATGTTAATTTCAATGGGGACAAAATCTGATTCAACAAAAGGCTTGGGAGGGTTGAAATTTCCAACAATATGCAACAATTTCCAACAAGTCCAGAAGTACTTGCTGCGCTACTATAAGTGACATATAGTGCCGCGCGACTGATTCCACTTCGAAGATGAACAGCCATTTGGAAAAATGTAGCTCCCTCACTTTTGTGGCTTGTGATCCCTTCAGCAGGTCCAATTGGAAATTGTATTCTCTCAATCGTCACCTGCTCATTACGTTTATATTGAAAGGATATTTTTTTGGGCGTTCATTATGGTTCAGTTGGATGTCATCAGCCAATAACATCCATTAAGTAGTTTGAATTCTTGTAGATCTACGTTTTTGTATGGAAGGTGCTCGTGTCCTATAAGAGATCTTTTCAATTTCATTTTTGGGAACTCTTAGTAGCAATATTTAATCTAATAACTGTCTATATGGTTACCATATATCCAACATTGAGCTGTAGCTTTTGAGCTGAGCTGTAGCTTGTCAGTTGGTCGATCTGTTCCATTTTTAGCATGTAAACTCGTATCGGTGGTACATGAAATTCATTCATTCACACGCAAAAATTCATCTGGATAGATTCAAGAGGTGACGCTGATCAAGAATATACTTTTCCATACCTACGACCTCTCCTTTAATGCGTCACAAACGGAAGTACAAAATGAATGTACCCTTACAGGGTGTAGGGTATAAAAACAAATTGAAAATAAAACAGTTTTAATTGGCTTTTTTTCGGAATCTCGGAGAGGGTATGGGGATGCTTTTAGGTGAAAGGCGACAACAGTTGGCGGGAAAGTTTCACGGAAGTGCTCGAAGTCGCAAACAAAATGGCGTGCTCGCGAGTAACAAGTTCAACCGCTTTTGAGTCCACTTTATATATTTGTTGTTGTTAGTAGTATTTGAGCAACATTTAAATTTAGAGTAAATCAATGCAAATAACGTATAAAGGCTAGTTTATTCAAATTATTATAATGCCATTTTTTTATTGAAAAATATTCCTTTTAACTAAATTCTAGCCGCTCTCAAATCACGGGAATACAAAAACAAAACAACAGCCACAAAAAATTTAAAATTCACAACAAATTTTGAGATTCAAAAAATAAACGTTTACATCATATCAAATCTGAATCGATGGAGATGAAACCACGACACGAACCACGTGTGGACAGACTTTATTTAAATGTTAATTATTTCGATATCACCAGCACGTATACAGCAACGCCTACACAAATCCTAGCATACCTCCACAGAGACAGATTGAGTCATCGATTGAAATTGAGTGGAATGATTTGATTAAGTTTCCGTTTCTATTGCACGAGAGGCAGAACCACTGTTGGCGACCACAAAAATCAGTACAAGGTACTCGATAACAACAGCAAGCTTACGATGCAGCAATAAAGCATCAATACTTCAAAAAATGATCAATAAAACAATCGACAATAAAGCATCGATATTACAACAATGAAATAATCCGAGGGGCAACGGTGTGTATGAGTGATCCTGAGTCCTTAACTGAGTCCGCGGTTGTGCTTATGAGAGGGGGAGGGCATGGGCCTATGTCTGTGTCGATAATTAATTTTCCATTAATTTCAACTCGCACGGCAAATCCATTAACAATGGCTCATTGCTGTTGCTGTATTTGCTTAAGATTTCTCCACAATTTTATTGCATTGTCCACCGAGAGACCAACAATGGTTTTTTGTTATAGTTGGAGTTTTTATTGTTGAAAGTTGTTGCTGTGGCTGGTGTTGGAGTTGCTTTTATTACCATTGTTGTTGCTCCCGGTGTTTCAGGTGTTGCGAATACGATGTCCTGCAACGCCGTTCGCCAAGCCATCGAATTTATTGAGCGGTTTAAAACGAGCTCCAATTCGAGAGGAGCCAAGATTAATTGGGAACGCGGGGGGCAGAAGAGTTTATCTTGTGGTTCAATTGCATGTGACATCATTTAAGGAAGATATATGGGGTTTAACAAAGGAAAAACGGTGGGAAAGGAATCAAAGATGAAGATGGGAATGGAATGTGGAAGATAGTTACTTTAAGAATACACTGTGTAAAGAAGACTTTATACGGACCCTGAGTTTATCAGTCCTCAGGCTTAAAGTTGGAATGAAATATATTCTGGTAGCTAATACAAGTTATTATTAAATATTTGAAGCAAAAATAAAACCTCTCAATAACTTGTGCTCACAGAGCGCATGAAGATCTCCAAAAATAGATAGTAATTCGAGCGTAGTCTAGGACTTCTCTTCAGCACAATGAAAAAACCGAAAATTGTCCAAGTGTGAATTCTCCAACGAACTTAGATATTTCATTGATTCTCCGAAAATTAAACATCAAGTGGCTTGCAAAGTATAATTCAGTATCTCTCTACCGTTCTCTCCATCCTGCGCTGTCCTCTGATGGTTTATTTGCTTGCGAACTCCCAGAAGAAGACGGAAAATAAATGTTTTCTTATTTTATGCTTCGCCTCACATTAAAGTGACGGCGGTGATCATTAAGACCACGGAAGTGGATGTTATGCTGCTCCAGTGGACGACGGACAGGTGCGGGGGCGAGGTTCGTTTTCCGGCATCGTTTGGTGCGCATTTTAAAACCGCCCAGGTCTAACTACGATTGTGTGTGGATGATGTGGCAGTGACTTCTCCATTTCCCCCCTGTGGGTTTCGTTATTTCTCTCTCTTTTCTGGTGCCGACTGGGCCTTTCCACTTCCATCGAACTTAATTTATTTGATTGATTTCCGCATGTGCGCCTCGGCGCCGGCAGCCGAATGAAGCTTTTAACAAACTAGGAACCTGCATTCACACACCAATACACAACCCCTCTCACACACACGGGGTTGCAAATAGCCTACGGTTAGAGACTGCAAGAGAAAGTAAACAGGCAAACGTGACGTTTTTACAGCTATGAAACCAAGATTCGAACTGAAATTCGAAACAAGGAAATGGAAGCCAGAAATGAGAGAGATCGAAAAAAATTATGGAGAAGAGAAGACTTTATACTAGGGCTCTCGATTTCTACCCGGGTAGGCATTTCATGCAAAGCATAACATATCGAAGGGTCATCAAAACAAACAAAAAACAAAAAACAACAACATCAACAATCGACGCACTCTGCTTCAAAACCAACCCCCGCTACCTGCTCCGTCGCTTGAAAGGCCGAACGATGTGCGTCGTTTCGCTTCGAAAGGCTTATATCGGCCTTTGCCTGCTACCCGGGTAATGAAAGGCCGGGTAGCATTACCCGGGTATTAGCTATTACCCGGGTATTGGCTATTACCCGGGTATTGCTATTACCCGTGTATTGACTATTACCCGGGTATTAGCTATTACTATTAGTAGGTAATTCCATACCCGGGTATTACCCGGGTATTCGAGTAACCCGGGTAACCCGGGTTACTCGATACCCCGTAATTGAGACCTCTGCTTTATACTCTAACCTAAATTGTTTTGAAAATACTTCAATAGAAGATTTAGTTGGGAAAACAAGGTAGCAGAAAGAAGAAATAGAAAGTTTCCATTCCACGAAAATATGCTATGGTGAATACTCTGGATAGAAAATCACAACGCGTCGTTGACAAGGATCAACAATTCTTGTTGAGGTATTTTACTACACATCGTAATAAACGTCCCGATTTCAAAAGAAAATCCACGAACAAAACTGAAAACAAACACCGAAAAACATCCAACAAAGAATGAGAGAGGCGGGGTCTTCAAGGAGAAAATGGGAAGTACAAAGAAATCAAGGAGCAACAGCAAGAAGAAAGTAGCAACATTTGTAAATGAATTACTTTACATGGCTCGAATAAGAACAATAACAATAACATCAGCGACAACCACAACAAAAAGATTCGTTAATTATTCAAGAAGGAGCCACGAACAGGTCTCACTTTGCGTTCCTCTCTTTACTCCTCTCGCCTTACATGAGGTGGCAGGAGGGCGAGGGGAGTGAAATTTATTTGAATTAAGACTTGTCGAGGTTACAAATTGAAAAGCCAACTTATTGGCTCGGTCTACCGAGAGTGCGGAGACTCGATACTCTCTCACTGCTGCCACAAGAAGTTCAAAGCGAGGAGTGTAAAGGGATCTGAAACCGTCTGATGATATGAAATCGTAGGTCGTGTTTTGACAAGCGCCCCAAATACATTTAACTCCCATCCCTCTTCAATGAGCGAGGCAATTTCTCTCTTTGTTTCCTTTAAACGGTTTGTGGCCGGAATTTTCGAAACATTTTCGGGCATTTTCCCTCCATCAACATTCACGCTCCGCCCAGCTAGACACCTTGTAAATATTTAATTAAAGGTAACCAAGCTAGCGAGCGCCGCCGCTGCAGTCGCGGCCACAGAGGTCGACTCCTGCTCTGAATAAGAACGTTGCATACTTTTTGGCGCGCAAAAATAACTACATCGTAGCAAAAATAGCCCGAAAAATGGCGGACAGCTCAGTTCGAGTACGTGTGCGAATATTTTTACGGTAAAATGTGGCACGAAATTCAAAACGAGGACGAGGGTGAGAGTGAAATAGTAAAAATGCATGGCCGGACATGATGAATAATTGTGTTCCCATGCACATGGAATTACGAAGATTGGGATATCGGGAAGGGAAGATATGAGAAAACAAGGCGAGAAGCCATAATTGATGAATCCTGAAGAAAGTTAATGCTGGAAACATCATCCTCATCTTTGGATCTATTCCTTCGCTAAAAAAAAGATCCAAGCCGTCGAACGATGGATAGAAAAGTAATATATATTCATCCGCCAACTATAAAATCTTCACGATCGATCTTTGCGGAAGCACGTCATCAATGACTTGATTGACAATCACTCAATCTCCTCTCTTTCTCTTGAAAGTGGGCTAAAACTCGTGAAAAATCAACTGCCGAAGCCATTTCTTTTCGAATTCAAGAAACTAATCAGAAGTGAAACTGACTCCGAAACTAAAACAAAGCCACGGCGAAAACTTCACTTCACTCAACGCCAACGACGTCAAATGAGCACAACAACAAGCCAGCAAGACTATCGGGAATCGAGTTGGAGTATAAAGAATTGAGAACTTTGCCTCGTCTCATGTTGAGTGTTATTTTAAGTGGAAATTTCGGTCAATTCAACGACGAGAACGTGGCCAAGCAACATGGTCTAAAGAGAGTTGAGAGTTTTCGACACGAAAAACTCGCACGCATCTTAGGATATCCCCAATTAGAAGAGAGTGCACTCATCATATCTACCATGTACGAGACATATACTGACCCACAACGTCGAGGTAGCCGACTTGGCTCTTCATCGGATCGGTGCTGATCTGGCACATGTATCATCCCTTGTCCAGGCCCGTTTCTCCGCTTGCGTTATACTCATTCGATGGTTCTTCGTTATGACGTGATTCTGAATCGTTAGGATGGACTGCGTATCGACGCGATCTGAAAAATAAAACCACACATAAATATAATAATTAAAATAGCATACATATGTGACAGCATTTTAGGGTCAAAAACTGAGCGGGGGGAAATCTGGGTTATGTGTGAGTGTCAAACATTATCACTATCACATTATCACAAACGCCAGAATGATGTGATGTGATGACTTTCAATGTTTTCGGAGAATGTCGCGGTTGGAAAGAGAGAGGGAGCAGTGCAATTTAATTCATACGATCGATATAGTGTATTAAACTTCATACCCTATATCACAATAAGAAATCAATCTCGACCATGATAGCCGATTCGGAACAAAGGTCCTGCCAAAGTTCTATCTCTCAACAGCCGGCGCGCATGCTTCATTAACTTGACAGATATTTATTTCCACTCCCGCCTTTCTCTCCGTCGTCACCCTTGAGTGTGCTCCTAATAATAGTCGAAACTTCCCCCTCCAAGCTCATTTTCCCGTTTGCCTTTCGTCTCATTGCAATCCATTTAACCCTAGGATGGGCAACTGGGCCTGATGAGGCCCATTTTGAGTTTAAACATGAATATTTATTATGTTTCTTTATTAATCGATCTGATATTCCATGACTTCTTGCCGCTATGCTTCCTGAGTACAGAAAAAAAAAATGGAGTCAATCGGGTTGAGTTGGTAGAAGAAAATTTTTTGTTTACTGTGTCAACATAGAAAGTTACCTACTGGGCCTGAGTAGGCCCAGTCCACATATATGTGTCTTTAGCCTGGTTTTAGTGCGCATTATTCAGATATTAATAGCTTGCACTTTCAAATTTGGTTAGGTTCGGTAAAAATATGATTGAGCCAAATTTTTTCCCCATCCGATGGGGGTAAAACGTAGCGCATCGGCTCCAAAGTGGTCCATTTTTGGAAACTTTTCACATAAATCGTTCATAGCTTCTCCGGGAAGACTCGTAGAGGGGTTAAATGTATTACCAGGTCCTATTATTTTTCAACTCCCAATATTTCACCCATACATATCGACCCTCTATCTGTCCTCCTTCTGGAGGTCCCCATACAAAATGCTAATTTTTCATACATTACTAAAACTCACTCTAACTATCCAGGAGTTAGTCCTACGAGCTCAATTGTATTACGAGGTCCTATTATTTTATTACCCCCAACATTTCCCCCATACATATCTACCCCCTATCTGCTCCCCTTCTGGGGGTCTCCATACAATAACTCAAAAATTAATAAAAATCTAGAAAAAAAAACCCCCGGCATGACTCGTAGAGGAGTCAAATGTATAACCAGGTCCAAATTTTTTCCAACCCCCGACATTTCACCCATACATACCTACCCTCTATCTGGCCCCCTTCTGGGTGTCCCCATACAAAAAACTCATCAAATTGGGATTTCATGTATTAAATACTGCTATTGATGCTATGAAAGATATACCAAAAAGTTATATACAAGTTAGACCATTTGGTTCTTCTCGCTTGTTGAAAATTGTTTCTTGTAATTGGCGATGACTAATAATAAATCTTGAAACTCCGCTTCATTCCGGCAGAGACTCTCGTTGTAGTCTTGGACCATCTTCACTCCTCTTTCTGTCGTATCGTTCACCACTCTCAACTTCTGGACAATTTTTCCAGATTCTTTGTAGTCGTCGAGCTCATCCCAAACGGTTGGAGGTTGATTTAAAAAATCTTGAGATAACTGTGACGAAATCGCTTAATTCGGTTTCATGAAATCATCGTTAACGTCTTTGAGATTCTTTGTTCGTTTTTTTACGCTGCTGTGTCTGATTACATTAACTGCTATATGAAATGACTGTTCTCCGAATTTATAGTGTAGTCCGAGTTTATAGTTTTATTTCATTTTCTTATACATACTTATGCATATTTAGATTAATAAATAAAACTAAAAACAAAATATTTTTTACTATCATCTTTTCATATTATCTTTTTCGGGAGGACTAACTGTGCACAAATATATGCCAAAAATATATACAATATATAAGAGATCATATATAACATATCGTAGGATATTAATAGCATATATATCTACACAATAGCACGCAATAAAAGGTACAAACTCTCGATTTATACGCATGGGCCTCTTCAGGCCCAGTAGGTTATGTTAGCGCCTCAGAGTGTGTTGCCCATCCTAGGGTTAAATGTCTGACTAACAAGCCGAAAATTTGTTCCAATTTATTACCAAAGTATCGCCGTCTCACCTCAAGAAACCTATCACCTCAATCGTCCTTTCGTTCCGTTCTATTCATTCTCGACCGACCCTCGTTCAGTTAATCTCATCGCTCTTCCGCTTAGTTCGTCCCGTGGTCCTTCCTTGGCCTTCACTACATTAGGAAAAGTTTCTCTCTTTAACTTCACTCCATAATCCTTTCATCTGGTTCGTGCGTGTGAATCGTGTGATTTGAACTCCCAAAACTTCTCACAAAGGTTCTCGAAATAAAAGGAGAGGACTGAGACTAAAGCCAACTTCAGCCGGAGGGGAAGTGAAGGGGCCTGACCTGGTATTCTCGCGAAGGTAAAAGCCTTGCGGCGAGAGATTAGGAAGGTCGTGAGTAGACGAAAACGACACCTTCAGCAGCATGTTGTGGCGACATAACCGTGATTATCAATTTATTATTTTCCGTTTTTTGGTTTCGGTTTCGAGATTCTGATTTTCCCTCCTCCTTACTTTCGTCCTTCTTTGCTGCTTTTAACCCGGCCGACGGATGGTGGTCACGGAAACTACAACCGAGCACGAACATTAGAGAGAAATTGGAGAATGTCAAGAAGGGGTTCGGGTCATGGGGCGAGGGTCGGCACTCTTTCGCACTGCCGGGCGCCTAAAAGCAGGCAAAGCATTTTTATTCACCGATTGATTGTGAATTGCCGCGCTGAATGGTAGGTGTGAACGCGCGGTGCTGGCGCGACAGGCGGGCCCCGTTTATAGAACCGCTCAGGATGACGGGGACAGCGACAAGGACGAAAGGACGGCCGTGCCAGGAAGTGACTTGATTCATGCTGAAGGAATAAAACACAGGAAGGTGGGAAGAACGAGGGGGAGCGACATGTGACATGAAAACTCACCTTGTAGGTCTGCAGGTTGTCGACCACGCACTGCAGAACGGCCTCCCGTCCCACCGGAATCGTCACGTTCTGCAGCGGCTCGCCGAACTTCGGCAAATTTAAAAGATATCGTTGATAATAAAACTTTTATTTACGTTAAATATGAGATCTTAATATATAAAAAATCCTATTCCTAAGGACTTTTGAACCCGTTTCTAAATGGTACACTCTTCACAGAAATAAGGTATATTCTTGAAATAGTGTAAAGTTCCCATAAGAGGTTCATGGTTGCCATCTAATACCGTTGCCTCTTCTGACGTTCGTCCATGATCTTTAGATCCATGGCCTTGATTAACATTTTATGCAGTGAGCAAGAGTTTATTTCTAAAACTTATTGATTCGCTTTTCCTTTCTCTGAGCTTCTATCTACATAGAGAACTAGACAGAGAGAGCTAGAGACAAAGAGAGGGGGAGGACAGTCAGCTGTCAGCATCTCAAGTGACAGCTGGAGCGAACGTCATTCTTTATTTTATGTCGCTGCGACTTTTCCCAGGAAAGCAGCGTGAGAGAGGAAACGTAAAGAGAGAGAGTGACATGCTTGCTGCATTATGCGAAAGTGTGGTGAATTCAAGATGCAAGTATCCTTAAATAGATGTGCATAGCTTTGTATGAAGAAGCAATTCGAATCCCTTCCCCCCTCGCGCATGTGATGCCATTGTGGAAGGGCCTGGAATTCTTTATGTTGAACTTGGATCGCTTTGCATGAGCATGATCTGCTGAGCAATGGTTTCTTCCAAACCCGAGGAGCACTTTTTAATAACCATACTTCTTGCCGTATACCCGAGTGGTTTTCGTCACCCCCTCCCCTTCCCTCCGTGAGCCTACACGCACCACGGAGCGGAGGCAACACCCGAAGCCAACCGTAAACCGCGAGTTTTACGCGTGACTTCGCCGTGGGCGCTGTGCAATGGGCGTGGCCTGGGCCGGGACCTGCCTTTCTCCGGTATCACGTTCACCGTGGCGTCATCGCATGTCTTCCAGAAGCTCCTCGTGAGTTTGCATTTCTACACGGAGGTTTTTTTTCATTTCGAGCCAGAGTATGTTGCGGATTATTGTTGTTGTTGTTGGAATAGTTATTGTTGTTTTTGGTGTTGTTGATGTTATGGAATCATTGTTGCCACAGAGGTTGCCAGATGTCATAGAGCGAAGGTCCCCATCGTGGTGTACGCGGATCGCGCGTAGCGCAGGACATGAAACGAAGGAAAAGAAAGAGATGACAAATGAAATAGGAATATTAAATTTTCAGCATCGCAAGCGGAAGCCGAAGCAGTGGAAAAACAACAACGAAGAGTGTTTCATTAGTTCGTTATTCGAACCCTTCGAGATTTCGTACATGCGTTGAATTCAGTTCCTTCATTATGATCCAGTATAGCTTTTAATTAATTGCTTTCTATCCCTCTACTATCAGGATCCATCATTCACCCCATATCAATAGTACTTCGTCCCAAATCTCCGACTCGATTCGAATTTATTGAAAACTTCTGTTAAACGAATTTAAAGGCTTTTGCGGGATTCGCACATAATTTTTCAAAATTGGCGGAAAATCCAAATGCAAGAGATAATCCAACGGGAACGAGAGGGATCTAAAAAAAGAGACGGTGTTAAAAAGGAAGAGTCCTGCCAAGTGTTGTTAGCGACAGAAAAGAGCGAAATGATTCAATTGCAAGCACTAACACATGCACATGCGCCCAGATATATTAAAGCTATCCATAGAGAGCGCCACTTGCTGCAGTGGTCCGTCAGGACGCGTTCGTGAGCAATATGTGCAAATGTGAGAGTGTTTATGGTGTGCATCCTGCAGTTGCAGTTGCTGTCGTCCTTCGCCGTAAACGCCAAGGGTGGCGTAGTCAATGTTTTTGTAATTCTAGTGGATGTTGTTATTGTAGTTGTAGTTGATGTTTTTGTTGTCGCGGTAGCTGTTGATGCTGTTGTTATTGCTGTTACTGCAGCCACTGTTCAATCATCGAAACACGAAGTACGCTTGGCCTGTGCGAGGCGCAAATCATTGGCAACACAACGCCAACTCGTTGCCAACCAGGGGTTTATTTTTTTCTCCCTCCACTTCTCGTTTGGCACCCTTCTCCTACGTATTTTTTTATGTATTTTCAGTTTTTCAAAAATCCATCGCATCTTTTCGGGCTTTTCGTGTTTATTTTGATGTTGTTTTTATTCGTGATGCTTATGTTGTTTTTCCCATTGTTCTTGTTATAACTGTCAAATAGGCCAATTTTTTTGAAAGGAGGTGAGAGGGAAATAGAAGGATAAAAGCGGAGACAGACAGATTTTGAAGGAAAATGTATCATGGTAAAATATTATTTTGTAGCGTATACCCGCTAATACTTAACAATTATCATCTTACCCAATTATTATTAACCAAATAAACTATTCAGTATTTAAATAATGTTTCAATGGCATAATATTAAGTGCCAATACTGTAACTTTATCTTTAAGTATTGCTCAATTAATATTACTGCACTCATTGTTATTCTGAATACTTTCACTCATTATGATCATGCTTGTTATGTTGAAGAGCTCACGCATGTTGTAAAGCTCTCACTAACTCTTGCATTACACTCATCGATATTATTATTTGTGCATAAAATTACAAGCATTGTAAAGAATCATTCTGTTCTAATCGAGAAGTCATCAAATATACATCACATGAAATTTAGCTCCTGCCTTAGAATTATTTACAAAATAACATAAAACTACTTAGACGCATGTAGACATTATTGGCTCTTGCGACTAGTAGAAAATAACACAAACTAGGAGAATTACTATTGAATAAAGTGGACAAAAAGATTGAACGAACTTAAATAAATAGGCATGTTCATCGCCGTGCCACCTCTTCTACCTCGAAGATTTCCCACAACTACACTCGAACATAAACATGAGAGAAGAAAGAGTGGGAGAAGAGAACATACTGGTTGACCAACCACCATACGAACAGATGGTCAGACGACAGACAGATTGAGGCCTCGACAACTGCAAGTGCAACAAAAAACCAAACACCACATGAGTTGCCAACTGGGCAACAGGTGGATTCTGTGTGCGAGTATGTGGATGTGTTTTCATCGCTACAGGTCACATACCAACAGATAACAACAACTTCAGTATGCAATTATATGTAAATAATTACGCAGAGTTCAAGGATGTATTTATTTCCTATTTAATTTCTTTATTTCTTCCCTCGTCTTCTTGTCGTAGACCGCTTCCAAACGACTTCAGTTGTTGGTGCAAGAATGAAAAGATGGAAAAAAGAGAGTTTCTCTATCCATCACAATCTCACTCGCCTCCATTTCTACGTTTTCTGTTTTTTCTGGAATGAAATATGGCGTCTTTCTCTTCTTTTCCATGCCGAATGTGAATCTTGTGTTTAACTAATTTTCATCCTTCGTCCTGCGACGAGCCGCGAGGATGAGCGCGACGTTTGGCTCGCGATTAACTCATAAATCATCGCATTTCCCGACTGACTTCCAGGAAGAGGGTGGACTCGGTGGATGGTGTTGCTAATCTGCGCCAACAGCAGAGTAGCAACAACAACCGTGCGATGATAAACAACACTGGCAGCAGGAGCAGCAGGTGTGTGTGTCTCAGGCACGGCGCCAAAATTGGAGGCGCAGGAATTACTGAGGCCGGCGACAGGCGGAAGGACAGACAGGTAAGCCAGACGACAGAAACAGACTGCGTTGCTCGAGAGACAGCCGTATGGAGCAGGAGATGAAGGAATACAATCGAAGAGAAGGTAGAAAAAAAACGACTGTTTTGAGTTGAATAGAATGACGAGTGCGACATGGCTCGGGGATGGGCGGAGAGAAAGTGATGCAGGGGAAACTGTAAAATTTCACCGGAGGAGGCCGAGTCGGCGAACAGAATTTTCAACATTCTTTCGCATCCCCTTCTGCTTTCTACCCCCATGATTCCGATCATTTATTTTCATTTTCGTAGTTACCGAGTTACTCTTGTCCTCGTCCTTCTTCTCCTACGGACACTTTTTCAACTTTTGTCTGCTTCTTTTTCAACTTTTGTCTGCTTCTCGCTTCCACGCTATTCGGGTACGCGGCGTGTGTGGTGCGAAACAATAAATAAATCGCTTTTAATAAGTTTGATCTTTGTCTGCCTTTTGTATAGCTTATTTGTTCTACTTATTCACCTTCTCCTGCTCCTGTTGTTTTCTGATTATTTATTATAATTGTTGTTGCTGTTGCTAATGCTACTGCTGTTGGTAATAACGAAAATGGAACATAAATAATTTTTCAATGTCGTAAATTTGTCGACGCAGTCTGTGGTTTCACTCAGGTCGAAGAAAGAGAGAGAGCCGAGGTTGAGTTTAAAGTGAACCGGGGCGTATGAGCGTCCTGTAATTCATTCGGTGGTCTTTCACGGAGACGTGATCTAAGAATGAAACATTGCCATATTTCACGCTTGTAACAAGAGTTAGCAGAATACTATTTTTCACATTAACCGAAAAACAAACAAATTATAAGGAGAGAGAGTATTATAATATAAGAGAAATTTCAATGAAAAACATATTATATTGATAGATTATTTGCAATTCATGCCAAATGAGGCAAACGGAAAATATAAAACAAATCGAGTTCTACTTTATATCTAGTTAAGGGAGATTCTACTATAGTTAGGATTGTTTTCTCATCTTTCATTTATAGTTCATTGTCATTAATATTCACTGTTTCGTTGTCTCATGTCTTCTCTAGTTTTATCGGAAAGATCAATTTACCAGGAGCTTCAAATTCCGTTTCAAATTTATATAAAATATAAAAAATAAACAATAGTTCTCTAAAATTTTGTTCAATGAAAATACCAAATTACGAATATCATTGTATCAATTTTCTTCTCGTTGTCTTATATAACCATTTTTTTGTAATTATTATTATTTTATTTTTCACAAAACTTAAAAATATAATAGTAACCAAACTTATTTTACCGAGACGATAAATATTTCAGGTCGATCACTATTGTGGGAAGATGAGAAAACGTTATTAAATTAATGAAATTAAAATCTATATCCTTTAAAAGTGTCATGATAGTCAGGAATATCATGAGATCGGACAAAAGGTTTGGTAGCCTTTTTGGTAAACAGAGTTTCTTAGTTTCACTTTTATTTATATTATAAATTTGAAATGTTCTTGAACGAATCCACTTATTTCACATATTTTCTTGATTTTGAATTTGGCAAAAGAACTTAACTCAATATAAGTTGGAAAATTTAATTTGTTTTCAGATTTCACAAAACATCTCATCTCGAGTTAAGTTGAATTTTGTTTCAAAAATCAGTTTGACAAAAGATTTTAGTTCATATTATGAACTATTATTTAAAAATTGTTAACATTTAAAGAAAATGGTATAAAATCAAATAACAGGAAAAATTTACTTTATAATACATAATTTATACTTTTCTTTAAATACATGCAGGAAAAATTTTGGGAACATATCACTATTTTCGCTCTCCTGAAAAACCAGGAAAATTCGACTTAAGCTGTTTTGTCAAAAGTCCACAGAAGTACAATATATGTATGTAGAAAATTCTGTCTTGAGTTTGTCTTGTCTGAGCTTAATTAGGTGCATGGCAAAGATTTTCTCTGCAACGAAATCTCCATAACTACAAACAGATCCAAAGCACATCTCTGCGGCACAAACATATAGAATTGCTGCACATGCATAGAACCACTCAGACACAAACACGGACTCACCTAGTTGGTTGTGTGCGAGCTTCTCGAAACTTTAATGAAAATTTGATTAAAAATGAAAACTGAGACAAAAGTACATTTGGGTGGGATCGGCAGCGTGGTATCGCCTTGAGAAAACTATTTCGGCATCAGCCAAGAAAGTGGGTGAATGCGGAAGAGGAGGCGGAAGGAAACGGGAAGGCGTCTCGGGAGAAATTTTGCAGAAAGAAGAAGAAACAGGATCTGCTGGAAGTCGGAAGGATGTAGCAATAGAAGCCAGACTGAGTGAACTTAAGAAGGAAGGGGGAGATGAAGCCAGGAAGTCGGAGTTGCAGCAAGTCTTAATTTCAAGATTAAATAGAGACGAACTAGAAATTCATGCAAACGACATAGAGTACTAACCGACACACACACACGAGATAGCAATACAATGAAAGAACCAGAAAGACACAAGAATGAAAGTAAGAGAGAAATAAACCAAACGACCACAAGTAAACACAAAGTAAGTGAAGTGCAAATTGGAAAAAACATTTCCAAATACATACATGTGTTAAATGAATCGAGATTTCAATCAAGATCCTGGGGAATCCACTTGCAGCTAAGGATGTGCTACGACTCGAGGCAAAGACAAAATGCAATGTTTTGATTTCATCACGGAAAAGGAAAATTGAGCAGAGGAAATAATATCGGAAAATTCTCCTAATCCACGATGATCCTTCGGATCTCTAAACGGTTTTCAATTAAAGATAATTTTCCCTAGAAGGCCATTCACCAAAGAAGCGCTTCAGATTCTCCTTCCATCAATTATTTTCGACGATCCTTTTGTATCGTTTCCTCGCACTTCGCTCTTGTTCAAACGTCGTTCAACTAGCATTTCGAACTCTCGGAAAGAAAGAGAGAGAAAGAGAGCTACATAAATGCCAGAGAAAGAGAGGGAAAAAGGGAGAGATCGAGGAAGATGGAGCCCGTGCCAAGGCAATGATGGCAGTCGGGACGGACAATCGGCAACAACTGCTCCCTATCTAGAAATCAAACAACCAGTCAAGCATAAAAAAATACAATATCGAGGGCCCAAAAAGATGAAGGCCAGGAAGACAAAGGATATGAAAGAGGAAGCAAGACGGCTGGAGGATAGAGTGCCGAGCAAACTATCATTAGTCGGCCGAGAAGTAAACACGAAAAATCGCATGTCCTGATTTCCGTTGAAACAACAGCGCACGGGAAACGTATACAAAATAATTATTATGTAAGAGAGAGAAAAGAAAATATTACCGAGTTCAATGAGCAAAGAAAATCTTGTTAGGTATAGCTTTAAGGAGAGGGTTAAATATATTTCTAAAATGTGGACAAATATTGTGAAGATATTTTTGTGTTATTTCTCCATTGAGTATAGAAATAGATCTGAAGTTTGGGATAGAAACCTTCTAAATTGAAAAGTAGAATTGTATAATTTATCTGTCTGCTAGAGAATGTGGGATCAAGAACGTAAACAACACTTTAGAAATCGAATTATTTTCCTAGTACAAATTTCAATGGTACATGAAACCAACGTTACGACAAAATAATGTTACTGTCATAAAGAATGGGACGGTGAAGTCAGCGTTTACCGTGACAAAAAACCCTTAATCGATATCGAGCGGCATCAGGTGATTCGCAAAATGGCTTTTCCCACACATGACAGGTAAACCACGATGAAACACCGCACACCCTACAAAAAACAATGGCGGAATTCATTCGCAGGGAAATCTAGTCTATTTGGAAACCCCGAAAGGTTTTCGCCCTCTGTGCAACTCACCCAGATGGTGGGAGATGTGATCGCGCTCCTCGGACTCCTCGATGTCATGGTGCCAGTAGGTAGCGGCGTCCGAGCCGGCGGAGTCGCTGTCGAGGTCCATGCTGGTAGCTGGCGGAGAATGGGGCTGTTCTAGTTGTTGGTGTTCACCGGACCGGAATCGACCGGAATTTCCTCAATACATTTAAGTACTCTTTTTAAAATTATTTTTTAATACATGCGTTTTTTTAATATATTACTTATTTCTTTATTCTTATTATATTGTTGTTTTCATTAAAATTTGTTGATATTGTTATTTTGACTTGCACACATTCGGCCTTTTATGCGACTTCACATGTTCACATATTCATTTGCATATTTTCAGTCTCCCTGCATTATTTAAATTTCGCACTGTAAAAAGAAACAGTAACATTATCACATCAATAACACCAACACAGACGAAAGCAATATCAAAACCAACAAAAATACAAATCACTACATCTACAATAGCAAAACAAATGACTGCAACTCTCAAATATAACAACTATAATAACATTATATCTGAAATATTTAAACATTCATCTATTGTTTCATTCGTCTCGATTTAATATGGCAAATTCCTCCCCAGCCTCGTTAAAGCTTCGTTAAGTTGCCGCCCGATGAGTTCACTTTCCGCCTGTTGGTCCCACCTAAATAATTCATGTGAATACGATATAGATCGCGACATTCCGGAAATTGATCGATGTTGTATAAAATTCCTTAGCAAATCGATTTAGTGCCGGAAAGTCCGCAAAGCATAAAACACTTCACAATATACATTTCGAACGTTGTTTTTCATTGACTCTTAAAATGGTTCAAATATTTCAATACAATCTACATATGTATTATGTTCCTTGAGCATAATTCATTTATTTTTTTTTTTTGATAAATCTGCGACGTGAAATTCACCCACAATTCAGATTTATCGCAGTCGCAAAAGTCGTTTTTCCTTAATTTCGCACATCTTTTGTTCTCCACACACGGCACTTTGCCGCGTTTTTCACCGTCGTCTTAAATTTGTATTTATAGCTTATCGCGAGCACTCTTTGTTTTCTTTCGTTTTTATTCTCTCGATATTTATTTCCTTTGTTGTTTCCGATCTTTGGTGAAATGAACGCCCGTTGCTTTCTATTGAGACCCCGAGCGTGGGTCTCCTTCATGATTTAAATTCTTTTGTTTCACTCCCTCATTCATTAATTCATTCATCCACTCGCTCGCGTAGCACTCGCTTAGTTGCTTTCCTCATTTTAATTCACTAATAAACTTAATTCTACCACCCCCGTACGTCGTTATCGCTCCTCCCGGCAACCTTTTCATCATCGCCATTCTCTCTGAGCGCCGCTTCAAATGCAGTTCGCTAAGTTTCTGCTCCCGCCCTCTATGCCCTAGTCACTCCAGAGTTATCCTTTTCGCCGTTCTCTTATCCTTGCCAACAGCGAGGACCCGCGCACCCCTCGTTATTCTGGTTGTTGTTGCTTGCTGTCTGCCTTCAAATACGCGTTATACGACAGACGTCAACGTCGTCTTTGCCGATGCTCCATTCAATCGCCGAGTTGGCACGAGCAAGGGCGGGGAAGCGGTGAGAATGAAACAAAAATAATAATGACTTCAGAATGAATGAATATTATTGCGGTTTTGATCCTTTTTCCACACCTTCACTTCACTTCACCTCTCTCTATACCCGTCTCGCTCTCGGAACGACTGGCTCTTTGTTTTTACTTGTGTTGTCTTCTTCTGCGCGGCGGTTGTCATTGTAAATATGGTCCTCTATTTTAATTTAATTTCAATAAATCCCCCGAAATGAAAATATAAAAGCACAAAAGAAGGCATTGAAAATAACTGCTGCACGTGGAAAATATTAATTTGCCATAAATTGTAGATTCAGCGGGAAATCCTCACAAGCTACGTCTTTCATTCGCCGTCGAAAAATCGAAGGCAAATCCCTATTTCTATTTTTCCTTTTCCATTGAGTGGTAAACGATTTTATTCAAATCATTTTCCCTATTTTTATTTTGAAATCATTTTCTCATTTTTAAGGATTTCTCCATTCCATTTCTGCTTCTCCTTGCGTCAAACATAAAAATGCATTTCGCATGCATGCGATTCCTGAATAACAACACCTTATAAATTCCGACCCAAAGGAGTAACGACACAATAACAACCACAACCAAAAGAAAATGGTTAAGTGAAACCCGTATAAACAAGATGGCGTTCCAACACTTTGACTCCTTATTTTCATCGTCCGAAGGCGAAGAACGTTTTTCCTTGATTTATCCTTTGTCACGAATCAACAGCCTTCGGACCCGTCAAAGCCGCCTATGGGCGGATCATTGAATAATGGAAACTAAGCGGATATTGATATAAAAAATGTTTATGTGAATGGAACAAAGGCGATTTAAGAAAATGTCGATATTAGTTGATCGATTGTCCACCTAACTGAGTTCTTGTGGAGGGGAAAAGAGCATCGAATGATTTGCATAAAAACTTGAAAAAAGGAACGAATCCTTTTATTTTCTCACACAAAGGACATGCATATAAAACCGGGATACAGTACTGCAATACATACTGTAGTATCACAGACACTCACATATATTGAGGCAGTGGAGTAGGTAGCAGTCAGAGAAGCTCTGAATTTAGGTTAGTACAATGCACGACCATCATTAAAAAGGCATGAAATTAAGTAAATGAAAAATAGAGTAAAAAAAACACAAAAACAGAAGGTAAGGAACTAAAAATGCACACGTGCTAAAAGTGAAACTGAGCAGGAACAGGTGGAACTTAGTGAAAACAAGGAAAGTGAAAGGGCGTGAAAACTAACAAAATTATCCACAGACTATACATTTAAGTAAAATCGTACAGAGAGTAAGAGGACGAATGAGAAATAGAGTAAGTAGAAATAATAAAAGAATCACATGGTGAAGCAAAATTAGAATAGGACACAGATAAAATTAAGGTTTAGAAAATTGTATAAGTATAAGTACTTTATAACTAGGAACGGCTTAAACTGGTAAAACGTATTTATATCCTTCTGTCCCTTTCTCTCTGCACATTGCACATTACTCCCACCTCAATGGAGAACTTTTTATTGCCCGTTTACAACTCCGGAAAATGCCGGACCGGAAAAAAAAGTAACAAAAATAGACGCTAATTTGTAGCGCATATTTTGGTCGCCATTTTAAATCATTTTTACTGGATTAGCACGGAGCGGAGTGTGATGAATAACGGTTGGCCACTTCCGTTTCCGGTAGCAACTCCGGCAGAGGAAGTAAGTTTTAATAAATTTACATAACTCTTTGTCCGCTTATTTCGTAGTTGTCTTTTTGTTTGTAGCGAAACTTTTTGAAAAAAAACATCTACAAGAACACTACTATAGCAACTACTATAGCAACACAAACTGTTGCAAAACTAAAACCAAAAATTTCAAATGCAATGAGCTTTTTAATGAATGCTTACTTTGATATGTAAATTATGTTTTACTTTACATATATTAGTTCCGAATTTTTAGTTTATTGTTTGTGTTAGCAGGAGAAATTCGCACTGAGCGTAGACAACGAAAAATTTATAAATTACAAAAAATTAGGATAACAAAACTAGACGAAAAGCTGAATGTCAGAAAGTTTTTTTCGTCCTTAATGAGAACAGAAACTTTCTGTGTATGTGTGCGAGGAAGTCTGATGAAGTTTCTGTCATACTTTCTGTCATGTTTTCTCAGCACTTGTATGAGTTCTAATAATGTGAGTCTGTCTTTCTATATTTCAGCCACAACGATTTTTAATTGTAATCTCTCAGATTAAGATAAGTCTTCGATCTGCGAGGAAGTCGAGGAAGAAGATATGTGCATCCATTTCTTCGCAATGTCTTCCATCCTCTGAAACCCTTGAAGACTTCCGGCTTAAAGTTTCACGATATTCTTCTCCCCGATGAAAGTTTTGGCCTTCTTTGGTGGCTTCTTGTTCACAAACTTCGCTTCGCCAGCGAAAACTTTCGCAACGATATCAATGCAAATCTGGCTCCAAGGACCGCGAAACACGCTTCGGAACCATTATGTCAACAATTTCAAAGTGTAATCAGCGTGTCACAAAATTTCCACGACGGCAATAACAACCATAGCACTACTAAAAAATTTGAAAAAAAAACAAATAAACTAAAAATACTAAAACGAGACCACTTCGTCGGTCGTCAGGAGGGTCGAAAGGAGCCGGAAGGAGCACGAGAAGGAGCGGCTGCAGCGAAGTGGGTGGACGAAGCGATGCATGCGAGGTTTAACGAAGCCACCGAATGCGATGTGGCATCGAGGACCCGATTGTGGAGCACAGTGGGGAGAGCCGAGGGGCGCCGCTGCAGAAGTGCAAAGAAGCCTTCCCAGTGGAGCTACTTTGCTCTGTAATCATGTTTTGCACCTTCCGCAGATTGCTGTTTGCAATATTCTATTTTTTTATTTACCATTTATTTTTTATTATATTCAAATATTTATTGTAATATTTTGGAACAATTAATGCATCTGTTGTGGAATGCGTTTGGAGAATCGAGGGGAACGTATATGAGTCCGTGACGACTCGCGTACGACCGCAACCGACGAAAGCCAAAATCAAACTAATTTCGATACACTCCGCACTGATTAAACGGGAAACGCGATGCCGACGGCCGAACGAACGAGCTGACGAGCAGGCGAGCGAGCACACGAAGAGCCGAAGAGAGCACACGATGGCCCGACGCCAAGACGACAGGATAGTTGCCGGGACGACTCGAGGCGACGGGACGAGACTCGTTGGAGAGGTTGCGACCCGAGCGAAAACGAGCCAATGAAACGAACGAGATGAGTCCCACGAAGAGAGAATCTGAACAGAGACAGAGATTGAGAGAGAGAGTTGCAATGGCACCCTCGATGTTATTACTAGCAGAGACGAAGGCAGCCGGCAGCTGGCACGTGCTCGAATACGTTGTACGCAAAGGACTTTTGGGACCGAGGTTGCGACTCGAGTCCATTTGTTATGAACGTATGTAACTAAGTTACAAATGAATTATTTTTTAAAAGTTTTAATAATTTAAAATAGTCTTCTTATTAATTCAAAAAGAGATGCTAATAATTAAAAAAAAATATATAATAATATTTCGATATTTTAATTACAAAATTTAATCATTTTGTCATTATCTTTTCAAATTAATATGCTTATTTCTTAATTGAGTATTATTTCTAAGATATGATTTCATTTACATCTTTATTTGATAATAACAAATATAATTTAAATTAATTTTTTATATACTCTTATTTTTCCGGAATTTAATATTTTTTTTAATAAAGAAAAATTGTAATTTTGTCAAGTTACATCCGTTTAAAAAACTTTTCATTGAATCCAATTAAGCTTTATTCCTGGGTATCTTTACTGTTTATGACCCTAACTCATTAACCATTGACGTAGGTCAGTATATTTTATATTGAATTAACAGAAAATGTTAAAATTGCTGCGAACTCCTCTTTTGCCCCAGTAAATGAATTTTGCAAACACAGCTCAGCTGTAAACGAAATTTCCCCTCGCTGCAAATAGAGTAGAAAATCTGTATACCATTCGACCAGTTCTGGAAGAATTTTTCTGCAGAATTTCCCCACTAGATTAACAGTCCACAACGGAGATGAATATTTGCTGATGTTAAGTTTGTTTAGGCTTCACTGCTTAGTTAGAAGACCTTAACTTGGCCCATTGCCCAAACGCGAGAAATTGACCCGAAAATATGCTTCACAGGGCACTTAACAGAAAGATATGAATAAAGGAGCCGAAAGATGGTCTCTAACGCAGCGAGAAGTCATTTGACGAAAAGTTTTGTACAAAATCTGGATGCTCATTGTCCTAATTTGCTGGGGTCATTTTTAATTTATGTTTCACAGTATTTTCTTCATTCTTTACATTTATGTCCTTTGGCATCGGAAGACCTCACATGAATTTATTGCCTTGCGGTAAACCGTTTACGATGCTGCAATATTTACTCACTCTTTGATTTGCTGGATAAATGGCGGCGTCTTTATATATGTAATCAATTTTTTATGCTCATTAAAGGATTCGCACAAATTGAAAAATGCAGCTGCTTTTAGCTTTCGAGTATCACGCAGTGAAAGTTTTTTTCTTCAAAATGTTACTTTGATTTTACTGAATTGCTGCGATGCCTGAAGGTAGGCAATTGAACTCTTACCTCGAATGGGAGTTTGTGAGTTTTAATGGGATAATCCAGAAATCCCCCTTAAAGATCTCTATTTCAGTGTATACGTAAATGACTAACATTCCTTTCAATTAAATCTTTAATGGATTTTTAATTAATTAACAAATAAACAGTCAGTAAGTAGGTGAAAGGAGATTTTCACCATCTTTGTAATGTCGAAAATCATCGCCATCATAAGGAAATTTTGCTTCGAACATATCTTTCCTTCATCTCCCCTGTCTATCCATAGAATGGTTCTTGTCTGCAGAATTGCCTGTCACTTCGAACTACGGCTCTGCTGAAATTCCAAATCCAATAAACATTCCTAACTAAAATTTCCGACAGATTACTGAACAAGAGAAAACAAACGGTCGCAACTCGATGAAAGGCTCAGAGGTTGTAGGCACCTAAAAGTAGGCTTATTACTGAGAGGAGCAAAGTGTGACATGAAATAAATTTTTGACATTTTAACCAGGAAATATTTGATAAGCATTTTAAATGATACTCGATCTACTTTTAGTTAAATAACGAATGAAAGGAAGGTTTCATTTAAATAATATATAAAACCAATTTGGAGAGAGAACCTTAAAAAAATAAATAAATACGAATATATGAATATTGTTGAAATAAATAAAATATAGTAATTTTTATTGCTGAATTAATTATAGAGATATGAAAAGAATATTAGTAAAAATAATTTCTATATTCTTTCACTATTTCACTTCGCTTCGCTACAAATATTTCAATATCTACAATGCTCTTACCATTCTCTTCGCCTCTATATCTGCAAACCTTACTATTCTAACACTAGTTCCACCCACATTCTACAACTCTATTAAATTTACCACCACACCCAGAAACACCTCCAAAGACAATCACGTACGATTCGCATAAAAATGTTTCTTAAGTGTGTTTGCAAATAAATTGTACCGTTAGTTGATACTCCATGCACAAGCCCATGGTTCTTGTTTACTTGTGTGCATTATTGTTCGAGAACGTCATTATGTGATTGCCTGCGTGTTCACTCCTCCTTCCTTCCTTCCTTCCCTCATTCTGTCTGCCTCGTCACGAGGCTTTCCTCTCATTACTTCATCCAATTTTTCCTTTTTCGCCATTTTACTGGAAATATCCTAGCGAGCGAAAGTATCTTCCTTGGTAAAAAATTGTTTTTCATTTCAATTCGGTTTGGTTTCTTGAATAATTGATCGGAAATAAAGGAAGACTACGTGGACTCTGAGGAAATGAAAATTTTATTAAATGCATATTTATTTAGTTCAGAGAGATACAGACGAATTCGGTTTTAATTCCTAACTATCTAATGTCTTACAGAAGACGAACTATAGAAGGTTAGTTAAATAAGTGGATATCAGTAAAAACACCTCCAAATTTTGTTTTCACCACCTTGGATCCCAGACATCGTCCTCGATCGCAATTAAGCAGATATATGAGAATATAATAATTTTATACTGATTATAAAAGGACAACAAAAACAGCAAAAACACAACCATGGAAACTATGTGCATGAGTGCTGAAAATAACAACGTGTGCGCATCGTTGCTAACTTCGGCCGCAAACTCTTGAGTCCTTTGATTAAGGACCGCGAAGCATGCGATTGCGAAATTTACTCGAAGCGCTGGAATATAATTAGAGGCAGACAACAGATAATTTCCCCCCACACATACGCTGTCGGACTACTCACACACTCCCATAGAAAGGGCGAGACACCTCATGACCTGCGACGAAGGATGAAGTTCGCGTTTCTTGTCCCAGGATAATTTGTCATTTTCATTTGCTGCGGTGCGAGGTGTGAAATTATAAATTGTTTTGCACAAAGACAGACAGGATGACGCTCTCATCCCACATGCCCAGTCAGAACAGCAACGGTTAACCTGACATGTGCGAACTTTGTAGGAAGTTGGAAACCTATGGTTGAAGAATGAGCATGGTTGACATCTGTGCTTTGTCTTGAAAAAATGGAGACATCGAAGACTAATTGGAAGAGTTTCCATTAGAGTTAATGAGTAAAATGACTGATGAAGTGGCCATATACTAAAATCGATATACTGAATAAAAATGTGATTATAAAGAAATCAAGGTTCTGTATTTATATTCATAATCTCCTTTAAACTTACTATGAAGAATCTTTTGTATGTACGCTTTCAATTTCCATCCTCTGTACATGGTTTCAATTTACTCCAAACGACATTCAAATTGACTTCAACTGTCACAAGCAAATGCTTCCATTTTCAAAACTCCCTAATTCGACAGGGTGCAGGAGCCCTCACAAACACAAAGAAACGCCTGACTGTCAATTTCTGACACTGAGTGTGAGAGTATTTATTTTTCATTTTTGCGAATTTCATATTTCCGCAAAACGCTCTCTGACAGCTGGAAGAAGCAAAGCCTTCGAGAGTCCTTTTTATTCTGTACTGAGTGGGGTCGGGGTTTTTTTGTGTTATTTGGCACAACTGCAAGTGATTTGTATATTTTTATATTTTATTTGCATTTTTATTTGTGCGCTTACAATATTTAATGAAGAAAACTCGTTCGCTGACATCACTTGCAAGTATTGAGGGTTATTTCGGAGGGCGGCATCGTAAGCTGAAGGAATAAATCGGATCAGATAAAACACTCTGATCAGATTTTCTTTACAAATAAACAGTTTAATTAGTTAGTTACTGTTTAAACAAAATGGAATCAAATTTCGCATATAAGTAAAATCTTATTCTTTCAGGAAATGCTTACATTGTCATATATATTGATATGATATGTTCGATCTTCCATAAAACTTCCATCTCACAATAACCACCTTCTTCTTTATCCAACCAGGAGGAGAATATGTTGAAGTTGAACTTCCTCTTCTCGCTTCTAAGAAACTGTCGGGAGACAAAATTTATTGAGAACCAAATCAGAAATTAAACTTAATCGAGAGCTCGAGAACCATTTCCTCCCTGAAACTACAAAACTCCGAAAGCTACTGAACTCAGAAAGCTCTAAAAGAAATGGGTCGGAAAAGTCGAACTGCTTCAACATCTCCTATGCGATCCCCTATCTACGGCAAGGATTCCCTTGACGTGGGGATGGTTGCTCAATTATAACACGGTTTCTATGTCGCTGTGGGAAGTTTTAAAAAATTAAAACTCATAACATCATCCCTGAAGTGCATTCTCACTCACACACACACATATATATATAGAATCCTCTCACAGTCTCCCAACGCGAATCTTACCGTCAAAGACTATAAAATTCTCGGGACTCTGAAGCATTCGAGTGGCAATCGTAGGAGTCAAACCAAGTAAAGTGGAAAGAAAATGAGGCTGAGTTGTAGCTTAAGTGGGTTTTCTAGAGCGTCATCAAGGATCATAATTGAGGACAGGATTCAAGACGGCGTAATTCTAAACACCAAATACGACCAATCGCAGTTCTACTAATCGATTTATTCAATAGCCTTAAGTTATTTACCAACAACACCTGAAGTTACAAAATAGCTTAAAATACGCGGTTGAATCCTCGGTAAATGACTAATGCGCCAAACCCCTCCCATCATGAAATATCGATGTGCTTTTTAAGAAAAAAAGTAGTCAATGATTTTCCTACCATCTACACCATTTTCAAGCAGACTTCAGAAAATCGTAAAGAGACCACCGAAAATCGTAAAGTGACTTAAGAAAATCGTAATGTGACTTGAGAAAATCGTGCGCTGGCCCTACATGATATGCGAGTAGGATCATAGAATATATGTATTATTTACAATTTATTATTAAATATTGAATATTTAAATATATTATTACTTATCAGAAAACCAGAACAACTTTAAATTTCATTATTCTACCGAGTTCGGTTCCTAAGTCTTTTTTCTGAGTTCTGTTTACGATTTTCTGAGGTCTGTTTTCGATTTCCTCAGGTCTGTTTACGATTTTCTCAGGTCTGTTTCCGATTTTCTCAAGTCATTTTACGATTTTCTTAAGTCACTTTACGATTTTCGGAGGTCTGTTTCTGCTTGAAAATGGTGTAGAAGCAGTCCAAAGTAATGGAAGATCACATCACAGATATTTCTCTACTTATTACATTTTCCTGAATTCTTTCTAAGGACATTTGGAAATTTTCTTAACAGGCTCTTGAGTTTGGGCAACCTGAGTATTTAATAATATTGCTGATTATCCAAATTATCGACAGTGTTCTGAAGTCAAGGCCTTCGTCACCTTCTCTATCACATTCTTCGTTCTTAGCTTCCTCCATCTACTCATACTGACTTTCTACTTCATTATTACCATTCGGAAATCTCTCTATGGGGAGAAATATCTCTCGTCTTTAATTTATTCCTTAGTAATGTGATGATGGAGTGAAAACGACATGCTGAGAGAAGCCAATATCCAATTAGTGTCAACTAATTAAAAGGCTTATAATTTAATGGAGCGAACATGAATTCGTGGTATAAACGTGCAAAGTTAATCAGAACATTACCAAACATTGAGCAGGAACAAACATGTTTAATAAATCACGTAGAGAACATTAGAAAATTGAACATTTTGTCTCCCTTGTCCCAATTATGATCCCATTAATGTCGTTTATTCTCCATTTCTCATTTGAATTTTCCATCGCAAATCGTATGGTTCTTCTCACTCTCGCCACATTTCATCGTCGCCCATTCTCGCCTCCATCCAACCAACTCCAACTTTGAATAATTGTCGCATTCATCATAAACACAATTTTTGCTGCCGTCTCGGTGGAAATCCACAACATGGTTGCCGACTCCGCCGGAACCCAACAGAACGAGTAGTGCATTCCATGCGCCCTCATTTTGACGCGACGATGTTCGTATGTTTCCGCCATAGGAATGGTTTTCATTGGATTGACCGGAAAGCGGAGGAAGAGCTATCAATATCGAGGTGGGCAGGGGACCATGGACAGACACGCCTAGTCGCCATTTGTGAGTTAGGACTTTCGATCGATTGATGCTTTTGTCCGACAGATATTGTACATGGCAAAGGCATCCCTTTGAACGGACCTCGTGTGACAAAGCTCGTTATCCTTTCGCTGTGCATAGATCGGAGTCCCATGTCCGCACTCGGAATCAACTTCGCTGTATGCAAATATGTGTATTCCTTTGAACTGAATGTTTATTTATTAATCATAACTGATCCAGTTAATGATTAGTTCTCAAATATTTCAAAATTATGGGGAAATCTGTTCTCCCATATCATCGCTCTTCCTCGAACCTTCATTACATTCAAAAGCCCAGTAGGGGACCTGAAATGCCTTTCTATATTTTTCTGCAACCTTCATCGAGTATGAAATATTGCTAAACCCGGTGACGTCGATTAAGGTCATTAACACTCCATATACAAGTTCTTTAGTATATGCTTAAGTTTTCTCACTCTCAATATCCGTTTCTCCTCTCGATTTATGTGACTAATTTTTCCCCTGCTCTTCTTTCGTCTCTTCCCCGAGTGACAGGTATGCAATCGATTTTCTGCACTTGTTTCATACATCTTGTGGCCCTCAATTTAGGCCATATGTTGAAGCTAAAATTCGCATAGAAACGATGTTGACTCGATAATGAGGTCGATGGTTGGGGGGAGTTGATAAGAGTGGATAAGATGATGTATTTTTCTTTTGGCTCGAATTAATTTATTAGACTAACATTTATTTTGCCTGGCAGCACTTTCAATTGATATTTGTTTTAGCTGAATTTTTGTAGTCACATCATTGATGATATATTTGTTTTCACGTTATTATCCTTGTTCACATTTTCATAGATAACACGATACAAAGTTTTTGTTTTTCGTATCTAAAGTTTTTTTCTTAAGTTGTTTTGTACATGCATATGTAGATAATGTTCATGGTCTATGTGTGATTATCGGAATGAGCAGTTCTTTTCATTTGCTGAACAACCATTAACTTGTCTAGTTTGTCTTTTATTACGTATCTTCGGGCATCTTTGATAAGACTTTGTTTTTCAGAATCAATATTCTCTTTCTCCGCAATTTATTCTGGTTTTGCGAGATTACCGATATCGGCACTCATACCAATGTTGTGAGAATCAGAGTAATGGAAATTCATAAAAATGTGTCCCTAGACCACGCTGGTGGAAACGCAATATCGATGCCAATTAAACATTTTATAAAAGGCCTTTTTACTCTCGGCTGAAACTCGAGCCGCCACGGTTCAGAATGATCGAATGTTAACCATATTTTCCACATTGCGAGCTAATTTTCAATTTTTCGAGAAAGTTCCAAAAACTGTGATATAACAATGTGTGAAAAAAAAAAAATCTTTTTATTTGCGAAAATAGTTGGAAGCCACGAGTGGCGGCAACACTTCAGGCTACTGAAAAAACCAAATATGGTTGACTGCTTTCCCAACATGTTGTCAACGATTCCCACTCATAATTTTGAGTCATAATATTGAGTCAAACCAATTAATTGGTTTATTGAAACGGAACGGAAAATTGTTGTTACTACTTGCAAAAACACACTTGGATAATAATAAAAGTAGGAAACCACCGGAAGCTTCTATTTGTCATCGATTACGCATTGCTTACTTTTGGAATTGAAGAGCATCATGGTTACAATGTATAGAACTGAATTTAAGACTAAAATTTCAAATTGATATGGCCATTAAAAACACAAATTTTTATAAAAATTGTATATCTGCTGTAAAAGAGCAGATATTTTTAATACATTAGGATATTGATGCGGAATTGCGAAATATGATATTTATATTCTCTTGAACTTGTGTTTGGACCCTCACCACCTTTTGATGTAGTTTTCTTTCCCTCCTATTGTCCGGAAATGGCTTTTCTTCCCTCCGTAGAAATTAATAATCATCCATCTTTAATTTAATTAATTTTCTTCCCGATAATGGCGCTAGACCAAGGGCAATTAATAACAACATTAACACTACGGACAACAACATCGGAAAAACTGAGGAGGAAAGAATGGAAAAGTGGAAGCGAGGATTCAGAATGAGAAAAACGCAACTTTTACAAGGGGCTTACATACATATGTTCGCACATAATTAAGAGCAATCTATTTTGATAGAAATATATTCCACCGAGCTTATGGCGTTAAAGGAAATAACCCACAGCGACCTTAGAAGCGAAGGTCTTCGGATGAGTAGACAAATCGGAGTAAGACATGTGTTGAATCTTCTTTGAGGATTCAAAAATGAAATATAATCGAAAGTAGTATGTGTAGAAATATTCTGTATGCATATAGCGATAACCCAATGGTGTAAAGTAATAAAATCTATTTATATATCTAAACGATAAGAAAGGTCCACACAGGATGCGGTCCCCTACTTGGGTTCTCACGCTAAATAGGGGTTGGTTGCGCGATTTTCAAGTGCATACAAAGCAGCCTTCGGGTTATCGCTCTAGTCTTAAGAATAGTTTTAAGTACCAATGTTAGTTGTAAGGATTTTAGTTTCAATAAAATTAGTTCAAAACTGACTGTCGTCGAAGTCACAGTGTTGTTATTTAAAATCGTCTTAGGTTTTTTCATGGTGACCCCGACGTTTGTATTGTTCGCGCATTTTTGAAAAAGATTTTCGGTTCGCGTTCGATTTTTTGTTTAATGAGTTTCCTTGTGGTGTATCAAGGAATATTCATTTATTGTTATTAAATTGTGCTGCCAAATTTCTTGTGGTGTATCAAGAATTTGACATATTTTCTTACAATTGTTTGTGGTGTATCAAACAATTGAGTAAAATTCTGTTGTGACCTAATATTTGTTGTGTTGTGTGTAAAAATCAATAAAATGGCACAACAGAAAGTGATTTGTGAACAAGAGACCATCGGTAAGGAGATCGTTGGTCTCTACAATTACATGGCTGTGGCGAGTGACAGGAACGCAGAACTCCTCCAACGGTGGACAGATCAGTTGGATAGACTGTCCTGCAAGTTCGAAGCTAACGATGAGTTGCTTCAGAACTCAGCAAGTCCGTTGGTGAAAACGGCATATTTCAAGCAGAAATATGCAGAGCAGGTACGTAGTAATGTATCGTCATGTAGATGCTTATTAAATTCATTCAGATTGGCGGATTCTGCTCAAGCTGAACACATGGAATGTTCTACAGGTGGAGATAAGGTTCAAAGCCCCCCTGTAAAACATGAGAATCATTCAGGATTGGCCCGAAGATTCCAATACGTTTTATCTGTGTTCGGGGAAAAATTGACTTCTTTCAAGGAAGGTGAAGATACCTTGGAAGCTGTCAAAGATAGGTTTCCGTTGACGGAAAGTACTTTCTTGGAGTACATTGAAGTCTTCAGTGATGATGAACTCACGGAGTCATTTTATTCTCTGAAAGATGAATTCAATGCACTTCCAAGGAAGTCACGAATTTATAGTCTGTACATTATAATTTACATGCTATCGAAATTCCAGATTTTCACGGGGAGTACACAAAGTGGACTCCATTTAAAGAGTTGTTTACACAACTAATAGATACTATGCGGATTTCAAATACACAAAAGATGTGTATTTTGAAATCCAAGTTGAAAGGTTCAGCAGAGAGCACAATTGTGAATTTGCCATCAACGGATGCCAATTACCCAATTGCTTTGAAACTGCTGGACGAAAAATACTCAAATAAGAGAGCAATCACTGCTCTATATTTCAAAAATTTGGTTGATGCACCGCTTGTTGTTGGAGCAGCAAGCAGTGTAAAAATGTTCCAGGACTTAGTCCAGGAAAGCCTGCAGGCACTCAAAGCAACTGAGTTGTCAGCAGATGAGATGCTTCAATCGTTCATCAACTTTTTGTTGGTTAGAAAGATGGACGAGGACTTGCGATTGAAGTTTGAGGCTTCATTGGAAAGTTCAAAGGATATTCCAAAGGTGGATTCCTTATTGAAGTTTTTAGAACATGAGTTCTACGCATTAGAGGCAAGTCAAGGGCCTAATACTGATAAATGTATAGGTCGTGCAAAGCCTATTGGCAATGTATGTGTGACGGCTTCAAGAGAAAGGTGCTTAGTGAGTTGTAGTGCCACTCATTTCTCGAAGCAGAGCGCAAATTTTAATAACCTGACCATGAAACAGAAATGGGATAAGGTAATAAACGAAAATTTATGTTTTAGGTGTCTAAAGAAGGGACACAATAGCAAACAATGCAAGGGTTATGGTTGGAGAATGCACAATGGCAATCATAACACTCTTCTGCACAGAAAATCAAAACAACAGGCAAAAAAGCGCTGTAGTAAATAAAAAAGGTCAAAGAGACCAAACATCTGTACTACTATCGACAGCTGGGTCAATTGCCGGGCTCTACTTGATAATGGATCTCAAGTAAGCTTCATGACAATTGATATGAAAAACAAGTTGAAAATTAAATGTAATCCAACAAACAGAGTAATTGAGGGAATAACAAAAATGTCCACGCGTATACATGAAAGAGGAAATATATGCATCAAATCGAAGACCTTTAATTATACAGCGAACTTGGAGGTTCTTGTTGTTCCCAAAATTGTGTCTGAATTGCCAACTACGAGACTAGTTGTTGAAAATGTGGATTTCAACTTGAATTTAGCCGACCCAAAATTTAACATTCCTAGTAAAATTGATCTGCTTATTGGTGCAGATCTATTTTATAATTTATTAAAAAACGGTACTATTCGATTCAAAAATAGTAAGTTGTTGTTGACTAATACAAAGCTAGGTTGGATTGTTAGTGGGTCCGCTAAAATTGAAGTAAATTCTGAGATTGTTTTTAAGAAAAAAAACTTGTCTGATGTTAGAGTCAGAAATTTTGCAAAAAATATCAAATTAATTTCGTCAATCGCAATCGAAAGCGATAGAGTTAAATGTGAACAAAATAATAATTATGTTTCTTTGCAGAAAAATCAAGAAGTAAGAAACGGTTGGAGAAATTTGTGGAAACCAAAACCGTCATCGGCTGATAAACCCAAGAACATGAGTGTTGTTCCTCCACTGAAGTGGAGAAGGGGGAGGGTCGTTAAAACTATCTTTAGGGAAGATAAGTTTTGCCGTGATAGTGGACGTACGAACAAACAATGGGGTATCAAAAAGTTGGATTCCCAATGTTCGTTCCTTTCCCACTATTGACGAAGGCGAGGATTTTGCAACCTCGAAAGTAGTTAGTTTAGAATGTAATTCAACTATGAATAATGAATGTGAACTGCATGATAACTATAATTAAATATGATAAGTTTTGTATCCTTGTATCCTATATAGTTTAATTAGAAATGCTGCTGAATAACTCTGGACTACGATGGAGAATCAATGAATATTTTATTCACATCAGAGAAGAAGGTCACGAGGAGTAAAGAACCTATACGCGATACATTGGCGCAATGCAATTCTTAATAGTTAATGTGTTAATAGATAAGGAATATGTCGAATTGTGTACGGCAATAATATAAATCTTCAGACAGAAGCTGTCGCAAATATAACGTTGTTACATGATGTAACAGCGAATGTATGAAAATAGTGTCATTAAATTTATGAACTATTTCATTAATTGCTAATAGTATATTTAAACTACATATGTTAACAGTATTCCAAATGAGAGATATTGGATATACTGTAGATATGAAAGAGTTAATAAATCGTATAAAAAAGAAGTTCGTATATATGAATCGATTTAAGAACTACATACATCCTGCAAGTTGTTTAACTGATCAATTCAACTTGAAGCAGTGAAGAAGTGGTTGTGTTCTACATAACAATTATAACATGTAGAATAATACTAAGAGAACAAGATGACAATCTAGAACAGATATGGTAGGTCTCCTATGGATGGAGACAATGTTCAACTGAGAGCTACTGAAGTGAAACAAGTAGCAAAAACATGTTTTTTGTCATTTCTTCATCTATCAATGAAACTAAGATTGCATTGGCCGAAATGCTTAGTACAATCTTAAAATGTTCAAAAATTTATGCTTCGCAGATGTCCCAATTGGAAAAGCAAATATTGAAACTGTTGATCATGCATCACCCGTTTGAAATGCGTGATGTGCCTGGGTTCTGGTAAACAACAAAATTGTTACTCTCGAATGCTTCGCCTGATTTGCACGACGAGGAAATTT
This sequence comes from Coelopa frigida, assembly GCA_017309665.1. Taxonomy (NCBI): domain Eukaryota; kingdom Metazoa; phylum Arthropoda; class Insecta; order Diptera; family Coelopidae; genus Coelopa; species Coelopa frigida. The sequence continues at coordinate 28,303,300 of CM029565.1, read as the reverse complement.
CTATCTGTTACGATGTATCCTGACTGGTTGACATGGAGATGTCAAGGCCGGGAGTATGTTGAATCTTCTTTGAGGATTCAAAAATGAAATATAATCGAAAGTAGTATGTGTAGAAATATTCTGTATGCATATAGCGATAACCCAATGGTGTAAAGTAATAAAATCTATTTATATATCTAAACGATAAGAAAGGTCCACACAGGATGCGGTCCCCTACTTGGGTTCTCACGCTAAATAGGGGTTGGTTGCGCGATTTTCAAGTGGATACCAAAGCAGCCTTCGGGTTATCGCTCTAGTCTTAAGAATAGTTTTAAGTACCAATGTTAGTTGTAAGGATTTTAGTTTCAATAAAATTAGTTCAAAACTGACTGTCGTCGAAGTCACAGTGTTGTTATTTAAAATCGTCTTAGGTTTTTTCAACATGAGAAGAACACGTGCTGCAAATGACTCCATCTGCCTTTGAGGGGGAGGCTAACAGCAACCCATTGCCACCAATATGTACTATATTCAAATTTATTTCACCTGATATACGAAGACAGTGGAGTGAAAACCAAAGGTATAATTAAAACCAAAGTATAATTAATAAAAAGTCGTCTTTATCTTTAATCCTTATGGAACGAAAAACTCCATACAGAAGCCAAGAATCATTTCCATCCGTCAACTTCGAAACGCCGGGCTGATAAATTAAAAGCCCTCTAATTAACGTTCGCCGGGATATGTTGAGTGATCCCAGAACCGGAAATCAACCCATCGCATTTGTTTCCAATGTCTCTCACAGAGACAAACACAAAGAATTAACTGACAATCACTGCTATGATGGTCTTTTCTCTCTTTAATCGCTTTATGAGTGAGTGTGCAGTCTGTGTGAGGAAGATAGGGTTTTATGGGGTTATTATGGGCTTGTTACACGATACATCTTGATGTACATCATCATCAATGTGTTCGTGAAATTGAGAGAAAAAATCTATGTATGCGTCACACAGATGATGATCGCAAGATCCCAGAGAAAAAATCTAAATTTTTTGATATTTTGCTCTGATCATTGTTCTCTCGCTGTCAGTTTTACTCTCTTCTCGCTCTCAATGTGCCTATTCTTCTACAATTTAGTACAATTTTGCTAACATATGGTCGTTTTAACATTTTATGTCAAAAATATGGAACTTTTATCCATTGTTTTCTGCCTTTCTAGTGCATTTTTTTCACCCAAAATCACATATTTCTCTTTGTGGTGTTTTTCTGCACAATATTAAATGCAATTGCAGACAAAATTTCATGACAAAAAATACATGACGTCACACCAAAAATAGCGCCAAACACGGACAACAGAAACCAAACAGATTTTGACAGCAGAACGTCATCCGAAGAGCCAAAAATTATGAACAGCTGATATGATCAGGCAAAAGATTGAACCGTGTATGGCAAACTGCGACCCACACAGACACGAAATGATCTGTGATCATGATGTACCGTGTAACAACCCCATTACTTCGGAACCGATTCGGATCCGATAAATAAATAATATCATTTGCCTAGAAAGAGAGAATGCTCTCTGTTGACTTATTCAGTAACGTTTGTAAGAATACTGATTGACATTCGAAAGTAAATTTAATTATAACATTTATGAAAGCCTTTTTCTCAATGAAGTAGTGACAATAGATCCAATTCAATTGCTAAACTATAAATTTTGAATTGAATACGATTTTGTATTTTATATTCCATTATATTTTTCGGAAAATTAGATTGGTGTCTTTCACTAAACTTTGTTGTTGAAATCATGCCACGACTTCCATCTCTGCCCTGTTCGGAAGCACCACCTCCTTTCCTGTTTCGCTCGCAAGTGGGTCGTAAACCGATGCAAAACATTTTTGAATTTCCATTGACAACGTTTTCCCAATTTCCTTCGCATTCTTGCGTTTCGTGTTTAACAGCAAGGGATGCCATGTCGTCGATGTTTCTACTACCATTGATGTTGTTTTTGTCGTTGTCGAAATCATTGTCGCAGTTGTTTCAGGACAATGTCGACAATTGTTCGAATGTGATATCACAATAAAGGCGTCCGATTCGCATCCTTTCATGGTATTGCAGCACCTGCGAACCTTTCAAATTATTATACCAAGGGTGCTTCTATTGAGTTTCGCAATTGGTCCTCCCCTTTGATTACCTACACAATGGCAGCTGTTAACTTTCACTTCCGCATCCGTTCTCACGACTTCCGACTTCTCGCCCAAAGACTTATAATTAATTCAAGAATTCGTTTATGAATAATTTTGCCAGTGCCTTATCGCATTGTCATCGCTTCGCACCTGCTGGTTTTCTTATACTCGTATTCTTGTATTTTCCTTTCCATTGCCTCTTCATTGCTAACACAGCAGCAGTTTCTCTCCAAAAACACTTGAAGAAGTTATCTCCTTCGAATATCCTCCCTCCGTTCTCCCCTCGGCACGGCTCGATGGTTAAAAATGATTAAAATTTCACGGGTTTTGCACCAACATGTGTCATCAGTGCCAGGCAATCAGTCGTTTCCAAAATCATTGCCATTAGCGAAATTAAATTAATTTGACGAGGTGTAAAAATAATAAGCAAACGCTCTCGTCTCGTCTGATACTCCCCTTCCCTAAAGAATACTTTAGAATACGCGGGAATTTCAGGTGTACCAAAAATTTCAATTTTAATTCAATTTTATTTCTCCCATTATTACGCATCTTCATGAACTCAGTAGTGGAAACACGAAAAACAACTCGATTTACCGTGTAATTAATTCCATCATCTTGTGCGGCTTTCAATAAAACACGAACCCGTATCTGCAGTCCTCCAGGTTCAACCAATAATTCATCTGGTGGAATCCATGCATCCGGAGCTCTAGGTCCATCGTCGATTGGAGCTCAAAGAGTTTTATTTTATGTGTTTTTTCCACCACTTCTTTTCATAAATTAATAATATCATTTGCTTAAATAACTTTCATTAAGTCCGGTCGAGTCCGTGGGCGGGTGTGGAGTTGGTTATGTTGTTGATGGTTGTTGTTGATATGGTATTGTTCCATCTGTGCTGCAGCCGAGAATCAAAATTATATTAATTCAATTTAATTATTGCACTATAAAAGCGAGGAAAACTGTGTCCATTGTTTTTGATGCTTAAATCCTTTTCAACACACACACAGAAACATGCCATTCGCTCGTGCACGGGTGAGAGAGAAAGGTGAGAAACCATTGAAAAGCTTATTATGTTTTAATTAAAATATTTTTAATAACATCGACAAATAAGGAAAACGCATCCATTTTACACTGATAACTTGTTGATAAAATACGAAAAGTGAGAATGATTATTTAAATAAATAATGAAAGAAGGTTATGTTTCACGTAATAGTACTTGAAGCTGTATCTAGGAGAGCTAATAAATACCCTTTTCAGAACTTTAAATATCATTTCATGTATCCATATCCTTCGAAAGACTTTTATGTCTATTGACAGAGAGTAATCATAATAGTAATGGCTTCATCAACTACGACACTTCTCTCGAGCCTCGAGGAAACATCGTGAACTGGAGCAATGTTAAAATGTTTTTATTTTCACAGCTCATAATGTGGACCTTTTCCTTCCATATCTTCTCCCGACACTCAACACACACACAGCCCAATCGCAGCGATGCCTTCGGGTCCTCGAGTCCTTTGGATGCTGGATTTTTCTATGAAGTCACGAAGGACATCGAAATCCGGCGGAAGTCAGCCAGGAGTTCGGGCGTTTATTAGTTATGTAAATGAATATAAATGGGTCGTATTAATTGTTGTTGTTGTGATTGCCGCTGTAAACCAGTATCATTATCACTATAACAGCAACAACAACCACAACGACATCCGAGAACAAAAATGTTAAGTTAATGAAAATGACGCTCCCTTCCTCACGTCCTTGACTTCCAGCCAAGGACAACAAGGATTCGTTTTCTTTTCCTTGTCTTCATGACGACAACAATAACATGAAAACCCTTTGAAGCGTTTCCGGAGGCGTAGGTTCCGGCGAGTAATTGTATGAATAATTAAGAAATTATTTTAATTATTATTGAGATTTTGTTGGAAGCACTCCAGGATCAAGCGCCCCATAATGAGGATGGGAGAGTCATTAGGCATTCGAGATTATTTAGGGTCTCTGGGCGGAGGTTTCTTCTGGCGGACGATGATGACATTAAGTGTGAAAATATCAGAGGATGAGAAGTTAATGGCTATACGATTTATCAGTGTTCCAAAATAATTAAAACGATCCATACAAGTGTCTGCGAATTTTTTAGTATCCTTCTACCTTAAAGAACTTATATTACATGAGTTTTATAGCATCGCACTGCCAGCTGTTGTTTTGCGATATTTTCGCTAACATAATTTTTTAGAAACTTAATGCTTGGGTTTTCACAACATATTTATTTGCACACCATTATATTTCAAGAACGTTCTGCATCTGCTTCTGACTGCTGTTTCGCAGTGTTAGTGTTAGTTTAAGACTCTGCGTGGACTTAGCTCACGGAGTTTATACACATGATTTTAGACTTTTTACATTGTTTGCTCATAAATGGGATATTTTAAAGAAGGAATTCAAGACAAAATCTGTCCTATGTCTATACTTTATCCTATTGAATATACAGATATTTATACCCTACACCCTGTGGGTAAGGGTATATTCATTTTGTCCTTCCGTTTGAAACGCATTTAAGGAGAGAAGAAATGGTAAGAGATACTGACTTGAAATTTGGATTTAGTATTTCTATATTAATAAGCAACTTGTATGTAAAAATGGGCGAAATCGGTCTACGGACACGCCCACCTCCCATATAAAGCAAAAGGTTTATATGGGATATCTGGTGAACTATGGTATATATCGAGCTACAGCTCAATGTTGGATACAAGGTAAACCATATAGACAGTTATTAGATTAAATATTGCTACTAAGAGTTCCCAAGAATCAAATGGAAAAGATCTCTTATAGGACACGAGCACCTTCCATACAAAATCGTAGATCTACAAGTAATTCAACTACTTTATGGATGTTATTTGCTGATTAAAGGTGGGAGTGAATGCAATAAGAAGGAGACCACATCCAACTGAACCTCAATGGACGCCCATAAAAAATTGATTATATCCTTTTAATATAAACGTAATGAGCAGGTGACGATTGAGAAAATACAATTTCCAATTGTAAATGCTGAAGGGATCACAATCCACATAAGTCAGCTACATATTTCCAAATGGCTGTTCATCTCCGAAGTGGAATCAGTCGCGCGGCACTATAGGTTCATTGTAGTAGAGCTACAGGTGCTTCTGGACTTTATATTGTCGGAAATTTCAACCCTCCCAAGTCTTTTGTTTAATCAGATTTTGTCTCCATTGTAATGAACATCTAAAATCGGAAAAGCAACTAAAGGCACATTATGATTTTATGGCACACAAAAAATCAATTAATGCGAACTTCCAATATATTACCAATGGCACAATGCTTCAGACATCAGAACTACTTCGTTTTGTGGAAACATGGTCTCTTTCAACAGACAACTATAATATTCCTAACTTCACTCTTATTCATAGATCTATAGTTCTAAAGACAATCGACGCAAAAAAGGGAATAATCGATTTTGGAAAACGAATATAGAACAAATATATAATTTCTCTTTGAAAAAAGACCACAGTTGTGAAAATCCCACGATGGAGTTAATAGCATTGAAGTGTAATGACGCATTTTCACAAATTATTGATAGAAATTCACTGTTTTTCCTTTAAAAAACGTTGTATGCAGGGTGTAGGGTATGTAAACTTCGGCCTGGCCGAAGTTAACGGTTTTGCCTGGGTGGACCAGGCGCTAGTTTTCATTTAAAATAATTCCCTTCTTGGTTTTGTAAATATAATTAGGGATAAGAGCCCCATGATGATCTCTGTATGATCACTGTACTTGAGAACGATCGTGTTGAGTCTACTTTTATTGTGCTCTGTCTCTTGTCCCCGTTCTATTGTAATCATTTACGTCTCTTTCCCCCATTTAATATATTTAATTTCGTTCTTGCAGTCATCTCGTTCAGCAGTGCCTTTTATTCGAGTCCAACCTTTTTTTTTCTTTCCCAACTCTCCTTTTATCGGACCTCTAGACGTGAGACAAGAGCAAATTGTTCGTACGAATGTCTTCCTCTTCTTCTGTGCAGCACGCAGCACCTTCTCCATCACGTATGAATAGCATAAAAACTTCGTTAAGTGAGTCGGCCAATAAATTGTACCGTTAGGTCATCTTTTTTTATCCACATGACTGCAACAGGAATTCGTTATCGGGCTTTTTCTTCCATTTAAAGTCCTGGGCTCTTCAGAAAGAGTATATGAGAATTTAAATATTTAATCCGTTTTATTAAATCGCGCTACCCTGACATCACTTACCGTTAAAATATACTTTGGGAGTTTCTTCTGAACGTGCGACTCTTCTAATCTTTCCCGTTCAGGGTGTTATATGCTCTTGGGTATGTGAATTTATGTGCGCCGAGCTCGTGTATGTCAAGCAAACACATGATGTCATCGTGTATCAACAAGCAGTCAATTTCGGATTAGTTTGAGCCAAGGTAAATGTTTGAGTATATGCATGAGGTGAGGAAACCAAGGCAACAGTACGAATATAGAGTCCTTTTATGCAGAATTAACAATTCAGCCAGATTAGAGCTGCTCTCATTAATGACGTCGGAGGAACAAACGGCTCCGATACCCTAATTAAGAGATTAACGAGTTTAACGAGTCTTTGAATCGACGGCGATTTTCGTAATGCCGTTAATTGCGAGATTTTCGACCAGAATCCTCTTTCTAAAAATATGCAAACAATTTAACATCCCCGTTTGAACTTCGTCCTTTGGAGTTTTATGTATTTGCGAATCAGAAGTGGCAGAACGCAAATGGGAATGAATAAATTCATAGAGGATAGCGAAAAAGTTTCCCGCAAATGGAAGTTTCCCGCAAACGGAACCACACAAAATCTGAAAACATTTAATCAAATGCAGCCATCGGGTTATTGTCTACAAATATATGCCAGGATTTAAAACAAAGTTTAAAAGAGTTTAACTTAATAAACAAAATAATGGGATTTTAATTATGAAATTTTACTTTTTTGTGTATTTCAACATTATATGGAATTTGTCACTCTCAAGCAAATCAGAACAGAAGTTCAACTAACGCATTCAAGTTTCTCAATTCCCAACGATGGCACAACCGAAACGATGAAATGCGTTTAAAGAAGAATAATTTTATGTCCTTCCTTTCGCTTCGAGCGCCATTTTTGAGGTTTTCGCAATTCAATATATGTATGTCCACAGAGGTAAGAGATCCGACGCAAGTCATGTCGAGCGATTGTGTCCTCCAACCGCAAAGCAATTCGAAGTAGTGGCCATTATACGACACAATGTGACTTCCATGCAACGTCTGGAAAATCACGGAACCCCTGCCATTCAATCCACCGTTCGTCCCTCTAACGACCCACGAAGAATATCGTAAAATGTTACGGCCGATTCTCTGCCATTTTCTTGAGGTCGCAACCAAGAGAAAGAGCTGATCCTCCGAAAAATTCAAAATCCCAGTCTTCGCTGCCCCCACACTTCCCCATATCCATCGTTTCGTGTTTCTATTGAATGCAATTTTTTACGACGTGCCATGCTTTTTCTTCCGCACTGGGGTATTGATCTCAGAAGGAAACGAAATCTCTATACGAGGAAATCAATGGAATTTGGTAACGATTTAAGAACTTTTCGAAGATCTCGAATCATTTTTGATATATGTAGATTCTACATATGTATGTGAATAAATCATTTGCTTGTGCACATATGTATATATGGTTCAATCAATTTCGCATTTAATAAGACTCCTCGCTTTTTTCGAATTATACTACAAAAATGTGTAGTTATTTCTTTGGAAGCATTCTGCATATTTTCTTTTAAAAATTATAATTTTAAATGCCCTTTTAATCCTTTTATCTTACACTCTCCATGTACACAGAGTCATCGCCGCACACTGTGCGATCTCTCGCCAGCCAGCTCTAATGAGTGCGTATGAGTGTTTACGTACAGATGTGTGTGTGATAACAGTATTAGTGCTCTCAAGCAACACAATCTCGGAGCTTATAAGCAGTATTTAAAGCGTGAAAGTCCTTACTGATGAAGATGCTCCTCATGCCCAACGACGAAGGATACTGAAACAATGCATTTTGAAAAGCATTGAATGCAAATACTTTAGTAGGTAATGCAAAAATCATGGATAGTGTTGCTACCGATTAATTTAACTATGATCATGTTAACTCTTTCCCTAATAAACTCTTACTGGCTGCATTACAATTTTATTGTAAAAACATATTTAAATATATATAAGTTTTGCTGCTTCTTATTCAGAAGTAAGCATGTCTTGCTTTTACATACACGAAGGTTGCTAGAGCGGAAAGAGGAGAAGGAGTTGGAGAAACAATATATAAGCTTATAGTTTCAGACAATCCATACATAAATGTTTGGGTTCATGAACCTGACATCGAACTTGTATCCTTTGTTCACTTCAATCTTGGTTGCTCATCATTCTATTTCGTGATCTAGACTTCGACTTTAGATAATCTCTTCTTCCCTCCTAATGTTTTCCCCCCATTTATAACCATGCGAAACTCCCCTTCTGTAAACAACAAATTTTCTTGGTTGTATTTTTTTTCACCTGCCTGGATTACATATAAATATTCATACGAAAACTGTCTCCCGAAATCGAAAGGGTAATCTTAACTTACTCCTTTCTTCACTTCCTTCATGGAAATTGAACCTTTGGGTCGTTGTTAATAACAACCGATAAAGAAAAGGCTTCACAGGGCGAGCAATAAAAATTGGAGACATGTTCAGCCTAACAACCGGAAAAATAAAAATTTGTCGCTTTCACCTACGGAGTCCTTTGAATTGAATATTTATAGCATTTGGCAACCTATTGCATGGTCAGTTTAGGCGCCGTAAAGTAGACCGAAGGGAATAAGATAGAAGATATGTGTTTGGGTAAAGCCATTTGAGTGTCGATTGCAATGTGAAAATGATGACTATTCAACATTTTAGGATGGTTTATTCGCGTTTATTCGGTATATTTCGCGAACAATTTCTGTTGTTCTGGAGGAAGCGTTCGACAGAATTTATTTCAGCAAAGTTCAGTATTTTAATGTGAATCCAATACATCAATGAATTGCTTCAAAAACTAAAGATATCTAAATGGCTGTAACTCTGAGTGTCATTTGCATCGGTTTCCAACCGCGAATATGTGTACCGTTATTAGCACTTGAAGAGCCGATGAAATCCAATGTCGAAAGAGAATAGCATCAAAGGAGCACACAATAAAGGCGTCGGTTCAACTTTTCGGCGCTTCGACACGCAACGTGAACGAACTTTTCTTCTATTTCATTTGGAAATTTTCCTCCTCTCTCTTTTTGCCATAGAGAAAATTTTCAATTTAAAAGTTTGACTCGTTCATTGTATTTAAATAAGCTTGATAGAGACAGCAACACGCGGGTCGTGGGGACTTATCGTAGGAAGCATGGAGCGTCTTTGACCTAGTTTATTAAAATTCTTTGAAACCGTGTCGCGCATTTAGAACATCTTAATACAGCATACTTTTAGGCTTTTCGTCATTTTTGCTTTTGCATTTGCGAGAGTTTTGTAGGGAGTTTTAGGGCTTTTAATACATTTCTTGGGATTCTACAAACAACAGCAAAGCCTACAACAACGAGAAGTTGCCAAACAAATTCCACGCACATCAAGACGTCGTATGTAGCTTAAAAATTTGAGAGTATTCAACTTATTAGCACAAGGGAATTTAACGTATCTTAAGAAGTCTTAACACATTCTTCATCTCTATAAGAAAAAGTTTCCTGTTATCATTCACATTCTATGTGAATTTCAACTTCTTCGAACATTTTCTTTTTCATTACAATTGAAATATATCAAACAACACCAGTTACATCGTAGAAACACCGTAATTATTCTTATTCACCTTATTCATTTATTCACCTCACAGAGATTTATTTTGTTAATATTATATTGTCGTGATAATATTATTAATATTATGTTGGAGGAACTTAAAAACAAAAAAAAATTCTTATCATATTTCTTTGTTAATTGTCGTAAAAAAAATTCACTCTCTGACCAACATTCTGTCACGAACAACATTGAATTACATTATACATGAAACCCAATTAGAGAAGAGAGAACAGAGGGAGGTAGTAAGAGTAGGGAAATTTCCCTTGCGAAACATTGTCGCTTATTAGGACACGTTTTTCTCTCTGCATTTTACCTCGTTTAACCTTTTGCCGTCCACCTAACAAAAAGGAGAAATTAAAAGAGCTGGAACAGCATCCTTTGGCATCCTCCCTATGTTTGCAGGGTGGAAATGTCACCCTAAATACGGAAAATTGTTATTTACTTATGGATGAAAAGGGCACGCAGGACGATAAAACTATCGTTCCTTCGTTTAATGGGAAGGTATGAGAGAGACACACATCTCGTGCAAGGTGGATGTGGATACGAGGCATCAAAACCAAAAAAAAACGCCTGTAATGATCCACTAACCGGGCATTTTATTAGTCAACTCACTTGGCCGCATTGTTTATATGACGCCTACGTGATTGCATATCCTGCCTCTTTCGTCGTGTTGATAACACATGTCCTTGTCTTGGTAGAGAAAATTGTAGTAGTGTTCCAGGAAAGTCAGCATATAAGAAAATATGATAAATTATCGAGCAAACTTAACTTGTTTGCCTCTTGGAAAACCAAGTACCTTAATCTTCCATTCTCCTCCACTCCACTCCTCATCCTCGGTAGGATTCATTACATGAGGCTAATTTGTCATTTAAACTAGAGACACATCGTACTTGAGAGAATCATTTAATTCGCCGCGTCAGAGCATTCTCAATTTATTAAATTACAAGCATCCTCAAACCCTTATTTTATTTCACAGCTTGTTTACCGTCTCTCCCATTCTATGTTTTTCTTTTGTTTATCCAGTATCCTCTACTCTTTGCCTTTCGTGCCTTCTCATCGTTACACTTATTGCATCCTTGCAATGTTCTGATTGCAATTCTTTTTTTTTACTTTTTCTCTCAGTTGTTATTGATAAAATCCTTTAATTAATTAAACTCCCATTTATAGCTCTTAATGTTTTCTTGTACTGCTAAATGTCTATATGAATAAACAGCTGTTTAATTTAAATGTTTTATTAAAAGTTTTATTTAAACGAAAATATTTTAAGAAATCTTACAGTCCTGAAAAAATATAATTTTGAAAGCTGACCCTACCCATATTATAGGGCACCTTTAGGTAAAGTTTGCTGAAACCTGAAACAGGTAAAGTCGAGTGTGTTGCCTTGAGATGCAGACCTAGTAGAATCCTGTAAAAGGATGTAAGACCATGCAATGCAATCGATAGTCAGGTCAATGGTCAGACATTTTATTTCCGACCTCTGAAAATTTTGCAAAATTCACGAACGGCTCGAGGACGAAAGGACTAAGAGCATCAACGTATGTTGACTTAGAATGTGGGAGACCTACGCAGATTTATTGTTGGCAACGCATCAGTTGTCGAATGGAATGTTTGAGAATGTACATTCCATTCGACAACTGAGCTGCCGGTCAATAACGAGGTGATGATTTATTGATTCTTGTCCATACACTTTTCACTGTCTTATCGGTTTACAACATACATACAGAATCAGATGCGATGGGTTCAGATTTTTTCATTTTTTTCAGACCGGAGATTAATGGGGGTCAGGATGTGACATTGATTCCCTGCGGAACTCAAACCCAAATAATCATGACTTCATGCGTCGCACAAACACTTCATCGTGGTGTATATAATGGAGTTTACTATATACACAGTGGCAGGTCAATAAGTTTCACTGTACTGGTCGATTATTTATGAGTTTGTCGTCATTTGTTTTGTATTTGGTGAGAAGTTCATTCAACCGAAACATATTCGAAGAATAAAATTATGCTGTAATACTTCGGCACGTTTTGTCAGATAGATATTCTTCTATGAATAATTTATAGAAATATGCATATTATTATCATACTTGTGCAAGCTAATAGTAAAGAAAATCGAGGAACTAAATCATGTAGTTTGGAATAACTTATATCTTATCTGATATAAGTTAAGATGGAGATTTCGATTTCCTTCTTATCACGTAACTAAGACGAAAAGAAATTCTTATTTATTACTACACCACATTTAAGCAAACCATTCAGAAAATAGAAAATTGATTTGAGAAAATCGAAAAGTGAAGCTTGAAAATGGTGTAGCAGATTTCGACCTGTCAAAATTGTTTCTTTCTTTCTTCATTTGAATTATTTTTTCTTTTTCCCAGTTTACTGTAAAACATGAAAGGCTATTTGAATGAGCATGTGAATTAGTAAGTTTATATGTGCGTCTTGGGTCGTTTTTAGAGATACTTCACTAAACGCAAGGACCTTGAAACCTAAAAAGCAACCTACACATTCACGATGCAGTTTCAATTATTTTTTGTTTGTTTTCAACTTGAAGTTGAATTTGTATGGCCTACCCAAAACTTGTAGCAAGTGATCATGTGCTACACTTTTATGTCCCCTTAACTGAGACATGGGATTAAATTGTGATACTTGGAATTGCTTGGGACGACCGACAAGAAGAGGTGCGGTTGACAGGGTGGTTTATGGAGCGGACAAATTGAAAGTGTCCATTTTAAAGGAGGCAACGTGTTCAAATTTATGGCTTGACACAACGATGCGGAGGAACTAATGGAGCAACCTGGGTTTCTCCACCCTGACTTGTCCTCAATGGTTTCGATTTTTCTTTTCCTTTCCTCTTTCCTTCTTTTCCTTGGGCGTTCTCTATTTGTTTGGCATTGTTGCCGTTGTTACTGCTGGTAAAAGCCATTAGAAGTTGGATACGCAATCATCACCTCTCATCGGCGAACCGGGACCAAAGGGTTTAAGGACACTGACGTTGGTTCGGCTGGAATTTTTATTTTTTAGTCTGTGTTTTTATTTCTGGTGTTGTTCTCGACAGAAAGAAAAGAATTGGATTACGAATAAACGTTGCCACCTTGCTTCGCGGCAGGAGGTGCATTTCCAAAAAAATATACTCTTCTCAAAAAATTATTTTTGTTGGAAATCCAATTATGACGTTTATTCGATCGGAAGCAATTGTTATGACCCACACAAGAACAAAACAAACAGTATGTTGGGGCCAAAAGCAATGAAATTTTTATTTTTTTTATAGAGTTAATTTTTGGCATGAAGTTTTTACCTTCGGCCACGGTTCAATTGGAATTCTAAAAGTTTTATTGAAGCCAATGATTTTAATGGTGGTGCCGAACATGGACATGAATGGAAAAAATATATATAAGAAATCTTTTTGGAAAATATTTCAATTTATTTGATAAAATTCCGACATTCGGAGAGAATTGGCTTCTTCACTTCTACTCTTTACTTGCTCTTTCAGAGTAATAAAGAAATCCAAGAAACATCTCTTTTCCAATGACGCTGTTGTGTATTTCTTCAATTTATTGAATTATAAATGAAACTTCCAGGTAATTTTATTGTCCTTCATCAATAAAGATTTTTCATCTTCATTATTGACAATGCATTCAACAAAATTGACCGATTTCAGCGAATGATGAAGGAAAGCAGCAAAATGGAAGGTTAAGAAATGGTTTTTCAGAATGATGGTATATCAATTTTATTATGAAATGTACTTAATTTAATGAAGTCATGTTCTTGTCCATGACTTCATTAAATTAAGTACATTTCATAATAAATTGATATACCATCATTCTTCATAGCATTGAGAATTAGGATTCCCATAATAAAATTAAAATTTTTAATTTTCATTATTGATACACATTTGGATTAAACTTTGCCTTAAATTGATTGTAAATTAAATTAAATTGTAAATGTTGCATTCTGAATTCTGATAAACTTCCCCAACAATGTTGTTCTGTCTCCATCATTGCCTGTGTTTCTCTCTCTCTCGCTCTGGGTCGCTTTCTTTAGGAGTCGACGACGTGGCATAATTTAAGGCTAAGAGAGATTTTGCGCCCCTTGAGCCTAACTAATGTTCAGATGTGTGCGTGTGTGTTAGCGAATGTGTGAGAGTTTCGGTTAATCTCTAACCACGTTGTTGCCGACTCCGAATGAACCCCCGGATCCACAAAAAATACGTGTTTTCACTGGCACCGCCGACCATCCACGAAAACCAGCCGTACGTCTCGGCGAACCTTAATTTGTGGGGGCCGATTCGTTTGACATCTAGAAAACGCGGTTCTTCTCCATCCAACACCCCCTTGAACAACATGCTTGTCCGTAAAATCCCAGACAGATGGACAGACAACAGCGGATGGACGGTGGATCCCATGGTCACGAGTCGTGGTCGCTTGGGTTCAACATTCGGCACTCGTTGTTGCTGTAGTTTTTGTTCGTACAGAGATTATTGTTGGTGCAAAGAGTCTGACGTTTTGAAGGAATCCTTCAACGATTAGAGCAGAATTCGCAGTAGAGACAGATGACTGAAGTCTAGAGACCACTCAATTTCAAACGACGTGAAGGGAAAGCGATGTCGAATTCACCCACTCTCACTTTCCAGAAGACTGCCCAATTTCAAATTATTCGGAGTCTATTACCCTACACCCTGTGGGGTGTGGATCAGCGTCACCTCCTGAATCTATTTAGCTATGTCCGTCTGTCAGTCTGTGTGTCTGTATGTGGAAATGGATTTTCTGAAGAAACGGTAAGAGATACTGACTTGAAATTGGATTGGATTTAGTATTTCTATATTATTAAGATACTTGTATGTAAAAATGGGCGTAATCGGTCAACGGACACGCCCACCTACCATATAAAGCAAAAGGTTTATATGAGATATCTGGTGAACTATGGTATATATCGAGATGAAATTCTGTGTAGGGTCATGTTTCATTGATACGAGTTTATAAGTAAAAAATGGAAAACATCGCCCAATGGACACGTCCACCTCCCATATAAACAAGAGTTCAATAAAGCAAAAGGTTTATATGGGATATCTGGTGAACTATGGTATATATCGAGATGAAATTTCGTGTGTGATCATGTTCCCACTGATATGAGTTTAAAAGGCAAAAATGGAAAACATCGCCCATCGGACACGCCCACCTCCCATATAAAGGTTTATATGGGATATCTGGTGAACTATGGTATATATCGAGATGAAATTTCGTGTGTGATCATGTTCCACTGATATGAGTTTAAAAGGCAAAAATGGAAAACATCGCCCATCGGACACGCCCACCTCCCATATAAAGGTTTATATGGGATATCTGGTGAACTATGGTATATATCGAGATGAAATTTTGTGTGTGATCATGTTCCACTGATACGAGTTTAAAAGACAAAAATGGAAAAACATCGCCCATCTGACACGCCCACCTCCCATATAAAGCAAAAGGTTTATATGGGATATCTGGTGAACTATGGTATATATCGAGATGAAATTTTGTGTGTAATCATGTTCCACTGATACGAGTTTAAAAGACAAAAATGGAAAACATCGCGCATCGGACACGCCCACCTCCCATATAAAGCAAAAGGTTTATGTGGGATATCTGGTGAACTATGGTATATATCGAGATAAAGTTTTGTGTGTGGTCATGTTCCACTCATACGAGTTTACAAGTCAAAAATGGATAACATCGCCCTCCCATATAACGCAAAAGTTGAATATGGTATATATGATAAACTATGGTATATATAGAGATGAATTTTTGCGTCTGATCATGTACCACCGATACCAGTTTACATGCTAAAAATTGACAAGCTACAGCTCAGCTCAAAAGCTACAGCTCAATGTTGGATATGGTAAACCATATAGACAGTTATTAGATTAAATATTGCTACTAAGAGTTCCCAAGAATCAAATGGAAAATATCTCTTATAGGACATGAGCACCTTCCATACAAAATCGTAGATCTACAAGAAATCCAACTACTTTATGTTATTAGCTGATGAAAGGTGGGAGTGAATGCAAAAAGAAAGAGACCACATCCAACTGAACCTCAATGGACGCCCATAAAAAATTGATTATATCCTTTCAATATAAACGTAATGAGCAGGTGGCGATTGAGACAATACAATCCCTGCTGACGGGATCACAATCCACAAAAGTCAGGGAGCTACATATTTCCAAATGGCTGTTCATTTTCAAAGTGGAATCAGTCACGCGGCACTATATGTTGCTTATAGTAGCGCAGCAAGTACTTCTGGACTTTATATTGTTGAAAATTTCTACCCTCCCAAGTCTGTTGTTGAATCAGATTTTGTCTGGATTGAAATGAACATCTAAAATAGGAAAAGCAACTAAAGGCACATTATGATTTTATGGCACACAAAAAATCATCGATTCAATTATTCTTCCATAAATTGCAGAGCTTTAA
Source organism: Coelopa frigida (assembly GCA_017309665.1). Classification (NCBI taxonomy): domain Eukaryota; kingdom Metazoa; phylum Arthropoda; class Insecta; order Diptera; family Coelopidae; genus Coelopa; species Coelopa frigida. Next base: position 28,286,859 of record CM029565.1, on the reverse strand, counting down.
TGCGCACTTTCAAGATATTAGCAATGGCACAATGCTGCAAACACCAGAACTACTTCGTTTTGTAGAAACATGGGCCCCTATAATATTCCTAACTTCACTCTTATTCATAGATTAGACAATCGACACAAAAAAGGGTATAATCGTGTTTGGAATACGAATATAGCTTCCAATATATAATTTCTCTTTGAAAGAGGCCACAGTTGTGAAAATCGCACGATGGAGTTAATAGCATTGAAGTGTAATGACGCATTTTCACTAATTATTGATAGAAATTTACTGTTTTTCCTTTAATAAACGTTGTATGCAGGGTGTAGGGTATGTAAACGTCAGCCTGGCCGAAGTTAACGGCGCTAGTTTGTATTCCCCCCTAAACTTCCTGGTTTACTTAAATGTCTATTTATTTCTTGTTTTCATTATTGTAAAATGTGTTAATTTTCGTGAATTTAAATCAACACGTGGACAACAAATGGATGTTAATTTTTATACCCTTTGCGCAACAAACCCAAAGTGCAGCCGACCGTGAAAAGTCCTTTCGTGGAATTATTAGTTGGGTTCAGCAATTAGTTTTTTGCGTGGGTGGAATGTTCCAAATGATGGTATTTTTGGTTCCAAAGTGCCTTACAACATCATAATTTACACTTACAATGAAACAAACTAATTTTAATTCTCAAAGTTTTCTTCGATTAATAACAACTCCCTCAAATATGATGTAACAATGTCTAAACACCAAATTTTATTCTGCAAAAAGTTATAATTGTCTTTTCAACAGAATTTAAGGCTTGGAAATGTTTTTTCATGAATATACTCTGCCTACATTTTTCGTGAGTTGACACCTATAGTGTCGGACAAAAATAAAGCACGGACAGTAACTTGTCAGTATTTGCTGTATTAATATTTATTTAATAACTATCTAATCCATTATTTTATGTTTTTTAAGCATGAATATACATTTATTGATAGGAATTAACTTTGCTTTTGTACCATATTTCATTAAAAAAATTACACAAATTGCCTACACCTTTTGTACCTAAAACGATCCATTGTACCATTAACGAGAAGAATTGATTCAATTTCATGATCCACAAAAAATTCTCCAGAACTTTAAATATCATCCTTTTTTTGATAGTAGCATGAAAAATCGATTTATTTCTCAAGAAAATTTATAATCTGTGCCCATAATGCTTTTGTTCGAATACATTTGTGGGATTAAAAACGTGCCTTATATTACTTTTTAATAAAAATCTCATATAAATTAATGTTTTTTAGTAACTTTTTTAACGTCTACCTTAATCATAGCTTTAGATTATACATTACTCAACTACCGTCCACCACTTACCTTTACTCAGGGGTTACGTGCTCATGGGTGCACAGTATATAATTATGATCCTCGATGCCAATCGATGATGAAAATCCACTTAAGCTGCATACAGTCGCAATGGGTGGGTTGACATTTTTAAATACGTTTTTCACATCCTAATGAAGTAATCGTTCTAACTTGGAAAGGTTTATTTACTTGTTATATTTTCCTATTCATTCTGTCAATTCTTTCAATCGGTTTAGTTCTTCTGCGAGTGTTTCTTCGCCGGGGACAAAATAATTTTCCATTTCACTCCAGAAAACCCCAGATGGAGCAAAAACATTTAAAATATTTGCGAGACTTTTAATTAAGAAATTTTATATAGAAAAGACAAACCATCGATGCAGGACTGTTAACTTCATCACCACTTCAATTGTGGACCAGAAGTTGAGACTTAATTAGAGTTATTATTGAAATCCTGGCGCTGAAGGAATTCATAATCTTTGTCTTGGCATCAACTGCAGTAGCAGCAGCAGTGAAAGCAGTAAGCAGCAGGGTTGTCGTTTCGAATTTTTCGAGCGAAGTGTTCGTCTCGAAAAAGTGAAGTGAAACGGAGAAAAGTGAAGTGTTTTGTGAAATGTATTAATTTCATTCAATTCATCAATTCATCAGTACAACATACAACAAAAAGTACAAATTATTGGTCTTTACAGCCTTGGAGGAGCTTTGGCCCAGCTATTCGCAATCATAAAAAAACATAACACCGATACTGATATAATCTTTTCATTTAGGTCATTAGGCACGATGTTGTTGGCATTCTTAGTACTTGTTCGTCTTATCACGTCTGTCAGAGATTTTACGAGAGAATATCGCAACTGTATGTTTTTACAATAGATTTAAAAAAATCCATTAGGATTCCATTTTTGAAAAACGAAGTGTTTCCAAAAAAAGTGAAGTGCCGTAGTGTTTTGGGTCAAAGTGAAGTGAAACACTTCAATTGAAGTGACAGCGACAACCCTGGTAAGCAGAATACAATCAACATTATTACAACAATGTTAGCAGCAGAATCGCCCTCTTGTGGTTTCACACCTTGTGCTGCGCGCTGCCGATGCCCTGCTGCAGTCGCTTCCATTTCCCCCTTCACTCGAGGGGCTCAACAAGGTTGCGCGTCATTATCTGAAGTTTCCGAGTGTAACTGTCACACCAACCCGTACCGCGCCCCTTGCACTAATGCATCCTTCTAATAGGGAATTTACTTGCGAGGAAAATTAAGAGTACTGCGAAAACAGCATGGCGGTACTTCCTTCGCCGCCTGCGTCGGCGTCGGCATGACGACACTGCATGGTTTTCGAAGTCACAAAGAGTGAGGGAGTGAGTTATAGATACCGGGTGCCTAGGGCAGAGAGAGAATGCTAGAAAATTGAGTGAAATTTAATTTTTAATTTATTGAAAGTTTTTCCTCTAGTGAATTTCTTCTTGGAGAAATAATCGGTAACCAAACTGCAACGCAGAGATGTTTTCTTACAAAAACAAATATAAATGCCCACCAAATAGATATCCGGTTACTGGATTCCCGAGGTTCACTTTCAGTTCTATGAAACTATCTGCTCTCTCTGCTTTAGTTTTTTTATTAATTAATATTTTTTTCTCATGGTCCGGAATAAGACAAACTTTTTAACTAGCATTAAAAGTTCACTTCATTCTATAGTCCTTTCTCTTGCAATTCAGAACTCTGTACTCACTCCGCATCAAATGAGGGGAACTTTAATGGAGGATGAGAGTTGGTGACAGGGGGGTGCCTCATAGAGGATTTAAATGAAAATGAGAGAAATCGACAATTTCTTTTCAAGTTTTATTTTATCTTCTTTTAGCGGATTTTATAAAAAATCAAATCAGGTTGTGGCCAATAATATTCAAATCCCTTAATCTTTGTATGACTGAAAAGTAACACATTGACGGGGTTTTGTAGGAAATATCGATATAGAGATTTAAGAATCTTTCTGTAGAAATCAATTTGTATGAAGAAACGAAAAAATGGATCGAACTGATAAGAAAACGCATGAATAGTGATGGTCCGATACCGGCGTAATCGATGTCACTAACTTGAAAGTTATAATAAGACATAGAATCAATATCGGTGTCAAGTAGTACACCATTTTCAAGCAGATTTCAGAAAAACGTAAAGCGATTTCAGAAAATTATAGCAGACTTGAGGAAAAACAAACTTCAGAAAATCGTGAAAACCGATATGTTCGCTGAATCAATATTCTTATTTAGTAGCAATTTATTATTTTACCTCGCATTGCACTAAATGAAGATGACAAATGGCAAGAAAGCGAACTTCATCCATCGTAGCCAGCCTGTGAGCGACTATCTTCCTCCCACTCCTCTTTATATTTTTGGCTGTAGTGTTTTCGTTTCAAAGCATACTTTTTACACCCTACACCCTTTGGACAAAATGAATATGTCCTTCCGTTTGTAACACCTTGAAGGAGGGGTCGTAGGTATGGAAAAGTATATATATTCTTGATCAGCATCACCTTCTGAGTCGATTTAGCGATGTCCGTCTGTCTGTTGGTGTGTCTGTCTGTAGAAATCAGTTTTTTGACGAAACGGTAAGAGCTAGAGACATCAACTTTTGTATTTATAACTCTTATATGTATACGCTGCTTGTCAATGATATTGAGTTATCGGTTCCCGGACACGCCCACCTCCCATATAAAGCTAAATGTTTATTTGGGATATTTGGTAAACTATGAAAAATTAAAGAACTTTCATAGGGGTGTACTTAATTTTTTTGCCGTGAGTGTATAACGAGATGATATGTATTAGATCCATTGTAAGAAAAAGGAAATTCAAATTATGGTTTGGTTTTTAACCAAAAACTATTCAATACATATAGCATTCTCTTCAAAAAATATTTACCATTTATTTCACAGATTTCAAAATTTCAGATTTTCAAATCCAATCCAATAAAAAAAGATATCATAAGAGTTTTTTTGAAATATTATTGTCTCATTTAAATTCTGCAATCCCGAATTGTAAAGCTTCAATAATTTAAAACGCAATTGTAACTTCTGAATTCAGAAAATCTTGAAAATAATCACATTTAGAAAGTCACTCATCCGGTGGAGGAATCTCTGTAAAGCTTCTCACGATATTTCATAGTTAAGCAGCTTAACAGAAGTTCCTATCGCCATGTCCTTCCCCTACAAGAATCCTTTTCACGTTCCCGGCTTCTTATGAACCGGAAAATGTTGGACAGCCCAAATCTATTGGCGTCTTCAAGTGTCCTCAGCCATGGTTAAAATGTAAAAACTTTTGAAATCCCGTCCTAACTAATTTTGGATTTCATTCTTTCGCAGACATTCATTTGTACTTTTCTAACTTTTATCTCTTAAATATATGGACGGACTTCTAGGCACAGAAAACGTCTTGAATGAAATAAAAATAATTAAAAAAGTTTCATTAATACGCCGTAAAGTAGGCAACCAAACGATAGACATAAGATAACTGCAAAAATGGTAAGTGTCTGCAATGATGGTATAGCCAGACAGATAATGGAATATTTATGAGAGTGAGAGGAGTAAGCAGTTCTCCAAAAATTTGATAGAATTACAGTTCAATATACTGTGTTTAATATGCAGCCCTAAGCCAACGATTTTAACAATTCATATAAACCATCATAATGAGATGAACTTTTGAAAGCGAAATTTAAAGTGAGAGTAAAGAATATGAGAGATGAGATGAGAGTAAAGAAATACTTGATATTTTAAAATCAATTAGGTTTTTTTTTTTTTCTGCTCCACCAAAGACTTTGTATATTTATGTCCTATTCTACATATACCCAATATGATTGAGGTCAGGACTCTGCGGTGGTATTTTGAGTAAATTATCTTTTGCGGAATTGTTTGTTCACTACTCACTCATAGGCTACCACAGCCTTTATTACTTAATCTTCCCACACCACTGCTCATTGAATTACAGGTACTTTTTTCTGGTTTTTGACCTGAGAGCACTGATAGTCTTTAATGACGAGTACAAACTCAAGACCGTGGTGTTAGATAGAGTTAAATTGGGAGAGTTATCAAAATTCCAAAATATTGTTCCGTTCGTAACACATTGAAGTAAAATATATTATAATATTATTTTGGGCGGTTATATTAACTTCGGTCAAGCCGAAAATAACACTTTTATTTGTTTTATAATCACTATGTTTTTTTTCCTGGTATGATTCCACTTTCACTGAGAAACGACCTAATGATGTTCCAATAATAATCACATCAGCATCAACAAAATAAAAATCCTCAACCATTCGATAGTAGGGTTTTATAGAATTCAGCTGTTCGCACTCCAAAGGAGCGAAAAATCAAATCACTTTAAAAGAAACTTGCTTTCAGGGCTCTCTGTAGTTGTCTCTTCATCTGAAACGAAAGAAACATCTACGATGGCAGATGTTTTCATCCATTTTATCCCTTTTCATCCACCACTTACCGCACCCATTGAGTATCGACAAAAGGAGTTATTCATGTGCGAACAAGAGGGTGAACCGAAGAGTTGTTGGTATTTTTTTCGCGCGAAAGCAATAAATTGCGTTAGTTTGTGTGTGGGTCTATCTGTCTGCCCGATCAGTCTGTCTGCAAATATCTCCACTTCTTCAACCGCAAATTCCGCTCTTTCTCACGACTCGATGTGCCAACCACAAGAAGTCTTTATTATCCAATCTCGTTATAGAAGTGAGCTCTGGTTTTAAGACCGATATGGAGTGCTGCTTGATTTAGTTTTAAATCTATCGCTGAGGACGGTGGAAGCTTTAGGAGTAGTTAATGTCGAAACTAGAGCTCTCGATTGCCCGGGTACTCGATCAATACCCGGGTATTACCGGGTATTATCAGAAGGCACAGGGAAGGCAAATTAAATATGGAGCGAAAGAGGCACTAAAATTCCTCATATCACACTAATAATATATGAATTATTTTTTTTTCATAATTTTCGGGAATAATCTTTCAAGAAAAATAACTGCATCTAAATTTTGTTGGATTTTTATTTTTTTTATTATGAAATTCCACGAACATGGCGATATAGGGTGTATTTTCATGAGGTTTTAACCTTTATAGATACTTATTGAGAAAGATCTTTATCTCTAACAACATCTCTACAATTTTGGGGTTTTTTTAACCCCCACCTAATTTGTTTATATAATTGAGATTAAGAAAGTCAATAAAAGAGAATTTTTGAAGTGAAACTTCTATGGGCACGTTGTTTTCAAGGTAGCGACACGAAATGAGCAGAGACACTATTTATATAAAAATATACTGCGACATTAGACTATCTCTTTCTCACACATACTCTGAGTATACGCACACACACTCTGAGTCAGGGTTGCCGCGCCAGAACTTTTGAGCGAAGTCCAAAAGTGGAAAAAGTGAAGTGTTCTGGAGTGTGGTGAAGTGATGTTCAGAAACTGTTCAGAAACCTTATTTTATAAGTATTTAAGTCATTTTGCAACCGTTCATTGAACGAACGTTAAGTTTTATAAAAACGTATACATATATATTTTTAGGCATTCTTGGTTAAGTTTAAAAAGAGAACGCATCGAACATGCATGAATAAAAATTGAATTATTTGTTAAAAGTGAAACAAATTGTATTATTTCAAAAACATATCCTAAAATCACATCAATCATAAACATTTTTTGGTCCTTCGAGCCGGATGGCTAGTGCGAGAAGTCTATAAGCTTGTAGTGTGCATCACGAGGATCAACTGCAACGTAGGCTATGGCTCGTAAAAGTCATCATCAGAGCATTTTGGAGAAATAGTTCAGAGGATTCTACAGCCTCATATTCAGCATTCAAGTGGAACTGGTAGCACTCGTGTGGAGTCACAGTTTAGAGGATTCTACAGCCTCATATTCATTATTCATTTGGAACTGTTGCACTCGTGTGGAGTCACAGTTGGAGGAGTCTACAGCTCAACATCGTTATCAGAGTTCCATATTCATCAGAGGACCGCCTCAACAAGTTATCAACATTTAGTGAAAGAGCAAAGAATCGTGGTAAGCAGCCGAAATACATCGGAGCACCCCATACATAACCTCATTTCATCGGAGCACCCCCTACATAACCTCAGTTCATCCGAGAAGCCACATGTGAGCAAATTTCAGAGCAGTAAGCGACATATTGGTTTTTTTTTGTATTTGTAATCGTTCTAAGTTTGTACAAGATCATTCGATAAATTCGTTCAAGTTAACCTACGTTCAAATAATCATAATTGGTTCATATATATGATATTTCTAAGAATTGTGTCCTTACTTATGTTCTAAGAAACCACCCTTTCTTGGAACCAATTATTCTTTGAAACAGTTTGAGAGTCACTGTACATTATTTGCATTGCATGTTCATATCTTTTCAAAACTATTAAATACAATATTTATAACCATTATTTAACAACATCTCACATTGTAAACATTATATAAACATATCGAATAAACATTGTAACAAATTTATTATAAACAAAGTATAAAATATGGAGAATTTAAAACAAAAACGACGCGCTCTCAAAAGTCAACTCACTAGAATTTGTAATTTTTGTCAAAATCCAAATGCTTCTTTAGAAGATATTGAAGTACGTATAAGTAAGCTCGATCAAATTTATGAACAATTAGAGACAATACAAACAGAAATTGACACTCTTACAAGTCCTGAAGAACAAGACGTGGAAGAGTCGTATCGCATCGAAATTGAGGAGAAATATTTTGCAGTTAAATCAGTTTTCGTGGTGAGGTCACGCATAGATGAAGCTGATCGCACAGTAATTCAAAACAACACAATGAGTTCTGACATGACTGCCGCAGTGCAGACACTTGTGGATCATCAAAACACAATGAGTATCCTAATTGAGAGGATGTCAACCAACGCTCGTATTGATGAAACGCCAACACCAACAAATCAAAGTAATGAAACCAGACAGGTTCGTCACGAGATTCGATTGCCACAAATCGAAATACCAGAATTCGATGGAACGTATCTCAACTGGATACGCTTCCGAGATTTATTTGAAGCCATGATTCACTCGAGAACAAATCTCTCCGACGTGGAAAAACTCGAGTATATGCAAACGAAGCTAAAGGGAGACGCATTGTCTTTAGTCAAGCATTTAAAACCAACCAATGACAATTACAAAATTGCTTGGGAATTATTACAGAAAAAATATAACAATTCAAGCAAAATCAAGAAAGCTTATTTTGGATTGCTTTTCGATCAACCAATGATGAAAGCATCATATGCATCAGAAGTCAAACGATTTTACAACAATACAAACGAATGTATAAACGCCTTAAAAGTATTGAACGAGCCAGTAGAGCATTGGGACTCAATACTACTATTTCACATGGAGAAAAAGCTTGACCCAGAAACACTTACACAATGGTGTAGAAATAAGAAATTGGATCAAGAGACATCATTTGCACAATTTCTGAGCTTCTTAGAAGAAAGATTATTCGAACTTGAAAGTACTCAATCAAGCAGTACGCACTTTGCAAAGCAGCCATCAAAGACAGCGGTTACACAAGGTAACAAACAACATCAACCGAAAAACTATTCAAACGCTTACACTAACTCAGTACAATCCTGTCCAGTTTGTAAACAGAATCACTCACTATATTTTTGCAACGAATTCAAAGCATTGGATATCGACAATAGGATTAAAATAGTTCACAGCAATAAAATATGTTTTAATTGCCTTCAAGACAATCATGTTGCAGCTAATTGTAAACGATCATCATGCAAAATTTGTAACAAAAGACATAACACACTTCTTCATCGGCCAACAGTAAATAACAACAATAATCAACAGAATTCAATTCATCAGTCACATTCAAATTCAGATCAAAATGCAACATCAGTGAGCATCAACACAAATCAACAACATATTTCACTAACACTATTACCAACAGCAGTTGTAATGGTTCAAGATGGGAACAAAGAGTTTCAGCCATGCAGAGTTCTTCTTGATTCAGGTGCTCAAGTTACGCTTATTGGTGAAGCGTGCGCACAACGTCTTCGACTTCAAAGAAGGTACAACAAAACACTAATTTGTGGTGTAGGTTCAGATGCAAAACATTACACAAGAGGAAAAGTACAACTTTATGTTAAACCAACAACAGGTGATAGAATTATCACAACCGAAGCACTTTGCATGTCACAATTGACGCAAATGTTACCAGCATATGAAGTCAATAACAAGAAATTAGAGTATTTCAAACATTTAGATTTAGCGGATACTCAATACAATCAACCAGGTCACATAGACATAATATTAGGCGCAGACATTTACACAGATTGCGTGCTAAATGACAAACTCATACATCCTAGTGGGTCACCAACTGCAATTCAAACGATCTTCGGTTGGATGATGATTGGGCGGATCGATTCAATGCAAAGCCCACAAATATTAGCAGCACATGCAACAATCGATTTATCTGAGCAACTTAAAAGGTTCTGGGAGATCGAAGAACTTGAACACACAACAAAGATCCTTACAGTAGAGGAAGAGCAAGCAGAGCAACATTATCAACAAAATGTACAACGAGATAATTGCGGAAGGTATATTGTTAAACTTCCATTCAAAAGCAACAATATTGAGTTCGGAGACTCGAGAACTGCAGCAACAAAACGACTTAAGCATATGGAAAACAAATTTTGTAACAATATAAATTTTGAAAATGAATACAAGAAATTCATGAATGAGTTCATTGAATTAAATCACATGGAGTTAGCTGATGCTAACAAGAACAATCATACATATTTTATGCCACACCATGCTGTGATTAAGCCAAGCAGTACTACCACAAAATTGCGTGTCGTCTTCGATGGTTCGTGCAAGACGTCGAATGGATTATCACTCAATGACCATTTATTAGTTGGCCCCACAATTCAAAAGGATTTATTTACAATTTTATTACATTTTCGAAAATATAAAATTGGTTTTGCAGCAGACATAGAAAAGATGTACCGCCAGGTAATTGTACATCCTGATGATCGATCATTTCAGAGAGTAGTGTGGAGAGAGAGCAGAAACCAAGACATACAAGAATATAATATGAGAACAGTGACATATGGAACTGCTTGCGCTCCATTTCTAGCAACCAGAACATTGTATCAAGTATCACTTGACAATGCACACATTTATCCAGAAGCATGTCATGCTATTGCCAATTCATTTTACGTAGACGATTTTATGTCATGCACAGATCACTTAGAAACAGCAATCAACTTGAAAAATCAAATTTGTCATATATTAAAACATTCCGGTTTCCACCTTCGAAAGTGGTCATCGAACTCATCAGAGCTTATTGAAACTATTCCCTTAGAAGACAGAGAATCTACAAATCAGACAATCATTGATGACACACAAACAGTAAAGACATTAGGGCTGTTATGGGATACGACAAGTGACAGCTTTAAATACAGTGTATCATTATCTACAACACCCCAAGTGGTTACAAAACGCAACATTTTGTCAGATATTTCAAAAGTATTCGACCCTATAGGCTGGTTGTCACCAGTTATCATACCTATGAAAATCTTCATGCAAAGCCTATGGTTAAGAGGCATCAATTGGGATGAAACTTTACCAGCAGATTTATTAAACAAATGGTTGGAAATGCGCAATAATATCAATGATATTTCACAAATTCGAATACCCAGATGGTTAAAGGTAACCAGAGAGCAAGACATTGAATTACATGGTTTTGCTGATTCATCCGAATTAGCATATTCAGCAACAATTTATATAAAAGTAATAGACGAGAATGGCACAATTTCAACAAATCTCATTGCTGCCAAAACAAAGGTCGCACCAGTAAAGCAAATTACACTTCCAAGACTTGAGTTGTGCGCTGCACACTTAATGGTAAAATTAATGGTCAAAGTCAAACAAGCACTCAATATAAATAAAGCGCAATTATTTGGTTACTCTGATTCAACAATTGTACTTGCATGGATCGCTGATCATCCACGTCGTTGGAAAACATTCATAGCAAATCGAACATCACAAATCATAAATGTAATTCCTGCTCATCAATGGCGACATATAAAATCACAATTAAATCCTGCAGATTTAGCAACAAGAGGCATCGTACCTCAAGATCTAATCAATAACACGTTGTGGTGGCATGGTCCACATATTTTAAGAGAAAATACTTCAATTGAAAATGAAATTATTCAAATACCAGACAACGTCGATTTAGAAGAGAGAAAAGAAGTTGCAGAACATATTGCAACAACATCAGAAATCGATATTATCGATCGATTTTCCGATTACAATAAATTGGTTAGAATAACTGCATTATTATTCAGATTCACACAAAATTGTAAGACTAAAACATCAGAAAGGACAACTGGTTTTTTAACAACAAATGAACTTCGTACATCACATGACAGTTTAATAAGAAAAACTCAACAAAAAGCATATTCATCAGAAATAAAACAATTATCATCAGGCAAACAACTTCCTGTGAAGCATAAATTGGCTTCATTATCTCCATTTATTGATAAAAGCGGAATTCTACGCGTTGGTGGAAGAATTGAAAATGCAAACATAAGCTATAATCAAAAACATCCATTTATTCTTCCCAAAGACAGTCATTTAACAGAATTAATTGTTAAAAATTATCATATCAACTTTTTACATGCAGGAAGTAGACAACTTCAGTATTTAATAGCATTAAAATATTGGATTCCGTATGTTAGTTATGTAATCAAGAGTTGCATTTACAAATGCACGAAATGCATGAGGTTTCGTCAAAAATCATTACAACAACAAATGGGAAACATCCCTCATCATCGGTTAGAAACAACAGCAGCATTTATCAACACAGGTGTTGACTTTGCTGGACCGATTCAGGTACGATCCTGGAAAGGCCGAGGAAGTAAAAATTATAAATGTTGGATTGCAGTATTCATTTGTCTAGTAACAAAGGGAATTCACCTTGAGTTGGTAACAGAGCTATCAGCAGACGCTTTTATTGCAACACTTCGCAGATTCGTGGCGAGAAGAGGAAAGCCATCACATATGTTTTCTGATAATGGGACAAACTTTGTTGGATGCAACAACAAACTCCGAGAACTTTATCAATTCATGAATAAAAACAAAACTCAAGAAAACATAATGAAGGAAATGACAGGACAACAAATTGAGTGGCACTTTTCCCCTCCTTCCAGTCCGCACTTTGGTGGAATTTGGGAAGCTGGAGTCAAGTCAACCAAATTTCATTTGAAACGGGTATTAGCTGACACTTCACTTACATATGAGGAAATGTACACAACACTGTGCCAAATTGAAGGCTGTTTAAATTCGCGCCCATTATGCATTAAATTTGAAGGAGACACAGATCCTTTAACTCCCGCACATTTTTTAATTTTGAGACCAATGAATTCAGTGATAGATGAAGATCAAACAGAGTCAAAGATGAGCTGCCTTAATCGCTGGAAATATGTTCAACGACTTGTGCAGCATTTTTGGAAAAAGTGGTCCACAGAATACATATCACAACTACAACGACGTCCTAAGTGGTCTCAGAAAACTGCAAATTTACAACGAGATGATATTGTAATTATCAAAGAAGACAACCTACCACCTGCTCAATGGAGCATTGGAAAGATTTTAGATACACATCCAGGTTCAGATGGTCTTGTAAGAGTAGTCACAGTAAAAACGTCAAAGGGTATATTTAAGAGACCGATTGTTAAATTATCTCCCCTATTTTTAGATTGTTGAAAGCGGATCCTTTCAAAAGGGGCCGAGATGTTCAGAAACTGTTCAGAAACCTTATTTTATAAGTATTTAAGTCATTTTGCAACCGTTCATTGAACGAACGTTAAGTTTTATAAAAACGTATACATATATATTTTTAGGCATTCTTGGTTAAGTTTAAAAAGAGAACGCATCGAACATGCATGAATAAAAATTGAATTATTTGTTAAAAGTGAAACAAATTGTATTATTTCAAAAACATATCCTAAAATCACATCAATCATAAACAAGTGATTTCATGAGAACGGAGTCCAAGTCCCCAAAAACTAGTCATTTGGTGATGATCAATGACCAATACTTGAGAAGTGCCGAAGTGTTTTGATCAAAAGTGAAGTGAAACACTTCGATTGTAGTGCATTCGGCAACCCTGCTCTGAGTATAAGGAAACATTTTATGGGACGCTCGCAGTTGTTCATACTCATGCGTATGAGCTTTTCTCGCATTATACGCTTCGTAAATTTCAAATGAAGCCAATTTTCAATGAATATTATTCATGAATTGTTTTTAGGATTTGTTTGGAAATGAATTATTGAATTCAATAAAAACATTAGATTTTTTAAATTCATTTTTTAAATAAAATAAATGAAACATCTTTAATTTACATGTTTAAATTCGGGTCAATCGGTTCAATCAACGCGAATAAATCCGCTCATACAAAGCGCTGTAGAGTTTCTATGAATGAAAAGGAACATGTATTCACTTGCATCATTAAATGTAAATACAAATTTTAAATGGATCGAAAAGAAATGGAGCGGTAAGGGACTGCGGGAAGTGACTGAAAAATACTTCGTAAAATTCATATTTACTGACTTCTCTTATTAATTATGCTAAAACATCAGCAGAACGTTGTCACGATTGCAGAATGCGGCAAACGGTTTTGCGGAATAGAGTTATTGACCAACAATCAACCACTTTTTCTCAACGTTCATGAACAATAAGAACTAACGAAGATACGAGGAACTCTGAACATAGTCAATTTTTATATTCTGATTTCCATCATCATAAAAAAGCTCACGACGAGTTTATAAAAAAAAGTCATCAATAACCACTAACTAAACAAAACTAACTAAATTAAATCTAAAATGAAAAGATGCATGAAAAGTACTGTTTAAGTAATCCTACATTTCTAAAACAGTAGTATGTAACAAAATTTACTTAAACTCATTGTTTTGCTCAGTTGTCAGGTTAGACATTTGACCTTAAAAGTTGGATATTTGGTAATTAACGTTAAAATCTATATTTAAATGAAAAGTTTATGCTAAATAAATGCCAATGAACCATTTAAACTAACTGCATACTAAAGTATCATTAAATAACATACTGGATGTAGATGCAATGAAAGATTGAAAAATGTTCTGTCCGGTTAGACTTTTGAGCTACTGAATATTTTATTTTCGTTTGAAAAAGTAAAAAATTTCGCTCAATTAACTTCATACTGATTCCATCATTGACTCCAACGAAATTATTTCCACTCCATAGCTTTTTGCCACACCATCAGCCACGGTCATTAATTTACCACGTGGACCAACTATCAATCGTTAATTTCATTGCATTCCGCACTAGGGCGCAAAACCTTGAAGGTCATTAATTAAGACAGATCTTGAAGAACACGACAACGAACAGAATATTGAGGCAAGGGGCGTTTCTTCTTTTTGTGATTTATCCTTAGGTCCTTGAGATTGACCGCTTCGATTGCATGTTCTGGAAAAGCCGCACAGTTGTCAGAGAGGGAGAGCTCTTGCGGGTCGAGTTTATCGTGCTGTGTTTTCCTATAGTTGATCATGTATTCGAGCAGTAAAGTCGCCCTATTACCCGCAATCATCTTTCTTTTTTATGTATACCTATATCTATACTAATATATAAAAGAAGAAAGTTGTATGTTCGACTACAAAAAATCAGCTAAACCGCTGAGAATGTTTCCATTTTTATATTTTTACTGGTTAGCCACCATATCAGAATAGGACATATGCTATATAAATTTAACATTAATCATTGAGGGATTTAATTAAAAGAGAGTTTTCCATACAAAATTCTCTCTCTCATATTTCGTTGTCATGGTTTTTTGTTGTTATTTTTTGTTTGAGAAAAATTCCATTTCATGTTCTCTCTCGGTCAAATTCAATCTCAACTCGAATACACCACGAAAAGTCAAATTGACAAAGAAATTGACGTTTATAAAAATGAATTTACATTGTTTGGAATTGTTTTGGGCAAAAATTGAATAAATTAAAACCATGAATTTCTCAAAGATAAGACAAATGCAAATCATTTTAATTCTTCTACATAACTACTCACAATATTCTATCGTAAACTAGAATTATGCGAGATTCCTATTGGCTAAATCTAACCAGAAATTTCTAATTAAAATGTCATGAATTTCATACAATTTTTATTGGTTCAACAATTTATATTTGACAAATTTATTTTTTGAATTAACTGAATTTTTGACATATTTTACTCAAATATATTCATTTTTATTGCTGTAAAATAAGAGAGTATTTTCATAACTCCGTAGCTCACAACACAACGATGAATGTACACGTACATATATTTCTGTGGACATGCTACCACTTGACGGAGACAGGGAAGATTCATTTCAAAAAATGCAAAAGAATTATAGTGCATTCCTTGATATCTACGTAAATACGCGTTATTTCGCAAAAAGGACGATAATTCGTAACGACCTCTAATTTTTCGTTAATACGCGTTATTTCGCGAAAAGGACGTTAATTCGTAACGATCTCTAATTTTATGAAAACTTCATAATTCAACCAAATTTTCATGGAAATCTTAAATCTTTCATATCTCCGTTAATACGCGTTATTTCGCGAAAAGGACGTTAATTCGTAACGAAAAAATTTCATAATTCAGGCAATTTTTTATGTAAATCTTAAATCCTTCATATCTCCGTTAATACGCGTTATTTCGCAAGAAAGACGTTAATTCGTGACGACCTAAAATTTTCGAAAATTTCAATATTGGGGCAATTTTTTATGTAAATATAAATCATTCATATCTCCGTTAATACGCGTTATTTCGGAAAAGGACGTTAATTCGTAACGACCTCTAATTTTTCGAAAACTTCATAATTCAAGCAAATTTTCATGGAAATCTTAAATCGTTCATATCTCCGTTAATACGCGTTATTTCGCAACAAGAACGATAATTCGTAACGACCTCTAATTTTTCGTTAATACGTGTTATTTCGCGAAAAGGACGTTAATTCGTAACGACCTCTAATTTTTCGAAAACTTCATAATTCAAGCAAATTTTCATGGAAATCTTAAATCCTTCATATCTCCGTTAATACGCGTTATTTCGCAAGAAGGACATTAATTCGTGACGACCTCAAAATTTTCGAAAATTTCACAATTCAGGCAATTTTTGTATGGAAATCCTAAAGCATTGATATCTCCGTCCATACGCGATATTTCGCAAAAAGTACGTTAATTCGTGACGACCTATAAATTTTCGAAAATTTCAATATTGAGGCAATTTTTATGGAAATCTTAAATCCTTCATATCTCCGTTAATACGCGTTATTTCGCGAAAAGGACGTTAATTCGTAACGACCTCTAAATTTTATAAAATTTCATAATTAAGTCAAATTTTCATGGAAATCTTAAAACGTCTTGAGAGACGTTTAAGTTTTCGTTTTTGTCGCTGAACCATATCCCTGATGAAATATCAAATTAAATTAATGACAACTAAGAACTTAACAAAAAAATAAATAAATGCTGTGCTTTTGCTCATTTTGCGAGTATTGTTCTCAGTATTCAACTACTCCGATGTCCTCAAACCTGCTACTAAACTCTAACTATTATTTATTAATATCATTATTATTATTGGAAAAAAATACACATGTTATTCTGTTTAAGAAGCCTGAAGCAAATAAATTTAAATTGCTTTTTTTAATTAGATATATATGATTTTAAGGAAATGTATTGATTCGAAAGTAATTTCATCTGCAATTTGATTCTGGGGAAAATAGCCGCTGCGAAGCAGCAGGTATTTCCTAGTTAGAAATATATATATGTTTTATGCATGAACATGAAAAAAAGACTATGACTATTTGAACCATTTATTGGAATTGATTTATCAGATGGAAGAAAAAAGTAATAAATTCGACAATGTCGAATGGTAGGCAATTAAAAATTACTCCTTCTCTAATCATGTTCAATGAACTAAATGTCTCTAAAAATGCATCAAATGTAATAATTTCTCACTCTCATATCATTCACACAGCATGGCCTCGATCGAATTTTTCCAATTATCTTCGATAAACATTTGAGAAATTCAAATGTTTTCGTTTTAATGGAGAAGGACATGAGTTTACCATGCAGAAAGCCTCAGTCACCCAGGAAAATTTCACCGGCCATACCCTATATCTCCCTTTTTCACACAGAAATAAAACTGTCTTCATAGCTTTGGTGCATTTTGACCGAGACTAGTGATACTACTGATACTACCGCAGCATCGTTTTCAGGCTTCGAAATTGAATCTAGGTTATTTTTCTGTTTTATTCTTCAATGGTTCTTTCACTCTCTGTTGCTGTAGTCTCACCTATCTAAGTATCGAATATGAATTCAAGAACGCTAATAGTAGTTTATATAGTTTCGCTGCATTTATCAATTTACTAAATGGGTTCCAGTCAAATACCCAAAGCCACCAGAACTCAATTTCTTCGGAGGCTAATTTAGAAACCCCAGACACCCACGACCATTCCTCAAAGTCTCCCCCAGCTCCTGTGAAACCACGAACCTCAAGTCTGAGGTCGGATCTTGAAGGCCTGAGATTTTAATTTTATGGCAAATTTATGTAAATGGTTTCCTTTCACACACATAAACACAACTAAATAAAATGACATCTTTTTTTTGACAGTAGAAACGCCTAGAGAACAAATCCCAAGTTAATTTTCATTTTTCCCAGCTATTAACGGGTGTGTGGGGTGTCAACGGACATTGTGCTGAACAATTTTTCTTGGTTAGAATGATTATAAATAAAACTTTACACATGACTTTTGGAGTGTTATAGCAACCACACGAAAAAGAACATCATTAAAATCAAGGAACTTAAAACCAACAATAATTATTATATATTATCCTGTAGGACAACAAGAAAGCCATTGAGAGTTCCGAAATTAATTGTTTGAGTAATGGAACAATAATCACTATTATTATAAAGACCAACGACGACGGGTGGCATGAGGGTGGCTAGAGAGTGGACCAAATGACAACATTTTGAATTTGTTCTACCTTTTTGACTTTGAGAACAATCTGTTACCAAGCAACTTTTTGTTTTCGTCGCCTTTAGTAAAACATACTTTCGAGCAAATTCTTAAAAATTGAAAACCTAGAAAGTGAAGCTCATTTAATCTCAATAGGTCTAAACGCCGAACATTTCCCAAAATAGAAATTGGTTTTGGTGTAAGAATGTTTTAGAAAGGAAAATGATTACTCTACCTCTAATCTATCGCTTCTATTACCGAATATTCTTGCTTAGATGAATCTATTCTTGACGTGTAGTCTGTCTTCTTATTATCTCCTCTTCTTATATAATCTGGATGTAAAATCGCAATTAATGTATACATATATTCCACTATTTCTTATTGTATAAAAGTGAAAACATGTTTTGTAATTTTTCGTTGTGGACCTACTATTCTGAGGTATTTTTAAAAGAAATAATAGGACTGATTGTATATACATACAAAGATTAGGCATAAATCATACTGCATACTCTGGACAAGAACATCGCCAGGGGAAAAGTGTCAATAGAGGTCGTGTGAAAATTTCGCTGACATGTGTGAGTTATTAACGTTATATTATGTGTGTGCTATGGTGAGTGTGTGCGAATTCGGGTTTTGGTGGGCGGTCTTGTTTTGAGCTATAGCTGAAGTGTTAACCTGTGGAACATAAGATAAAGAAACTTAAAAATGAAGCTAAAAATAACCTACAGTAGCGAGCATAAAAAATGCAACGACTCTATAATGTCGAGTTAATCAGTCATATCTGAAACAATTGGTTGCTAAACCCATTCATATTTTCCCAGTATAATTATATACCCTTCACCCTTGATGCCTATCAATTACTGCATTATATCTATTCTAGCAAGCAAAAACATTTAGAAACCATTTAAATTTTAACATTAATAAAACACTAAATCAAATTTCATATTTTTCCGAAAATTATTGTTTTCGATTATTTCACACAGCCTTAAAGGTGTGGAACCAAATAATTTTATCACTTGTTCCATAGATATCAGTTTCCATTCTGTATCCATGATTTTTGGCATATCTTCAAAAATTTAGTAGTAGCACTCGATATCCAGTACGATAAGAAATGGTTAATAAACATAATTTAATGATTTTATAAATTTGTATCTTTCCTAGAACATTCAGGTTGAAGAAAAGCCCGATCTATATTCTTCCAGTTGCACCATCCAATGTCATCCGAAAGATGCCCCTGGACTTCCCAATCAACCCAATTATCATCACTATGCCTAACTGCCGTTCTCCATATATCTTTCAAACCGAAAGGCTACGCCATACATCTTTTCATCCAGCAGCCCCCCAATTAATATCTATTTTTGATTTCATTACTTCACACAGTTACCCTGCAATATTTATTTTAGGAGCAACAATAAACATAATTATAGTTAATTAAATTTAAATTGTAGGTGCTGATTTTTTAAAAATGTAAATCTTGCAAAGCACATTGGAATATGTCCTTCCTCCTTCCTTAGGACGCGTTCACAACGAACTGGCGACTCGAATTCATCATCGAACAGTGAATCGACGAGCGAATGTGATGCGAAATAGACGCGTTACTACATGTCCCGACTTCACACTCACTAAGATTTTGAAATTTGCTAATTTTGGTTACCATTAAAAACCATATCTTGCCCGGAGAAACTTGCATTTAATTAACCCTGTTTCTTCCCTCTCTCGGCATATATACATACATACATGTACATAAGTGCCCTGAGTGTGGGTGTATGGGTGGAGAGCAATAGCGCATGAAGTGGTGTTATA
>CM029565.1:28181774-28266618 GCA_017309665.1 Coelopa frigida | reverse complement strand
CGGCGGCGGACACTCCATCGATTCATCCGATCAATATGCGAAATGGGATTACAAAACAGTGTACGGTGAGCTCCATATGACTGAGTGATGTTCGTATGATTATTATCGAAGCAGTATATTGTAGCAAGGTCCAGATATACACCCATGTACAGGTGTTTAGGAAGAGCTATTATTTGAAACTAAATTAAACCCAACATAAAGCATAAATATACGTAAAATTCTATATTCTATCCAATTCACAAATATACAGAAATTACTCCCAACAAAATTGGGAATACGTCTATTGTTTTGAAGACATCCTAAATATAATTTTCAATAACAAAGATTACCTCAATCTCAATCATGTACAACTCAAAAACCACATTCAAAAAGCCTTCTAAAATACTATCGAAAACCATCACCGAGAAAAAGTTGACCAAATTGCTGCTTCTAATTATCCAAACTCAGATCATAGACGTAATGCACGCCTCAGGCTGACCTGTATATCCATATGGACAATGGTACTTTTGTGTACGTGTGTTGGTTGCTTGTTTATTGAGGTTACTGCTGTTGTTGCGATTCACTGTTGCTTCCATTTCACTTTCCTTGCCGCGGACAACAACATGGCCGTCTTTCGCAGTAGTTGCAGTTGTAGTAGTTATCATCATCATCCCCTCGTCTTGCCCGGAAGCTCCTCCCAGCCTTTGCTACTTGTGCTTTTCCTAATAAATGAAATGAAAAGCTCGAAACTAAAATCCAAAATAGAAGCTCATATTTCCGACTCGTTAGCGTCAATGCTAACAAGCATGTATCCTAAAAATGTACAATGTTATATGTGTAAGTTTGTACGATTGTTTGTGTACGTGTGTGGTGCAATCGGTGTGTTTGTGAGCTACTGTTACGTTTTGTTATGCATGCATCCGAAGCGAAAAACGAAGCTAATTTCAAGGCGCAAAACATCAGCAACAACACACATCCTTATACTGAAACACACTCACACTGGCACATATATACACTGATGCGCCCTGGGACTCACCGACTGACAGGCGCAAGAATAACGACTGCGATTTGATGATGACGCCACCACGACGATGATGACCGTGATGATGACGCCGAGGCCCAGGATGATGAGGATGACGGTGTGTTAGTGTTGTTGGCCTTGTTAGTGCCATCCTTGTTGTTGTGGCTTGTGATATTGTTACACTTTTCGGGGTGTTTCCTCCCCTCACACCCGCTCGCACCGTCACGCCTCCTCCTCCAGCTGCTTCTTTTTACAGCCCTTTAATAGGATGCAATAAAGTCGCCTTCGTTGCTGCTCCTTGTACTGCGACCTCGTCTTGTTGGCTCTCAGCGTGGTCTTCATCATCGTGGACCGACCTGACGTCCGACGTGGCCCACACGGCCCGGTCAGGGTTGCCACTGCTTAATAATAAGGTCGTTTCGCTTCGTTCTTTTATGTCTTTCATATATTTTAATTCGCTCGCTTCGTGGCTTACATTTGGAGATGGCTTAGTTTCTCGTTCTGGTACTCGCTGTAGTTGGAGTACATTGATGTGTTGTTATTGTTACACTAGAGCTCTTGGAGTACCTTCATCCTTCCATGACCCAGATTCTCGTTGATCCCTCATGTGCGCTCGTGTGTTGCTGCTTTTCGGACGGAAATGATTGCTCCTCGGTGTTTTTTTTTTTTGCATCCATAATGCAACACTTTTGGCGATGGCAATGGAGATAATGATTTCACTTCATAGTGACGATCACATTGTGGTGGGTTAGCTTACAGTTGGCAGGGATGATAATCGCGATGCAGATGTGGATAATGATGATTCTGGTTGTGATCATCGGTGATGTCATTATGACGAGGCAGCACAAACAATAACTGATGATTTCGGCGATGCTCCGGCTGATTCGACGCCGAAGACGATGATGACAAGTGTGGAGATGCAACGTGGGGCTCGTGAATTTCCACTCGCGTTGCCAACTGCGGTGATGGTGTCGTGTCCTCCATTCGTTTTGTTTCTCGTTCGCCGTGGGCTTCGTCTGATTTATTGGATCGGAAGGCAAACATTTAACTTTGGAACTCTGATGTGTGTCATGCGGGGTGACGTCGCCACAATCATCTTCATCTCGCCCTCTCCCTCACACACTCCTTCCACCATGGTTTTAAAGCCATGAAAACTTTGCACCTAAATTTAAAGATCCTCGGGCCGATCGACACTCTTCTGATTAATTGAGTTTTCAATCGCACTCCCACTAGCGATAAATATGTTGATGGTGTGACTGCAGAAGATATTAATCGTCCCCGTGTGGTTGCCGAGAAGAAAGTATGTAAAGAGCAGTGAAATCCTTTTATTATCCCGCTTTATTATGGCTCTTCGTCTGGCGGCTTGTCGTTTATCGCATTATCGCCATTCACTTTTTCATGGCATCATAGAGGAAACAGCAACAGCGAACCACCTGCCAATAACTCTGGTGATGGCAACATCAGCGTGGAGATTTAATTTTTTATTGGATCATGTTTTCAATTAATTATTTCGGTTTGTGTTTATTTGTGTTTTTTGTTCGCGTAATTAATTTCAACTACCATTAATAAATGTTGTGAAACCGATACCAGTAGCTGGAACAACAACATCATGACGAAATAGCAACAATAATGACAACGGCATCAACGATATTAACTCCAACAATAACAATATGAATCGTTTCGAATAATCGATTTCCACGATTTCTCCTTCATTACGAAAAAAGGAGATGCGAAATTCCATTCATCCGAAGCTTTTTTAGAAAGTTTCCATTACTGTTTTAAAGATTGGGATTATGAAAAATGTTATTCTTATCTTTAAAACCAGGGAAATTTTACTTCTGATAATTATATTTAGTAATAGTTGGAGTAACTAGATATGATTATAGTCGATAGATTTATTTTTATTGATTTAATATATGTATATGAAGAACAATGTTATTAATTTTTGGACTCTACCTCTGTTCCAGACTTAAAGTCGACAACAACGGCGGCGCCTGGTGTCCCAAGCACATGGTCTCGCGCGGACTCAAGGAGTACCTGCAAGTGGATCTGCTTCAGGTACACGTGATCACTGCCATCCGTACGCAGGGTCGCTTCGGCAAGGGTCAGGGCCAGGAGTACACAGAGGCCTATGTGCTGGAGTATTGGCGACCAGGGCTCGAGAAGTGGCTGCGCTGGAAGAATATCCAGGGGAAGGAGGTGAGAAATTGGCAAATATTTTATTTTATTATTTTACATATTTTGTATAATAATTTTCTTGAAAGTACATAGTTATATAATTTTGAGTTATAAAAACCATACCCTATTATCGGTTATCGATTCCTGCATGCCCCAGAGTTTTCCCTCCCATTCCGTGTCATTGTCAAAGGTTCCTTGTAACCTGTCCCACGAGCTCGTCTCGCATTTCATATTAATCGATCAAGATGATAATCGAGCGATAACACCTACGCCAGCCCATTAAATGTCTAAACATTCGCCGGGCTCCGTGCCTTTTAATCGAAAATCTCCGCAACTCGCGATCCCTTTCTCTCGGCTGGTGTTCCCACACCTTCCCATCAACCGGTCCCCCCTCTCTTTCTCCTGCAGATGTCCCCTTGGTCGCCCCGCATTAATAATCGATTCCTTTAGATTTCAAGCGCCGATAAAGCGCATCCAACCATGCGAAAGCCGCGGGAGGAGGCGTGGATCTGCTTAAGTTTCGATTTACGTGTGAATTATAAATCGAGTGGGTGTCCGCCTTCCCGCCCCTGGCCCGACTTCGCCCTCCCCCATCCTCCGGCGGAGGTGGCGGCTTCGACTCGGCCGACACCGATACCGACTCCTGCTTGGCTCAGATTTATGAGCGCAATTTTCTCTAGCACGCCATCGCAATTCAATTTCAAGACATTTATTTTATTTATTCGCCACGGCGCCCCCACCTCCGTTTTGGCACTCCTTGGCCCACTGCCTACCCCCGTCCCACCCCCTCTCTTGCTCCGTCCGCAGATGTTTATCTCGTGCGCATCGCTGCGGTCTTTGTTGTTGTTCCTCTCGTGTCCTCATCCTTGCTTGGAGTTTTTGTCTTATGTGTTTGATATTTGCTTTGTTTGTACCTTGTATCCGATAGTGAGTGTCTTGTGTTTTGTATCTTGCAGATACTGCCGGGCAACATCAACACATACAGCGAGGTGGAGAACGCGCTGCAGCCGATCGTTTTCGCCTCGAAGGTCCGGATATATCCCTACAGCCAGTACGATCGGACGGTCTGCCTGCGGCTCGAGGTCGTCGGCTGTTCCTGGGAAGGTGAGTGTCTATCCCGCAGATACGCTCGGCGCTCGTGTGCCGAAATATACGTTATTGCTTCACCTAGGAACAACAACTCGCATCCACAATGGCAATTAAAGAGAGATATAGAGATAAAAGCGGCGAGAGAACGTGCACAAAATGCGTAGAAATGAATATTGGAAAAATTAAAACAATTCATCTGCAGATCGACTGCGGATGCATCCAATGGATGCGAACCGTATGCTCCTTGAGTATCTGCTTAACAACCTCCCTCCCTCCTTCATCCTCGGTCCTTGGTCCATCCGTTTGTTTGGCTGCTTGTGCTCACGTCACGAGATGCTCGGGCATCGTTATTTATGGCCCGCGGTTGTGGGTAATCGTCGGAACGAATTCACATTCATCGGTAATCGCTTTGTGTATCGATTGCATTCGTGCACTTGATGACTCTCTTTTGTCTCCCACTCCTCCTTCGCCCCTCCCAATTGCTTCATCCGACTCGTCGTCTTCCATTCGCCATCGAGTGCAGCCAGTTAATGAGATGCAGTGCGTGGGGAACTCCAACGAGCGATCGATAAATCATGTCAGATCTATCGATAGCTCGTCGATATGCACATGTGCGATTGGGCGTGTTTAATCGATAGATGTTTCAAAAACTAAATCAAAAGAAACATGTATCGATATAATCTCCTTTTCGATAAACGACGATTACATCCTTCGATCTCAGTTATATTAACATTATCATTTTCAAAAACTATCCACCTATATCTCTGGCAGCATCTGTTAATATTTCCATGTGTCAGCGTGGCCAACTGCTGAGAATGTAATTTCATGAGATTCTGTAGGCTTCAGATTTGCATGGGTAAATGTTGCGTAATGTTGAAAAGTGATTGTAACTAATGGATTACCATTCGCACACACATACACTAATACAAACACCTGCGCCAGGGTCCAGCCGCCTCAAACCGATGCTGGACACGCACAGATTCGAAGCTCTAATAAAATAAATTAAGTCTCAGCTCGAGCTTGAGTTCATTTAAAATGCAAAGAGCATTTTAATAGAGACTCGCATCCGTCCACACCACACTCGTCTGCGAGAGTCAGATACTCGAGGCGGATCGATGTCTGCAGCCGCAAAACAAGCAGCTCCCCCCCTCCCCTCGCCCACACGACCTCTCCGCTCCACTTGGACGTCGGGCTCTGGTTCGAGATCGCGCTCGATGTCGGCCGGGATCCGTAACCCTGACCAGCCCCGGGGGAGCGGCCCAGTTCGCCCAGAGGGTGGCGGAGGCGGCAAGAGTCTGGAGTGAAATGCTCGGAATTCGTTCAATTTGTTCTTCTGTTGCCTTCGACAAGTCGGTGTTGTTGCTTTTCCTGCTGCTGTTGCGGTTGTCGTCGCTCTGCAACAATTGTCGTCTTGATGGTGCGTTGTTGCTTTTCGGAGTTGTTGTTGTTCGGAGTTGCTCCCGCATGCATGATTTGTTGTCACTGCCATTACAGCAGGTGTGTGTCGTTCTCTCTCCTCCTGCTTCTCACTCTATTCCGCTTGCGCCACTTGCGTATTGCACAGTTTTCTTGCTCTCTGTTGAACTTTCTCTCTATCATTTTCTTTCCTTCTCTCCCTCGTCCCTCGTTCGTCTCTGGCAACTGTTGATTTATTTGGCCGGAGCAAATATTATTTCTATTCACTGAACATGTTGACCAGGTTGACCATATTTGACCGACGGTCACTCAACCCTCACGTCCATCGGTCGTTCTTCACTTCCACCTCTTCCTCGCAACCGCCCACCACACTCCATGGTGGTTGCGTTTGGACGGTTTCCCTCGGTTGCATCATAGTGTAGACGTCAAATATTCTTCGTCGACTTCCGTTTCAATGATCAGAAGAACTTCTTCCCTGGATTTTCTCTCTAGGTGAAGGTTAAACTCAACTGCGAGAAGATTCCTCCAAGCTTGAGGAGTTTTTGAGTCATCGATGGTTACGATCATCTTCCAATAACCGAAGCCACCGTCTTTCATCTGTGTCGCAGTCCCAAATACTCTGGTGCATTCTCCCTCCAACTTTGTCAACAATTGCGTCAACTTTTTATTGACTTGTCGAGTGAGAGCCACTATAATAGTTTCTGTTTCACTCCCTCGCCGCTTGCATTGTTTGCATTTCTCGGAGCTGTCATCAATCGGACGGCAATCAATGCAC
Source organism: Coelopa frigida (assembly GCA_017309665.1). NCBI lineage: Eukaryota > Metazoa > Arthropoda > Insecta > Diptera > Coelopidae > Coelopa > Coelopa frigida. The sequence goes on along the minus strand of CM029565.1, from coordinate 28,260,160 downwards.
CAACTATTTACACATTCATTCAATTAACTGACTTTCGAGTTGACGCCGAAATCTTCTCGAGTCGCAACAACAACAGCAGTCATGCAACAACATTATTTCCAACAAAAGCAACGACATCATCCTCTCCCCGACCTCGATCGATTTGATTTTGTCGATGGAGAAAAAGTCCCTTCGAGGGATTTTGATGAATTTTTAATTTATTATCCTTCGGTGCGGATGAACGGTGCAGCAGGAGCCGTAGAGATACGGCGCGAGGACTTTCCCGATCTGATTGTCATGTAGCAACAGCTGCGACGATTGGGGACGGATTGCGAATCGGATGCAGATGGCGCCGCTGTCTGTCCGTCTGTTTATTTGCATTCGTATAAGTGAGAGTGCTTCTTTCTGTGTGTGCGTTCGAGTGAGAGAACGGGACATTTTTATTTTCCTTACGAAACGATGTGCCAGAAGCTGTGCGTTACTTCGTGGCCCACTTACATTGTATTTTTATCGATCCCGTACAAGACCGACGATGGAGGAACGTTTCTTTGGGTCGGATTCGAGTATCTTTAAACCTGCTTGAAGCCATACCTAATGCTCCCCAACTTTTCAGATTACTAATCAATTTCCCTTCATGTTCTTTTCTCCCCGCCTAGAGGGCATCATCTCCTACAGCATCCCCAAGGGGGTGCAACGCGGCATGGAGGTCGATCTGTCCGACAAGACGTATGACGGACACGAGGACGGCGATCGCTTCGTCAATGGCCTCGGGCAACTGGTCGACGGGCAGCGAGGCAAGGACAACTTCCGCACAGACATCCACGGTTTTGGCAAAGGTAAGTTTTAATTTTAACCGAGGTGAATATTGCATGAAGCAATAGTTTCGCATAAAAGTGACATACTAAAGAGAAATATCAAAGTAGGTCTTAAAGAGATGATGATGATCTTTCATCATTAAAAAATTTTTGTATTTCAGTATTTTTTTTATTGTTTTATTCATGCATGGCGGGGCCGTGGCACAATGACTAAGAGCGTACGTGCCTGCGAGCCAGCGGAGCCGGCACCGACATCATAACTTTTTTTTTACGGCCTCCTCCTTTCGGCGAGTAATGCTAAACTTCCGAGAGTATTATTTGCCATGAAAAAGCTCTTACCCAGCCGGTCGGATTCTGTATTAATCTGTAGGTCTCTATCATTGGTGTAAAACATTACAAACGCACAACACCAATGATAAAAGTAGCTCGGTCAAAACCCCTCGTAGGGCTAGTGACGTTCCAATACCGGTATGTAGTCGATGCGAGTAGTCAAAAACAAAATTTCAACTAAAAATCGGTGCGGAAAGAAGTAATCGGGTTAAAAAGTCGGTATAGTCATACTCGTACTCATTTCACATATACATACGTACATATTCACACGAAAACCTGCACTTTTAGCGCCTCTAGAAACTAAAAACTGACGTAATGTAACAGTTAACAGTAAAATATTATATGCAATGAAATATTATGTAGATTATTTTATTTATTTATTATGTTTGATCCATTTAAATGTCTAGGAAATCATCTCAACCTGTTGTTAGTGTTTGAATGTTTGTAATGCATTTTTGCATCAAAATTATAAATAAATAAAATATTTCAATATATTGTCAATTTAGTCGGTACCTTCAAATTATTTGTAACAATTAGTCGATTCGAAAAATAATCGTTTATCGTGCCATTTACTCGAGTATATGAGTATTTTTACTCGTACTTGGACGAACACTACGTAGGGCTGTGAAGGCCAATAATTTTTTTTTGTGTTATTATATTGTTTTAATCAATGAAATTTTAATTTCTTTAGCCTCATTGGTAAATGGTTTAAGAGAAATTTATATAGATTAGTATATATTAAGTTATATTTGTAATAGTGATATTATAAAGGGCATAAACAATTAAAGAATAGATCCACGGAACTTGTTTATAAAATTTCCTTAGCCTAGGGAACCAAAAATATGTGCCAAGAAAGGCTTGAACAAAACTACCGAAAAGGAAATTATATGAATCTACAGTGAAATATAAAATAATGAAAGCGAAGGTAAAAATTTAAGTTTCCGGGATCCTTACAAAAGCTTAATTTTTCACTCTGCTGTCATCGCTATGTTGTTATCGTCATTTTTGTTTTTTTAGTTGTCGTTATGATGATCATGGTTGCCTCACGCGTTGTTGTTTTTTAATTTCATGCTGTTAGCATGTTGGCAACATCGACAGCAAAAGGCAACTCCACTCAACTCGCATATTGTTTGGCGCGAGCCAATGAGCCGGCGTTGCCGTATGTTGCCACACTGCGTGTGGCGCGCACAGCGACGATAAGTTAATGGAAAAATGTTATTATTTGCGAAATTTATGAAGTTGTTCGCCGAGTCAATCACTCCATGTGCGCCTCGACTCCACTGTCCGACAGCGCGACGATGGTTTGACAGTCGGCTCTCAGTAATTTACGTCCGAAGGATTTTACGCGCAATGCGAGCGGGGCAGCGGGGAAAGTTATGAGCATGTCCACGACGAATGCAATTGTGGAAATTGTAATAAATTTGTTATCCCTATCCATAACCGTTGTAACACGTCAATCGAAAAGACAGCGGACCACCAGATAAAGACTGTGGGTGGTTAATGGGGGCATGGAGTGAAAACTATCATACCATTGTTTAGAAATGGAGATCTCTATCGGAAGAAAACTAGAGGACAAATTTGAGGAATAAATAAAAAATATGAGTAGAAATAAATTGTATGAAAAAGAAGACGTAAAGAAGGAAAAACAATGAAAAAAATTACATTTTCTAAAGGAAAAGTAATAAAAATCTTTATTATAGTTATAGTCAATTAGTTAGTTAAATTATAGTCAAATAGTTCTATATTCCACTTAACATGTTTGGTATTAGTTTGATGTAGCACATTCAACATTTTCAGACTATTATAAACTATTATAACTATACTATTATACAAATAGAAATTATTGGTCTTTACAGCCTTCGAGGGGCTTTGACCGAGCTACTCAGCTGGGATGAGAGCTTCTTCATGGCAAGTAATACTCTCGGAAGTCTGCCATTGCTTGTTGAGAGGAGAAGGCCGTAAAGAAAAATTGATGTTGGCGGAGTCGGGTGCGAACTGGCAATCGAACCTCGGCCTCGTTGACTCGATGCCTCGTAGGCAACCCATTTAACCCATTAGTGCATAAGGTTCCCTGGCATAAGTTTTCAACTTTTTTTGTTACTTTCAGAGTCAAATACGACTACTAAAATATTTTTAAAATTTTGGTTAAAATAAAATTTATTAACTTTAGTTTTAAAGGGACAAAGTTGAGCAGTTGGCATATATAAAAAAATTTAAGCATTATTTTGGTTGATAACATTTTTTGCACTTAAAACAAATAAAATTAGACTTCTGGCCACAATTTACACAGAGATTATCAGTTTTTGAGCAATTAACTATATTTTTCTAGGAAAACGGTAGTCAGTATATTATCTGATAAATGTCGTAGAAGTCATCATCACTATATTCCAATTTTGGCTAATTTAAGTCAAACTAATTTTTAGTTGACAACTGTCCTATGAGCATAGTGTCCATTGGCTATTAGGTCATCTAGTGTAAATACTAAAACTTAGCAACAACTTATTTCTACTTGAATATTTTATTTATACATGTTTTTAACAATATTTAACCAAAATATTGATATAAAATAACCAAATATAAATTTTATTTCGTTTTTACTAACTCGCCACGAGTTCTGAATTTTTTCATTTAATTTTTGCCATTTATTAAACAAAAATAACCACATTACGCGAAAAATATCAAATCAATTTGTGTAATTATGATAAAAGATGTAAACGAAAGTCATGATCACCTAGATTACAATTGGGGCGTACAGTGGAAAAATGTTATTGTCCCTTTAAAGGGACTCTATGCACTAATGGGTTAACCACTGAGACACGGCTCCCCCTAACTATACTATTATAGACTATATAAAAGGCCAACATTACTTAAATCGCTGAACAACTTTCTTTTCAGGATACGAATGGGTTGGTTGGCGTAACGACACCCCTTCTCTGCTGGGCCGGCCGGTGGAGATAACCTTCGAGTTCGATTCGGTGCGAAACTTCAGTGCTGTCATCCTGCACACGAACAACATGTTCTCCAAGGATGTCCAGGTGAGTAGATTCTATATGTGACACTGACAATACACGGAGCCGTAATCTACCGCTGCGACCTTTCAAGCAGGAAGCACAATTGCAGCTCGTCGGTGGGCGAAAATGTCCCCCGTACCATCTGGTTGTTTACCGAATACTTCCCCAATCGATGAGCAAACAATTGCCCAATACTGGCCGTTTGAATGGCTGAGCGTGAGTTTACAAAGATGATATGACATAAGTAAAGAGAGTATACCGGAAAATAATTAAATTGTCCGAAGGCACTCGAAACTGTCAAATCGTCGATTACAAAAGAAGAATTGAACACGGCAATTCGTTCTGTGATACATGGCTATAAATAAGTATGTTTGTATTATTTTTAGTGAGATATGCTCTCTTTGGAAGATATCATTGAAGTCACACATTTTCATTTTATATCAGTGCCTTGCTGTGCAGTACCTGAGGAACCCAGGAGAATGATCGAATTTTATCAATGTTTGTCTAGACCCAAACTTGTTAACGATATCAGCACATAGATCGGTATACCCTTTCCAGAAAAACATTATAACAAAAATCAACATCAACATTTCGGTCGTTGCACCAGGCCACGAGCGAAGGGTACTTAAAATAAATTCCCCCGTCCTCCTGGTCGACCATAATAAAGTTTGCTTACATTGGCGGGTAAACAATTCGATTATATTTTTATTATAAATTTCTACGCCGCTGTTTTACCTCATTCCCCCCTCTTTCGGATTTTCCATCACACGATACGTGGTCTGCGATAGGCCTCGGAGGGTACCTGGAGGTGGTCGGTCGGTGCCTCCTGCGTTTGCCGCCGTTGTGTCTGGCAGATTCACTCGGGTACTCGATTGTTTACTCCACTCGGTTGTTGTTGCTGCGGTGCTCGTGGTGGTGCTATTGAAGCCCCTCGTCTACTCCGAAGCGCATTTTTACAGTTGAATGTTTTCCTTTATGGTCGTTGTTATTTGTGAGCTGTTGAAATATAATTGAACTGTTCGAAATGGAGTTCTATCGAGTGTTTAGTTAACGAGGCCTTCGATTTGGCTTAGATCTGCGGATTCTTTTTGGATTTTGTATTGTTTGCAGAGGGCCCAGAAACACTTGAGATGTCACTTCATCGTGACGACTGATCGTAAGATCGCAGATAATACCAGGTAGTCAGATCGATAGAGGGAAGGTTTTGGTAACTGGGGTGAGAAGCAGGGTATTCGGGAAAATATTGAACAAATGAAGAATTCGACTCTATAACATCTGGACATCTGATCATGAATTGCAATTTTATTGCAAATTAAAAAAATTATTAATCTTTCCATTACGATAGTTTTTATTACGAGAGTACTTGTAAAAAATTGGACTCACAGTAATATTTGTAACATAATCAAAGTATCAAAAGTACAAGAGTAATGTGTGTAACAGGATCCAGGTTTAATTTTAATAAATAAATAGTATTGAAATAATAGCATTCTATTATTCTTGGCTTTTATTTTGAGGTTTCCAATAACCTCAAAACTCAAAACTCCAACTATATATAATAACTCCAACTCCAAAATATATATAAGACGATATTTCTATCAAAGTAATGTTCTTTTTCTAAAGTCTTTGAGTTCAATTCCATAAAATACAGGAAATATAGAAATTATTTTCCAACTTTTTGATTACATAGCCGACTTTTATTACAGCGGATTTGATACAGATTACTTACTGCCATATTGACCTCGGATTTCCCTTGCAATTATGTTTATATTATATTTCCCATAAATTCCGCCATCTCCGTACTTTCGGATTGAGTTTTTTCTTCCTTTCACTGATAATAACAAAAATAAAAAAAATCACCTTCTCATAGAAAGCCCGCTATCGAGCAGGTGTTCATTAAACATTGTCGAATTAAACATAAAGAATTAAACGAATGAGAGAAAAATGAAATGGAAGAAGATATTAAGATTACAATTCAATTAGCATAAATTGTGTTGCTATCGCATCGCGGAGATCGAAGTCACGCGCAGACATTTACGATTTATTGTATGAGGATATCTTTATCACAAGCAATGCACATTTGCGTGGAAATATATTTCGACTGGTAAAAAGTAGTCGCCAATGACGAGTACTTGTACATAAAACCGCTCGGCTTCCTTCCGCACCTCATAAGCCTTGCCACGCCCACCACCTTGAGCGAGCAAAGGCTCGGTGCGCCCGTATGGACAACAACGTGAACGACGGCAGGCACATGGACGAGGGAGAAACAACATTACCACATTATTTTGACGTAATTAGACGTCTGCTCCATCAGCATTCGGCGTCCGGGCGTCGGTCGCCCCGCAGTCTGTCCATTCCCTTCAATGACTCTTGCCGACTGCATGTCTGTCCGTCCGTCTGTCTGTCTGTCAATGCATCTATCTCTGTTGGCGGTTCGTGCTGCACGGGTCTCATTTGCATTTGGCGCATTCCGGGTCTCCTGTTGACGGAATTCGCGGACGTGAGCAGAATCTGTAGCGAGTTATGCCAATGGAGTGTGAATTATCCGTTGTACCCAATAGAGACGAGTGGCAACGATTAATAGTGACTACTGTCAATGTTGGACAGATGGTCAGATGTACATAAAATTATGTTGCTTTACTTTTAAATTTTTTAATAAATTTTTTTCTGAAAATTGTATTATTTTCTTTACTAAATTATTGAATGAATTTAATTTATTGCATTATTCTTTGCCATGTTAGAGTTTTTTGAGTTATATTTTTATTCAGTTATAATTTATCATCGTTGCATATGAACGAACATAGTACCGATTTCGTTCTCGCGCTCTCCCTCTCCCATTCACTATCCTCTATTTCTCCTTTTTGTGCGTCCGTTCTCCGCTCACCTTCGACTTCCGGTGCCCTGCATTTATGGCTTAACAATGGCAGGCCCAGCCGGCTTCCGTATTCGCCGCCGACGAGTCGTGCATTCGAATCTGAGGCTGACCGACTCTTCTTTTATCGTTCGCTACATTAGAATTCCACTCATTCACTTCTCTCTTCCTTTGCATTGTCGCCGTCTTCGCGGCCGCACAGGTGTTCGTCCACGCCAAAGTCTTCTTCAGCATCGGGGGACGGCACTTCGCGGGGGAGCCGGTTCAGTTCTCCTACATGCCGGACACAGTGTTGGATCATGCGCGCGATGTAACCATCAAACTGCACCATCGCCTGGGCCGCTACCTGCAGATCCATCTGTACTTCGCCCTCCGCTGGATCATGATTAGCGAGATCACCTTCATTTCAGGTAAGTAACGATTCTTATCAGCTACCATAATTATGAAACGTTATTGGTTTTAAAATACAATCGATAATTAAAATAGGGAATATACAAATAATTTACAATAATATTTAAAAATAACATTACTTACAAAATACGAATTATAAATCAATATGAAAATATGTATTTATCATTTGCATTAAAAATATCGATTAAACATACACACAGAGGAAAACACTTTCAGTACAAAACACTTTAACATTAAATGTTTTCAAATTGAAAGTATGTTAAAGAGAAAAATTCCAACACTTTCAATTCAAAAGTGAACACTTTTAAATTTAAAGTTTTTACCTTAGGGCAGGAAAATGTAAGGGAAAAAAGTTTTCGGAAATACCGAATTGGTTGATCAAAAGGAAACATGGAATGAAATTCTCTAAAAATTTATGACGCTTTCAAAGAAATATCTCAATTCAGCACATCACTTTGGCTTCGCGCCAACATTCGCCGTTCGCACCCGGTTTCCTACTACTATTTTTGTGCTCTCAACCTCATTTCTGTATCCTACTACTATTTTTGTGCTTTCGTCCCCGCCTCGGTATCGTACTACTATTTTTCTGCTCTCGCCCGTTCAACAACTGCTTTCGCTACTTTGTTCAATTATTACTTTGACAGCCGCACCAAAGTTGAAGTTTATTATTGTTCTCACAACCCCCGTCCCACTTATCACCCCTCTCTTTCACACAGGCATCACCCTCACCCCTCTGCCCGCATCACACACCATCCAGCCGTGAAACACCTCGGATGTGTGTCAGCAGCACACGAGGTGAGAAACCGACAAAGGCGTCGGCTGCCGTTTCTAAAGCTCCCTTGGCTCGGCGCTCACCCACCTCTACCTCATTCTCTGTCCCTCTACTCGCTCTACGGCTGCTCTCGAGCAGGCTTTGTCGCAGGTGTGAATTTTTCAATTAAATTGTTTGCCAGACAAATAAAGGCTGCAGCAACAACGAATCAAAATAACAACTACTCGAACAACAACACCGAGCGAAATGACAACAACTCTCATAACAACAATGGCAAGGCAACAGCAGCAACGTGCGAGCATCCAAATACTGTTTGGAGGCGAGGAACCGGTGTCGGGACCCTGCAGGCGGCGAGTTAGGAGATGGGGCCAAAGTTTGGAGCAAATTGACTTTTAAATTTGTCACAATTTGCTTTAATTTGTTTAATAGATTTATTTTTTACGACATTCGAGCGAACGACACCGGAAGCTCCGCCATTAAGACAGGAACTGAGCTGAGTTTGGACGGAGCCGGGACTCAGTTGAGCTGATTCCGAGCAGGATTCGTAAAATATCTCTCAAAAACGATAATCTTTCGTTTTTCATCATGAAAAAAACTATCATCAATGATGAAAAATTAATTCTTTTCGTGAACGATTCAATTGTTTCTCATCGCAAATAAAAAAATTAATATCGTTTTCGACGTGTAAAAATTCTGTCCGTGGTCGAACTTATCATTAGCAGTTAAAAATATTTTTATGATGAAAGATTCTCATCGATCGCGTACTAGAACTTCTTTCTACGCAAATACTTTTTTTTATTTTGATCGAGAAAATAAAAATACTTGTCGCGAACAAAACAATATTTCTGCGCGAACAAGAAGAAAATATCGTTTGCGACAAACGTTTTTTCACTGCGAAAACGTTTTTGTTTCTCCGCGAAAACATTTCTCCTCCTCGAAAACGTTTTCGATTTTTTCGCGAAAACTTTTTTTATCTCTACACGAAAACGTTTTTTTATCTCTACACGAAAACGTTTTTTATCTCTACACGAAAACGTTTTTTTTTCTCTACACGAAAACGTTTTTTTCTGTACCTGAAAACATTTTCAGCGAACAAATGAATGAATGAAGGAATGAAATTGGTTCGCGATGGTTCTGCGTTTGCCTGTTGTGCTCGTTCTTTGCGATTCGATAGGTGGTACGTACGGTTTTGGTAAAGAAATTGAGAAAATGTCGAGTGAAGCAAAACAATGAATAATCCTGATCTAACTCAAAGATGGGACGTAAATAGTTATTTGTAGAAATAGAAAAATATGAACTAAACAAATTGTAGATTTTCTTTCAATAAATATTAAAACTGTATTTTGCATTTTTGAGAACAAAAAGGGTTACTTCATTCATTCAAGTTCCTATCCTGCAGGTAGGACTCTTTTCGTTGCCAAAAACGGTACCTACACCCACATATCTACCTACCTAACTCACAAGAAATGAGCTCGACCGTTGATCGGCGAATGCAGGACCATCGCGAACAAATTCTTGGAATCATTCATTTGACTCTGAAAACGTTTTCGTGTAGAGAAAAAGAACGTTTTTATGTAGAGAAAAAAAACGTTTTCGTGGAGAGAAAAAAAACGTTTTCGAGATGAAGAATAAACGAGGGAGACAAAACGTTTTCCGAAAAAACAAAACGTTGTTCGCCGACAATAATTTCTTTCTTGTTCGCGTAGATATATTGTTTTTTCGCGACAAGTATTTTATTTTCACTGAAAAAAATAAAAGAATTTGTTTGCGTACAAAATGGTTTTTGTTCGTGAACGAAAGTTTATCTTTGCGATGAAGAACAGTTGCGAGAGAAATTTTTTTATCGTGACATATATTTATTGTTTAAGATAAATATAAAATTTTCTTGAAAGATAAATATTAATGAAAGATTTGAAAAAAAAAAAAAACGTTTTCGGACCCCTGATTCCGGATAACGGATAACGGATGAAGGAAGCAGAGGGAGGGGAGAAAGTAAAGAAGGAAATACTAGTTAACTATGAAATAGTACTTCAGAAAGGTAAAGCATAAGTTATCCTTGCAATAAAGAGATAGAGAGTGCGAAATAAATAATAATGAAGCAGTTGATACTGCCCCAAAACCTTCTAAAGATATAGAAGTTTCTCATGAGGTCTTTCTCATATTTTAAATCTCTTCTCGGCCTCCGAAGACTCTGTCTCATTGTTTTGTCCGCACATGTACCCATCGTCACCCTGTGACCTTCTATTCGATTTCATTGCATTTTCTTTCAAATAGAATTCCTCATTCCGTTTGCTCCACTTAGAAACTATTTAATTATTGAGCGTCAGCAGGGAGCTTTATCTCCATCTCCGTTGCCCTCTTTTTTTCTTGTTGCTCATGCTCATGCCGTCGTATTTTCATTTCACACATTTGAAATTCCTTTTTCTGAAAGCTTTTTAACATTTTCCACATTAGTTCCTTCGCAATCTTTTTCTCTCTCAATTGATTTTCTTTGTCTTATTCTCATTTCGTTCCGATTTTTACTCTTGCAATTGCTCATCCGCCTCCTCCAGCCCGCGCTCCATAGCTTGTTGTTGCGAGTTCCTGTGCTCCTGCAACATGGGAGCTCAAAGCAATCTACATCTCGACACAGCACGAGTTGTGCATCCCGTCTGTTCATTTGAATTTAATGCAAAGCTCGAAATGTAGGAATCCCTGCCCCACGTCTCAGCCCCTTTCGCTCTTTATTCTCAAGGATTTCGTACATGGAAAAAAGTCGTTTTCTTCGATTTCTTTAACTTCGATCTCGTCCCCCGAGATCTTCCAAGCGCCTGCGGAGCGCCCAGATTTCATTGAACTTTCTCACTGTGTATCCTTTGCCAAGAGTTTTGTCCTCGCTCCTCCTCTCGCCACACCACTGTACATCAATCGAATGCACTCGGATTTGGAGATTTCGCAGTGCAGTCGACTGCACGGAAAGAAGTTGTTGCCATTGTGCCCTCGGCAGCCTTTGTGAGCGAGACATTGAAGGTGAAAGAGACAGAGCGAGAGACACAGGGGACAGAGCGAAGACAGAGGAGCAACATTGTTTGGAGATTTCAGTGCTGCACTCGGTGCAATCACGAAGACACACAGCCACGGACACATTCGAACGATCATTAGTTCGGCGGGATATAGAGAGCGGAAATATAGAGAAAGTGATGAAGGAAGAAAGGAGAAAGAGAGGGTTGTGGGCAATGAATACAAGAGGATCGCAGTGGGAGAGGATAAAAGCCAGACAATGAAGAACTGGATGAGGCGCAATTGAAAGAAGTCTTCTAAACGATATGAAATGCAATGAGCTGCATCGAGCAGCTGACAACGGCGATGAAATAACAACAACAACAGTGGCAAATGCAATGGATCAGCAATAACAATAAGATAAAAAACACATTACAGAAACAACAACAACCAGTTAACAATAGCTAGTATAATGACAACAAAAAATATAATGTATATCAACAGCAATATTCACGAACAATAAGACACAAATCAGGCCAACAGCAGTATAATGATTCGAGAACATCAGTTGTCGCGAATCGCTTCAGTTTTCGTGAAGGATGGTTCATAATCCGAAGGATTCAACACTATTCCTGTTATCCTCATCATCTTTTCCCTTCTATGCACCCATTGAATGCTTCACTATTTGCAACACTTGGAGCCGAAGTTCTGCTGTTTCAATGTCAAAAACTCTTCGCAACAACAAAGGCAATAACATCAACGATAACAACAACGACAATAAAGAAAACAGGAGGATAAAGGGGCATCTCTTCTTCTCTTTCTCGAACAAAAAGTTCCTGCGTCAGTATAACTTTTGCCAAACAACTCTTTCTCAGACTTCGACTTCCATTGTTGTCGTGCATCTTTCTCCATTGCTTTCACTTCCGTTTCCTACTTCTCTTCCCTCCGTCTATACACCACTCTACCTCTTTCCCGCTTTTGCATCCACCTCTGTGGTTCACAAGTCGAGTGTTTCCTGTCCACAACACGCCTCCTAGTGGCCGCCTCCCATCAAACGTTTCCCCTTCGCCCGAAGGAGTCGAGGAATCAATGCGGCCTGAGTAATAAAGTGGGCTGGTACGAGGATTTAAATTTAAATAATAGAAAGAAACGGCTAAGAAATGATAGAGATATGGCGGAGAAGGACTGAGCAGATGAAACGATCAGAGGAAGGATGAAAGGAATAAATAACGATGTGAAAGTGACGCGATGACTTGAAGTAAGAGCGAGCGAGAGTCAAGAGAACATTTGCATCGGAATCCCATGTCAAAACAACCTCTGGCGATTTATTTCGAGTTTTACAAACACTTCAACTTCATATGATTGGCGGGAGGAGAAGGTCGAGATCTATGGGCCACACAAAAGAACCACAAAACTCCGAGAAGACAGCAAACAATAGACAAGTTTTAAAAAAATAGAGAGAAATATCTTGTAATATGAAATATTTACCAAGGTCTTGACATTGAAAGCCCAGCGACGACAGGCACAGAGAGTCTGAGGAATGAGTCATGCTTACGCATATTTTTTTTAAAACAAATATTGAATTTCTATGAATATTTTGTAATATCATTCAATTTCACAATGATTTCATAATGAAAAATATATAAATTCTCCTCCAAATATCCACCTGCCGTCCTGACGCCCTTTAAAGCACTTACAGCACGTCCTCCTGTCTCACAACTGATATGTTGCTTCTTTTATTGTTGTAGCTGGAAAAAGGAAAAGCTCATTAATCATTTCAACCGCAGCTAATTACCTGCACATCCAAGAGTTTGGAGGGAAGTTGATAAGTCTGAGAGGGAAACTTCTTAAAAGAACTAACTGAAGTTGAGTGCAGCGGAAAATGCACAGACTTCAGGTTTAGCAGAAGCGTTATCTGACTCACTCTACTAAGGGGGAGCAAGAGTGTGGGTTCAGAAACGGGTACAGAAACGGTGGAAAAAATTAATTAGTAAATTTGCCTCTAATGGGCAAATTGTCAAAATACATTGATAATCTTCCATCTATGAAATCAAGAGAAACAGGTTTTGGAAATAGAATAACGAACAATAACCCTCTCACTCAAAATAAGAACACAGAGAAAAGTTATTTGTAGTAATTTTGTAATATTTATTATATTTCTCCCCTTCCTCACTTCCATTATCATCATACTCCATTGCTGCCTCGGATCGACCCGGCCATTGTGGTATTCATATTTTCGGCGAACGGTTTTCCTCTTCTGGTCATCTTCCACCATATTCACCCCTCGGACGCCCGTCCCCCGCAGTTCCCGTGCTGGGAAATTTTACGGACGAGGAAATCAGCGGAAACTCCTCGCCGCAGGATGCAGCCGAGTACCCGTTGCAGCGGGACGAAATGGAACGACCGGGGCTCGGGAGGAAGTTCGGGGAGCGCAGCCAGCAGACGCCGCAGGGTAAGTGAAAACATATATGAAAATAACATAGAAATAAAGACTACGAGATAAAACGCAGTGAAAAGAATTTTCGAGATGAATATTGTTTAATGTGGCAACGCTATGGTTTGGCGATGTTGGTCTCCCCCTCATAGTTGTTGTTATTCTTGTGTAATGGAGATGTTAAACGGAAGCTGGAGAGAGAGAAAGAAGCGGAAGCTGGAGAGTGAGAAAGAAAAAGAAGGAAGCTGAAATTAACAACAACAATTATGGGAACCACTACAAAATCAACAACAATAAAGACGTCGGTGTGCGCTAATTCAATGTTAAGAGATCCACCGGAAATAGAGAGTGAAGGAAGTGAAAATAAGCCAAATTGTTAGATGCGTCAGAAGTTTCAATTTTGAAAAACTGATATATTAAAAAATTGTGAAGAAGACGTATTTTTCTCTCTTTTTTTTCTTGTACCAACTTCTCTCTCAGAGCTTGTTGCTCTACCGCTTACAATGTTCAAGCTCTCTATAGTAGCACTTTGTTATCTTCTCCTCCCGCTTCCAGTTATCTCACCGAAACCCATCGACCAGGAGGTGGAGCCGAACTTCGTGGGCGTTCTCATCGCGATCCTGACGACCATCATCCTGCTCCTGGTGGCCGTCATCCTGCTGATAATCGCGCGGAACAAGCGAGGGCGCGGCGGCAACGTCCTGGACGCCTTCCAGCACAACTTCAACCCGGACACGCTGGGCGGCGCCGACAAACGCCTGCACACCAACGGCCTCAAGGTGAGTCTGCCCACTCGGCCCGAGAGTCTCAGAAATGGGGCTCATTAGAGTTGGTGGAAATAACCGAATAAACCTTTATATGACATGATTTTCTCTAAACCGTAAACATTGGCACCACTTGCAGCAGAACTGTCAACTCTTTCAGGTGGCGACGGACGACAGCGAGTCGCTGGACAAGAACAGCCTCTACCACGAGCCATTCAACGTGAACATGTACACGAGTGCGGCCAGCGGGTGCTCGATGAACGACCTCCAGCGGCAGCACGTGACGCCCGACTACACAGGTGGGTCCTGGGAAGGGATTACAATTGTCCGAAGCGGGTTCTTTCAGGTCCAAATGAAAAGTAGCGCCGAAGCATAAGGAAGTAGTAAAATACAAAGGGGTTTCGAGAAATAGGAAAAGTAGTTGGTAATGACGAAACAAAGCCATTAAAAGTGGGAATGAAGTGCAAATGAGTTGTACCAAAGTTAGAAGACAAAAGCAGTAGAAAGACGATGTAAAAAAAACGATGTACACAAAAGAATAGCTCTGAGGGTAATGCAATCAATGGAATATCAAATCTGTAGTCAAAAAAAAAGGTTTAGATACGAGGAAATAAAACTGGAAAAAGAAATAAAAACGAAGCAGAACCAGGGAACGTTTTTGAATGTTGCTGTCCTGCCGCGGAACATAATTTCGCAATGCAGTTGTCAAACATGATGACAATAAAGACAAAAACAACTGCCGCTTCAAGTTTGACACCGGCAACAACAGCATTGCCTTAACAACAACCTCAATGAGAATAGTGTGGAAAAATGGCACTTTTCGGGGAAATGTTTTTCCCCGCATGATCCTTGGTAACATGTTCGAGACTTGTTCGGTTTTAATTGAGCAGCGATATGTGAGCAGTGTGTAAAATAAAAACTCACAGACACAGCTCTGCGCATACATGTGTGTACTGTGTTTGTGTGTGTGTGTGTGCGAGGCAATTTGTAATGCATCCTAATGTCCCTGCAGGAGCCATTGCTCTTGCATATAGACGAGTCCTAGCGACAACCGACGACCGTTGGCAACATTGTTTATGGTCAACGTGCAGCAACGACCGATGATGCATCACACACACCAGCACAGCGGAGAGACAGACGGAGGACATGCAGGCGAACAGAGAGCGATGGACGAACACGACCCCCTCGGGCCCCCTCCACCAACTCCTGTGCCATGTCGCTTCGGGGTGTTCAAACCCCAAGCCCGATGTTTCCGACGACATCGGCTGTTGTTCGGCTTCGTGAGGTGGCCGGAGAAAGGATTTTTATTAATTCGCATGCATTCGCGATCCTTTGTTCGCTCGTCTCTCATGTCGTCCACTTTGCAACTCGTTTTAATTGCTACTGTTTTCTGCTAATTGGGGATTTTATTTAATCTCACTTCCGCAGCTGCCTCATAGTTCATTCGAGGAATGACTGCGACGACAACATGCAATATTTCTATTGCCATTACACTCGCCCATCAACTATCGATGAATTGAGTAAAGTCGCAATCTTTTCTTTGAAATAGTTGCAGAAACCTTTTTTGTTGGTTTGTTTTCAATGAAGCCTCTTCATGGGTTTTTCTCAAAAACACTCTTTCTATCATTTGATTTAAATATCTTTATATTCTGAATTTTCTTTGTTATTAGACTTATCAATTATAGGCCCTTCATAGATTTTTCTAACCACTCCCGCCTCAAAGCATTTTTACACAAATTGACTCCAATAATCGAATGAAAATAACTTCTTCACTCAAAATCCCATGTCAGCGACTCAATCAACCTCGGCACAGTTCCGTCGACAGTCAAATGTCTTTGAGTCGATATCGCTTTATTGGACACTCCACAACTCAATCTTCCACTCCAGAAGACCACACCGCTCGAACGAACTCTCGCCGCACCCGGGCACCCGTGACTTCTGCCCAATTAGTTTGCGGCTCGGGATCCAATTTCGGCCGCACCGCAGGCGCTCTCATTGCATGCAAGCCTTGCAGTTTTATGTCGAGGTCACAAACAGCACACACGAGCACGAACACATCGTCCACCATGCACATACGAACACATAGACAATGACTCTCAAAGAGGACTCCTCGGAGCATCCTTTTTGAAGATCCTCGAAGAAAAGAAACGAGTTGGAGAGGGATCGAAAGAGACATATAGAAACAAAAACGAGAGAGATATGACAAAATGGAAAAGGCAAAACGTAAGACAGGGAGGCCCATGGAGCAGAAGCAGGACAGCGACGAAGTTTTGTCATTAACGTTTATAACAAAAGCAAACTTTACCCACACACACATGACCGTCCCTCTCCATCGATCCATCTCTCTCTCACAAACACACACAAATCCTGTTGAGGCCGGGTCGAAGAAACCGACAGGGAACGACGATGGAGTGGGACAGATGATGACATTGCAAGACAGATGCGAACGAAGAAAAGGGAGCGGAAGTAGATGGCGACAGAGGGAGAAAGACAGAGAGAGACCAACAACAACAATAACGACGGCTTGTTCGCAAAGGTCTCGAAATGAGTTGCCGAGCATTCGAGCTCCAATTAATTTCATTTTTTTCCTATTCTTGGGTTCTTTCGTTCGCCAAGAACCAAATGGGAAAAGTTTTTCCTTCTTCCTTCTGTCCGTCTGTCGGTGCATGTCCTGCCGTTTGTCCCTGCTCCACACATATGCATATGGGGAGAAAAGAGAGAGAGAGAAAATAAACGGAAAGGAAATAAGGGCAAGAGCTTCATATGCAAATGTACCAACGTGGAGCGGAGAGACGGAGCAACTGTCTTCGCCCCAGTCTGTCTGTGAGTCTGTTCGTATGTTTGTCTGTCTGTCCCTTTCTATTTCGCATTCGAAATTCCGCAGAGGGCACGAGACCCGCACGAGTTAAAGAGTTTCAATGAGTGAAAAAGTTGAGAAACTTCTTCTGCGAACGGAATGGAAATTGATTGAAGGCCTTCTTCCGATTCCTCATATTGCTTTTATTGCTGTTGCCAGAGAGTTTTCGATATTGTTGTTATGGCTGTTGTTGCTTTACCCCTTGAGTCCCAGGCGAAGGAGGCCCCTGCGAGGTTCTTGAGAACTTCCGTCCTTCGAGGTTCTCGATATCCTGAAAAACTCCTAGGCCAAAGAGGCAGAGTGACAATACCATTCGAAGACATCTCTAATTGTTATTTTTTCTTTCCCGCAGATGTTCCGGATATCGTGTGCCAGGAGTACGCCGTGCCCCACATGCAGGACCTGCTGCCCTCGCAGAAGTCGAACTCCATCTACGGCTGCGGCAGCTTCGACTCCTCCGCGGCGAGCACCCCCGACCCGCCGCATCCCCCCGAGTCCTCCGGCGCCCGCTCCTCCGGCACCCTGCAGAGCGTGTTCCAGCAGAAGCAGCAGCCGCCGCCCGTGCCCCCGCCCCCTCTCGAGAAGTACTACGCCTCCGCCGCCCCCTCGTGCAAGTCAAGCGCCCGCAATGGCGCCGCCACCCTGCCCAACGCCCACGTCGCCAGCCTCGAGGCCAAGTCGCTGGGAGGGGCAGGAGGCGGAGGAGGCGCCCAGAAGTCGATGCCCTCGTCTACCGCCAGCCACACGCTCCACCACTACGGCTCCGGCCTGGGCCTCGGGCTGAGCCTGGACTACGGAGTGGGCTCCTTCGCCGACGCCAACGAGGAGGAGAAGCACCTGCAGCTGCAGGAGTTCCCGCGCCAGTCGCTGGTCATCGTCGAGAAGCTCGGCAGCGGCGTCTTCGGCGAGCTCCACCTGTGCGAGACGAAGGGCATGAGGTGAGTCAGAGTCAGATACAGAAGAAGGAAGCAGGTACAGAAGATGGAAGCAGGCTCAGAAATGAGATGAGAGGTGCCGAGCACGAAAGCGATGGGGATCAGACGATGATGAGGTGGAGATCGGAGTAAGGAGTTGGACAGTGAAAGGGACGGTGATATGGGATGAGATTTATAAAGTTGGGGCCAGGACAAAGGACAAGGCGAGGGTCCTGTGACGAGCTTTAATGAAAGGGTGGGCGATTATAGAGTTTGTTGAGTAAGAGAGAGTAGATGGAACTATGAGCAGAAGGTCACACCGCCAGGAAGCGTTTACATAAAATTAATTAAACTCGCAGCGAAAGAGAAGAGATAAAGAGAAGTAAAGATAGAGAATAAACAAGTGGGGCAGAGAGAGGAAGAACACTGGGAATATAGAGGAAGATAAAATAATCAAGCCAGGAGTTGATCGCAGGCAATATTGAGAGAGCGATTGATTAGGATTAGTTAAAAGGTAATTGAGCCAATTAAACTCAACTCAAGAGGAAGATAAAAACCCAAAGGATTTCTCATAAACTGAAGATAATCTCATTTAACTCGATTACAAGCAAAAAATGAATGGGATTTAATTTTGACCTATACACATAAAAGCTCAAGAATAATTTTAATTTCAAGCAAATAAAAAGCGAAAACTATACTATAACTATAAACAATAGATCGCAGTTCCTAGTTATAATTTTCAATTCTTCTCAACTTAGTTTATGTACCAATAATTCGAATGGATAACTTTTATTTCCATTGGAAGTTGATTAAAATTATTTCAATTCAAAGATTCCTAAATAAATATATTTCGACAACTCCAATGGTGTTTTTGCAAATAGCTCAAAGAAAATTCGATCTAAGGCAACGAGTTCAATTCATTGAAATGAACTCAAGGATAAACTTATCGCGATGCTATCCAATTAAACTTACATAAATGGAGGAGAAAGAACAGGGTGCAAAACTCAGATGTAATGAAGTGCAAGAACACAAATCTGAAAGAGACGATCGCAAAGAAGTTTCAAACTCAAGACCATACGTCGATTGCACACGAGGACAAGACGAATCCATAAACTACATGATAAGACCCAAACAAAGAGAGAGAGAGAGGATGAGTGTTGGGGGGAAAAGAACACCTGGTATAACTCAATTAAACAACGATCAGAGAGCGGAGATCACCAAGCGATTGGAACTCGAACAGAAATCGGAATAAAGTGGAATGCGGATTGAAATGAAATTAATTTATAAATAAATGGTCGGAATTTGCATGCGGCAACTGGAGTACAAAACTTACTCAATTTCGTACATTGATTGAAGGCCTTTTGATTTCCGAAACCGATCCCGGCCGCCCCCAACCACTCCAGCAGCGTCTCTGCCGGTTTCGGTTCCAGAGCCGCAAAGTGCATTTCGTCGTCCTTCGTCCTGCTCGGGCCGAGTGTGGGTCTGGCTCCGAGTTCAGGTAACGGTTGCCGACCTGGAGATCCCTCCCCAGGCCTTGGGTTCACTCTGCCCCACTCCTGCTCCGTCTCCTCTGACATGCAGGCTCTGGCTGGACATAATAATTAACTTGCTTGTGAGCTAAAAGCACTCATGTGCAATGGCTATCTCTCTCTCACACTCACATGCAATTGCGATATTTGACAGAAGTCAACTCTCACACACAGACGAATAGACAGGTCGACGGACAGAGAGACAGGCATAATAGAGAGAGAGAGAGCTGCATGAACAGGAGAACGGACTCACGGATGTGCATGGAGAGAACTTGGGTTATCTGGTAGAAGAACGAGGCGGACAGAGCGAGAGACAAGAGGATAGAGGGAGGGAGTGGGTTGATTTTAGCATACGCGCCTTGACAGCGGAAAAGACAGTTAAAATATAGATAGACATTCGGATAGACAGTTATCAGACAGCAGATGGACTTCAGTGTCGACCGCAAATGAAAATTATAAGAGACACGCAAACAGACGGAGGGAGAGGAGAGAAGATTCAGGACGAAGAGCACGAGCGCAAGATAATCAAGAGATTGGTAGGTCCCGGAACGAGAGGGAACGAGGTGGGCAGACTGTGGCAGACATATTGACAGCTGTAGAGTGAGAGGGACAACGGATATCCAGGGACAAACCATCGTTCGCATAGACAGACAGACAGATAGACAGGCGGTCGACAACTGCGAGGACAGACGGAGAATGGCGAACGTGGCGAGAGCTCCGAGAGGCAGGCGGATAGACAGACACATGGACAGCAAGTTGGAGGAAGAGACAGCATGCTGATGAGACATTCGCACATAAAAGTGTAATAAAAGCTTCAATTAAACGAAATCGCAGGAAGGTGGAAATGGACGGGCGGAACTTTTAATGGAATTTCTGATAAGCTCAGCACTTGTTCCTCCACCTCTCTATCTCTCTCGCCTCCGTGTCCGGCCGGCGCACTCGTGGCGATTGAATCGAGCATGTGTGGGTCGTCTGTGTCTGTGTGCTGAAGTATTTTGAAAGTTTTGCGGTCGAGTTGCAGCGATTGTTGAAGGAATTTTTGATTTCTCTGCGGTTTTGTTTTGATTCCGAGAAGGCGCATGAGCAAAAGAGACAGCAAGCAGAATGTTGCATCCTGTTCTCTCGGGGAATTGAAGAGTCGAGGCGAAGAGTTCCAAAGTTCCCACTCTTCGAAGCCTTGAAGCAGGGTTCGTAAAATATCTCTCAAAAACTCTAATCTTTGGTTTTCCTCCATAAAAAAACTATCATCAATGATGAAAAATTAATTCTTTTCGTGAACGATGCAATTGTTTCTCATCGCAAATAAAAAAATTAATATCGTTTGCGACGTGTAAAAAGTTCTGTCCGCGGTCGAACTTATCATTAGCAGTGAAAAATAATTTTCTCATGTAAGATTCTCATCGATCGCGTACTAGAACTTCTTTCTATACAAAAACTTTTTTTTTTTTTATTGAGAAAATAAAAATACTTTTCGCGAACAGAACAATATTTCTGCGCGAACAAGAAAAAATATCTCTTGCGACAAACGTTTTTTCACTTCGAAAACGTTTTGGTTTCTCCGCGAAAACGTTTGTCCTCCGCGAAAACGTTTTCGATTTTTTCGCGAAAACTTTTTTTATCTCTACACGAAAACGTTTTTTATCTCTACACGAAAACGTTTTTTTTCTCTACACGAAAACGTTTTCAGCGTCAAATGAATGATTCCAAGAATTTGTTCGCGATGGTCCTGCATTCGCCGGTCAACGGTCGAGCTCATTTCTTGTGAGTTAGGTAGGTAGATATGTGGGTGTAGGTACAGTTTTTGGCAACGAAATGAGTTCTACCTGCAGGATAGGAACTTGAATGAATACTTCATACATTACTTCAATGTCATTTATATAACCCTTTTTGCTCTTAAAAATTCAAAATGCAGTTTTAATATTTATTGAAAGAAAATCTACAATTTGTTTAGTTCATATTTTTCTATTTCTACAAATAACTATTTACGTCCCATCTTTAAGTTAGATCAGGATTATTCATTGTTTTGCTTCACTCGACATGTTCTCAATTTTTTTACCAATACCGTACGTACCTACCTAACGAATCGCAAAGAACGAGCACAACAGGCAAACGCAGAACCATCGCGAACCAATTCCATTCCTTCATTCATTCATTCTCTGAAAACGTTTTCAGGTAGAGAAAAAAACGTTTTCGTGTAGAGAAAAAAAACGTTTTCGTGTAGAGATAAAAAACGTTTTCGTGTAGAGATAAAAAACGTTTTCGAGATGAAGAATAAACGTTTTCGAGGAGACAAAACGTTTTCGCGAAAAAAACAAAAACGTTTGATCGCAAAAGATATTTTCTTCATGTTCGCGTAGACATTTTGTTTTGTTTGCGGAGAAAAAAACGCTTTGTTCGCCGACAATATTTATTACTTGTTCGCGTAGAGATATTGTTTTGTTCGCGACAAGTATTTTTATTTTCACGAAAAAAATAAAAGGATTTGTTTGCGTACAAAATGGTTTTTGTTCGTGAACGAAAGTTTATCTTTGCGATGAAGAACTGTTGCGAGAAAATTCTTTTTATCGTAACATATATTTATCGTTTAAGATAAATATAAAATTGTCTTCAAAGATAAATATTAATGATAGATTTGAAAAAAAAACGTTTTCGGACCCCTGCCTTGAAGGCATCCAATCAGAGAATTGACCCCGAGTTGATTTCGTTTACGAAAATCTATTCAAATCTTCCAAAGAAATTTGTTTTCTCTCTCTGGCCTCTATTCATGGCATGCATTTAGTGCAAAGTAGAGATTTCGACGGAATGAGTTCAGTTCTACATTTCAATCCTCAACTAAAACTAAGTGCTCTGTCCCTTTTTCACAATTAGTTTCAAAACCCCACAACTTTCTCCGTTATCTTGAATGTTTCATCGATCAGATTTTCGCAGTAAAATTGAATTACTTTATTATAATTACGATTATTACTCGTTTTTGACCTCATTCCGATTCATCTTTGAAGATCTTTCAGCCAATTCAATATTAAAACTATATCATTTATTTCTGTACCGGAAAATCCTGAAACCGGTTTTGATTCCGTCTCTCTCTTGCAGCGCCGACCTCGTAGCGGTGGCCACCCTCAGGCCGGGCGCCCCCGACCACATGCGCAAGGAGTTCCGCACGAAAGCCATGCACCTGGCGCGGCTCGAGGACGCGAACGTGGCGCGGCTGCTGGGCGCCTGCCTGCGAGACGAGCCCATCTGCATGGTGCTCGACTACAGCAACTGCCTCGGCGACCTGAATCAATTCCTGCAAGAGCACGTGGCCGAGACCAGCGGCCTCCAGGCGATGATGATGATGATGCCCAATAAGAGTTTGAGGTGAGCACCGAATCTTCCATTTCCAATCCTACTCTCTTTCACTCTCGCCTCACTCCTTTTCTACACTTTCCTTTCCGTTGATATCCCCAAATATCTCTTTCCCATTCCACCCATTCACAGTTCCTCTGAGGACAAACTTTTTATCTTTCGCCATGAAACTTCATTACAACAAAACAGAGACTAACACAAGGACGACGCACGCCGACCACCGTAATAAAATAGCAAATAAAAGCAATGGCATCAGCGGAGTTCCATTTGAAATTTCATCTATTTTCATTTCATTTCCATGTTCCCGTCCTTGTCGTCGCCGTCCCTTGGCTGGTTCCTGTCGTCGTCGTCGCTCGCTTTATCGCTCTTCCTGAAACACCGAAACTTCGCGCCTCTCATCGCGGCCACCGCCTCCGCCTTCTCGACGTCGTCGATGCCGCCGCTGACTTCCGGCCTCGCCGCCAATGGCTGCCTCCGCACACACACGCCACACACACACCCGCAGCTATGGATGCTTAGTGTACATCGCCACGCAAATTGCATCTGGAATGAAGCATTTGGAACAAATGAACTTTGTACATCGGGATCTGGCAACAAGGTAAGTGTCCTCAACCAACCACATTGGCGGGGCACGGGTCGTGGCGGGGTGCAAACTTGGGCAAAGTTTTTCCAACTTCGCAAATAGTTTTGCTCCGTCTCGCACTTGTTTCCTCCCACCCATTATCATTTGCATTTTCGTCTCTCTTTTCTGTTTTCCCCATTCTCTGGCGAGCATTATTCCTAGAAGAATTTGAATACTTGTGGTCGAAATTTATTGTCGACAACTGTGAACGTGTATTTTCGACAACTTTCCCTCGGCCCACGACCCGAACCACGTCAAAATCACCCCAACAACAGCAACCAGAGCTACTGAAACAACAAATGCAACTCCGAAAGCCTTTATAGAACTCTTTAGGAAAATATTCTCAAACCGAGAAAATCTCGTTCCTTCCACTTTCATTTGTTTTTCCCAAAGTTGTTCTCTCTCACATTCATTACTAATGCGTCTGAGTCTGTGTCCAGACGTCTCTCTAGAGTTTTTCTCCATCGCATTCTCTCTCACTCTGACCATTTGACTGACTCTGTTTTGTCTGTCCATTCGTCTGTTGGTCTCTCCTCCACCCGAACAGCTTTCTCCACCCATCAGTCCTTCTTTTCGGTTCGATCTCTTCTGCATCCTCCTCTCGGACTGCCCATTTGTCTGTCTATCTGTCTGACCGCCTGTCTATCTGTCTGCTTTCTTACGTCTCACAGCTTTCGTGTGCGTCGACCATGGCCACCGAGACGAGAACGGAAAGCCGTGGCGTCAACGTCAGCAGATCCTTTTTTCCGAACAGCTCGAAGTCTCGCCTCGCTGTCCATCGGAGCGTCATTTAAAATTTAACATTGTTTGTTTCCCTCTTACTCGCGCTCTGACTTGCTCTCTCCGTCGCTTTCTCTCTGAAAACTGCGGGTCCACACTTCCTGAGGAGCTGAGGAAATCATTGCCAAGAAAATCACAGATATTTTTATGTTCGAAAGTTTCGAATTTGTGGAATTTTTGATTTCTTGAAGTCGCAATCTGTCAGACTGGTCTTGGAAGGAGTTTCATTTGGGGACGAATTTAATTATCATATTATATTATATTTTTTATTTTACATTTTAACTATATTTTTTTTTGGAAAACGGTAGTCAATATATTATCTGATACTGTTTCATTACGAAATTCTGGCGAAGCGACACCTTTCAGTAAACCACATCCTATTGTTTATGTTTTGAATATACCCATGCTCGACCCCTTTCGAAATAGCATAGCATTGATACTTTTTCGATGAAAATATTTGAAATAGAAACAACAAATAGATGACTATGTGATCAATTAGGGGTCAAATTATGAACAAATTTTACTTTTTCTGAAGTTAGGAGTTGTCAGTTAGAAAAATCGCATAAATGTTAATGCCGTAGAAGTCATCATCACTAGATTGCAATTTTGGCTAATTTAAGTCAAACAAATTTTTAGTTGACAACTGTCAACATTGGCTATTAGGCCATCTTGTGCAAATACTAAAACTTAGTAACAACTTATTTCTACTTGAATTTATTATTTACACATATTTTTAACAATATTTAACCAAAATAATGATATAGAATAAAAAATATTAATTTTATTTCGTTTTTACTAACTCGCCACGATTTCTGAATTTTTATTGCTTAATTTTTTCCATTTATTAACCAAAAATAACCGCATACGCGAAAAATGTCAAATCAATTTGTGTATTCATGATTTTACATCTCGAAAGTCATGGTCAACTAGATTAAAATGTTTATTCCAAAATTGGGCCGTACAGTGGAAAAATGTGATCGTCGCTTTAAAAGGACTAATGGGTTAAAATTTATAATTCTCCAAAGCCAAAGGGAAACTAAAATATTAGGTGTATTCAGACGTACTGATTTAGAATTGTATGCCATGAAATTTGTTTTTGTAATACAATTCTAAATTTATACAATTCTAATCGAGTTGAAGCCTGACTAGAATTCGTTGACTATATTTGTATAAAAAATATCACAATTGCCTTTGAAATTTGACATAAAAAGCAATACTCTAAGGATCTAATGAAAAAACGAATTTGGATGCTCAGATTTGAGAAGATATACAATTATAGATATACAATTCTAAATCAGTCGTCTGAATACCCCTAATATTCCTGGATGATGAAAATTTAAGCGTCATTCTACCGATTTAATTATTATTATAATCCATCGCGTCTTTCTCTTACCATAATTCGTTGGTCTGGCAGTTTTCGGCTTTGGCAACTCTTTGCTGCCGTGGCCGTGAAAGGATATGCAGTGGAATAAGTTGCAGGAGGAAAGGCACGCAAGTACTTAGTAAAGGAGTTAATAAAAGAAAAGTGCCAAAAGCAAACCGAGCGGAATAAATGAGAGAATGATGGACGGAATGAGAAAACCCTGGGCCAAAATGGCGTGCAGGACGTCATGGGGCGCTCGCAAAGGCACGCGTCGTCCTTCGGTCGAGCTCATGTGTGTGTGCGTGAGTAATATCGAGGATATGTTAAGTGGCAAAAACACATGCGCACACCTACACATACAACCACCGACCCACACGGCGAAGTGAAAACATTTGTTTGTTCCGCGGAAAACAAATACCAAGCGCCTAGAAATATGCAAAACTTTTGTGAATTTTCGATTTTACACGCAGCGACAGTCGCTTGCTCCCTGTGGTGGCGGTCGCCGTCCCTTTGAGGTCCCTTCCCTCAACGCCCCTCCCCGCCACGGCCCCGGCTGCCTGGGGAGCTCTTTTATGCACTTTTAATTTGACCGCGTCTGCGGCAATACGTTCGCATTTGCATTGTTGTTGTTGTTGTTGTTCGTTTTGGCCCTGTTTTCGTTACAGTTGTCGTCGTCGTTATCAATGTGGTTGTTGTTGTTCTTGTCGTTGAAGTTGTTACTGTTATTTTAGTAAATCGCTTTTGTTGCTTTACGCCACCCAAGTTAATGCAGCGAAGTTCATGAACGCACAGCGAACCAAAGTGAACCGAGCCCAGCCCACCGAACAGCGTTGCCAACAGCGCCACAAAGCGATTTGTTGCTTCGATGGATTCTTCCCTTCAATGTTCTTTCCTCTCTTTGTTTCGTTTCGCTTCGTCCTGGGTTTCTTCTGTGACGCTCTATCAACAACTTGGTCCGTTGTCGTCGACGTTATTGTGGTTGTTGTTGATTGTCGTCGTCGCATTTGCAGTTCGTTTTGTCACGCAATTTGTTACAAATATAACCCTCGCCTCCCACTCCTCCACCGATCCCTTCGCTGATTTCGCATTATCTCAACTTATTTATGGACTGAATTTTCTTTGACTCCGTGTCGTTTCTCCTCCTTAATCCCAATCCCAGACATTTCATTCTGTCTATGTTTTTGGGATTTCTTTCCCTTGCTTTTTGTTTCGAGGACGCTTCTACATTGTGGTTGGTTACGTGAAGACAGTGGTTAGTCGGTAGACACCTTAGGTTTTAACTGCAGCGTAACTAGTGGATTCGGGTTAAAAGGACTTAAACGGACTACCACTGTAAAAGTTATATATGTTTTGAATCATTCTTTATATTATTATTCATATTCTATTTTTATTATTCTCTTTAAATGAATATGCTATTCCAAGAATACTTCGGTTTATTGACCCCAAAATATTTCGTCAAATTCGTTTCGCCTTATTTGAATATATACTACGTCTCTGCTTTGATTTCGTGCTTCCCTGAAATGTATTACTCTCGCATGTCTTCGATGAAGCCGAAATTCTGCTAAACAAATATCATATCAATTCGGTTTTCCTCGTTTTCTTTGTCCCTTGCCTTCTGCGAACCCACTTGCTGTGAACCCTTTGAAACACTTTGAACTCCAACATCGATCAGTAATGACATGTAAATAACCACAACAACAAATCCAACGAATAGCAGACTCTCTCGCTCCCTGCTGTCGTTGTCTCTCGGCATAAATGGAAAACGCAAATATCGCGTGGAACTTCAATAAAAATTGCAAATCGAACGAAAGTAATGAAGACAGAAGGGAAAAAACTTCAAACGAAAACAAGCCGAGCGAAAATGTCAACGTCCTCGTGAGGACGACACGCCGACATCTCGCTTTGGCCGGAAATTGAGTTCACAACAAAAACATAATAATATAAAAAAAAATGGAATTTTGCATTCGCTGCAACTTTTTGTATTCACATTTCTTTCGATTCCCTCTCATCGGAAATGCAATCGGAAGGTGCACGTAAAAATAAATGGAAATGTAAGTTTTTATTATAACTTAAATTGTAGACGTCGTCGCGACAACGTGGCAACGCCATGCAAGAATGTTCCTAATAAGGGACTTCTTTCAGTCGTAGAGGTTTTTCTATGAAATGTTGAGGGAGCAAAATGTTATTCCAACCGTGCGTAACGTTGTTGATGAGAAGTTTTGATCGGCGACATGCAGGGGTTGCCACTTTGTTGGAAATAGGAACAGATGTTTGCGATTCAGTCAACCCTGGTAATACTAATTGTTCACAGAGTTGACGTATTGGACGAAATAATAGCTATAATTTCGAAAACTCACAACTCAACTTGAATTTATAAAATTCATCATGAATTTTATTATTTTATTATTTAAATCAATTCTATTAAAATATAATCAATTGATTATAAAAATATGGCCACTCTGTCAGCACTCTCCATCTCCTCCTCAAAGTCCGCGAATTTCTTTCGACTCCGATTCCTTTTTGTGCCTGTTACTTTCATTCCATTCACAATGGCAATAACGTCAGCCAATGGCATCCGCTTCCGGTTGTATTTGTTGCCCGTCCTGGCAGATGTTTTGCGAACACGGACAGCAGACATCGACATTTGTACGAGGAACAACGACGGGCTCGATGCGAATATGTGCATGGGTGTTAGTGTGTCCACGTAAATGTATGACTTAATGCGGCGATAGCCTTACCTCATGTTACCTCACCTTACGTTAACTTACCTTAAGTTGTGAAGTACTGCGTAATGCTGAATAAATTACTTTGCGCGGAATATTTGCACGATTTGGTGTAATGAAACTACGATAACAATAACTACAACTAGTACTAAGGACAGCAACTACAACATGGGAAAAAATATGGCCAATTGTCGTTGCCCAAGTTGATTCCATGCTTCCATGAACGAGCATTTTCTCGTTGCCATATTATTGTATTTCGATTTCACAATAAAGAGAATACGATGAAAAATAAAAGCACGGCAGCTCTCGCGTCACGCAACACGAAAATCGAAAATAAATGTCGGAACAAAAAGAGAGAGATGGTACAAAGAGAACTGAGCAGCGAAAAGTTGTTCATTTGTTAAAAAATTTTCATTAAGAAATTGAAGTTCCTTCTGTCCGCGATTCTGGTAAATAAATCAATTAATCAACTAATGGTAAGCACCTTGGCTGCAAGAGGCGAGGTCCTTTCAAAATGAAAAACTTTGACGAGAGCACGAAACAATCGAGCAAAGTGTATTGATTCTGAATTGTAGTCCCCACTTCATCGATTTTATGGATTTTATATTTATTCAATTTAGTTTTTTATTTGTTTGTACTATTTGTAGTCAAGGATTAATCATGTTCCTAATTAATTATTTCATGTATTTTTTAAGATTTTCTTAATTTCCATCTTTTTTAAAGCCATAATTATTATCTTATCTCTTAATCCTTCGAAATCACAACTCTTTTTGTAATTAATTTCGATTTGTTGGGAGGCATCCTTGCTAAGAGTGATTCAAATTATAAAAAGTTTATCTCGACTCTCGAATTTTCTCTCTCTTGGCCTCCACGTGGACCCCTGCATCGTCTGTGTATTCAAAGGGTGGAACGACTTAAATGCAATGCTCATTAAACTTGAATACAAATTCCCTCTCCTCCCATCGCTCTCTCCCGTCTTCGGTCGATCAACATTTTATAATGGATTGACTCGCTCATTGAATTCGAATAAACCTGGAATGGGCGGGGGCCGGGAGCGTTAGTGGGGGCTGATGTTCTTTTTATGCAAATCTCCGTGAGACCTTGGATTGTCGTCGACAAACCAACAACAAGCAACCAGTTGCTCTGCATGCGGTCCTTAAAAGGTCCTTTCAAATCAATTAATCACACATGCAAACGAAAACCTCAACGGAAGCACGACGAACGAGAGAAAAATGCTCTCAAAAGGAATCGAACTCCGGCGGAAAGACGAAGAGAGAGAGAACAGAAAATAACATTAATTTCGGGAAAGCTTCGCCCAGACACGTGCCGCGTTCCTCCGAGGGATATCCTGTCGGAAAAGGGATATCGACTGTGAAAAGGATTCCGTCATTGGCTGGAGGGGGGCGATTCAAGGAAAGTTTCGGAGAAACAACCGGAGGGAAAATTAAGAATAGTAAAAAATGAGAAATTAATAATGTCGAAAGGTACAGCGGGGCAGAGAAATGTGCTTCCATTACGGGTCCAGCTCTCTGCGGCCCTGTGGGAGGATGAAATTCTTAGCGTGACGCAGATCAAAACTTTCCATACAAAATGTAGAGTTTTTCCACGAACACTGGTCTCCTTCCCGTTCCCAGTCTGTCTGAGAGAAATCCCTCCGAGTCGAATCGAGAACAAGAAAAATCCCACGTGAGTTGGGGAAACAAAAATTTCCAAATATCCATTCGAAAAAACGAAACAAATAGAGAAAAAACAAATCAAAACAAAAAGGACAAATATACTTGATCATAAAACTGTGACGAAACGAATTTAAGAATATTCATGTGAGCAAAAAAATTGGGGGTACACAAATTTTACAGAAAATATTCACAAAAAATTACAATAAAAATTGTGAAGTAAAAAAACTTAGAGAGAATACAAAAACAAAAGAATAGAGGGAGATAGATGGATGTTTGTTTGCAGTTATGCGGCAATAAATATTTCCATTAAATTGTTTCCCACAAGCTCGATATGAAATATGCAATGATTGAATATTTTGCATTCTCCCCTCTCCCCACCCTTGTCCCATCGGTGTTTGTTGCCTTCTGTCCTTTCTCCCCAACGGAATTAAATTCGATCATGCACCAACTTCCGAAAGGTGAGGCGAAGTGTTTGCCAAATAATGAAGCATACTTTTAGGTCCCGCCGTTGCTGCGCATTAGCGTCATCTGATCCCCTATTCCTCCCTTTCCACCAGGCACGATCGACCCGCTATGCGACTGTCCGTCAGTCGATCAGCTGCCGGCTTAGAGAGCGACAACTGTCAGATCGTAGGGCTTGATGTAAACCGCAGCAGCCATGTCTCATCTCCACAAAGAGAACAACAAAAACATCAGTTACTGCTACAACAACAACAGCTTCACTGTTGGCAGCTGTTCGCCCTCGCTTTGGGCCAGGAATTAAACGACTTTTCGTTCATAATTTTCATTGACTGACATGTTGACAATCGGCTTGACACGGTGAGCCTTTGATGCACCACACAAGCACACACATGAACACCGCCGCCCATACAGGCGCAATCTCACAGGCACACACACACACACTCAGATCGTGCAGCGTTATCTTTAGACCGTGCGTTGACAGTGATTTCATTGTGAATGACAGCGCAGGGCTGTGGCTTGCATCAGGGCTTCCAATCGCCGGTCGACCCTTCCTTCTCCCTTTCTTGCTCTCTCTCCCTCCCTCAGCCCCAAACACTTCATCTTTCTCTTTCATTTTTCGTGTCTTCCGAATCGATCCTTCGCTCTGCGCTACACACATTTTCTGCAAATCGTTCACACTGCACTTTTCCCTCTATTTTCCTCTCTCTCACTCTTCTACAAGTTTTTTTCAGCAGTTTTTAGACTCTTTTCGTAATTTCATATTTGAAATATTTACTATTGGCAAAGGAACGAATTTTGTATTTTCAGTAGTATTTTTCAACTTTTTCTGTATTGGTTTTACTGAATTTGCATCCAGAAAAAACTGGAGATGGAAAACAACCTCAAAGCTCATTCATATGCGTCGAAATCATAGATAGTAGAGAAAGCTGTAAACCTACTGTTTTCACCTTTTACCTAGAAGATAAGATTAATTGTTATTTAATCTATCATATATCATATATAATATATATAATATCTAATATCTATAATATCATCTTCAAAATGTTTACTATAACCACATTTGACATATGAACTTTCTATCTATACCCGTTTGTTTCTTGTTTGTTTTCTGATGTTTCTTTTCTGATCCGCCCCGGTCTTTAATTTCCTCGTGAGCCCATGGAACCTCGCCATAGATCTTCCCATAAGTCTACGTCATCCATTCAAACTCCCGAAATTCCATTGACGCCCCTCTTTTTTTTGAAATTCCTCTAAAACTCTTAACTCTCCACCATCACCGATGGGAAGCAGAGCAGGGCTGAAACAATGCGACGTAAAACAATTTCGGCCGCCTTATCAACATTTCCGGACCGGCGTCCAAACGACGGCCATTCTCGAACATGACTCCGGCGAGCATAAACCATATCCTGTTTGTCTTCTCGACGAAAAGGACCTGCGAAAAATGCAATCGCCGAGTTGAGATCCGACCACACAACCACCTCACCACCCCCATGCCCTTCTCTCCCTCCATTCCACTCTCAGACCGCTCGTTGCGGCCGTTTAGTCGTATTCACAATTTTTCACCCAAAAATGTCGAAAGTTTTTATCGAAGGGACCAAGACAGAAGATGGGGCTGCGAGGACCGACATCGCTCCGCGCGTTTTTCACTTCCCTTCCATCGTCATCTCGCTCTCTCAGTGTTTCACCAACTCACCCGCCATGGTTGGCTGATATGCAAAGTGTCCTTTTTTCGTCGTAGTCGTGGTCGTTGTCGTCCTCGCAGTCGCCGCGTATGATTCTCAACTGCGGCCGTGTTGCCCGCCGGCGATAATGTGTCAGAGGGGACGGGGCGGTTGTTTGCAGGGGGCGTAAGGGCACCAACAGTGTTTCCACTCTGAGCGAAATATGCTCGAAAATTGCATGTGCTTCACATGTTTACGAAATTTTAATGGCGCAAGGGAAAGCAGCTGCATCGGCAGCGGCGGCGGCCGCACTAAAAGAAGCAACACTGCCAGCAGATAAGCAAACAACACTTTTTGAACCCTCGCCCTTGTCTCCCGCCACCTCCCATCCGGCGACCCCCAGCTCCTCTTATGGTCTTTGCGGATCTGCCAGTGGACGAGGGGACGGGGTTTACGCCCAACTTTGCGTCGCCTCGGGCTCAGCTGAGTTTCCGGAGTCCATGGCGGCGGTGGGGCCGGGTATAATCCCTGTCAGGAAATTTTCCGAAAATCCCAAAGTTACCGAAGTGGGACCGTGACGGAAGGACTGAGACTGGAATCGTTTAAAGCCGGAAGTCAATTATGGAGGTATGTCTGCGGGAGGTCCCTCGGACAAAGGTATTGTATAACAGTTACAGAACAGCCACGGTTGTAGTTACGTATTCATAATTATCTTAAGCAATTATTCTGCTACGGAAAGTTTTGTTACTGTTATACGATGGACTATACATAATATTAAATGGAATTCACAAATTTATTCATGTTCACGTTATAAGAAAGTGGAGCTAATAAGTTAATTTTACACTTCTTCGTCGACTTACGCAGCACTTTTATAAATCATTTATTTAAAATGAATGGACATTTTAATTTTCACTTTATTTTAATTTCATGAGGAACTTTTACTAGTATTTCTCAGTAACTATTATTACATTTCTTAATTTGAAAAAATAGTAAAAAAAGTGTGACTTTAATTGAAGTGGATTTTTGTTAACCTCTCTTTTATTTTTCTTTGCTAACTTTGTATAGATTTTTGTCGAGGAATATGTGTGTTTTTGACTTATGGATAAAATGATTACTTTAATCGTTAAATATTATAAAACTCCCAAGCATTTCAAATCGATTTCTATTAAACTCTTTTCAAAACTTACTACTTTTATTGTTACTGTTATACAAAAGCCACTAAAGCACATCTGTTTAGCCATTTTACGTATTTCAAAATTTTATTACCCTCCCCAAAACTATTCTCGCAATTTTCAAACTGTTATACATCCCAAACTGGTCCTTGGCAAAGACATTGAATTAAATTGAAATTCTCAAGCATCAAATCAATCGACTTTCAAAAAGTAATAAATGCAAAACCCGCCACGCCCCCCTCACCTCTGCATTACCGCACCCCGACCACTGATGGCTGAGAGCGTATCGCGTGACAGCCGGCGAGTGGAGTGTTGCCATCGTCGTTCTTCTTCCATTTAGTGTTGCCACTCGAGTTGATGTTGATGACGAAAATTGTCAACGCTTGAGCAAAATTGAAATGAAGCAACGTGGGTGGCGCCAAAGTGCAGCCCGCACCTCACACAGACACACAAAGGCTGCACTCGGGCGACGAGCGCCGTCGCCCTCTGGCGGTGCCCGATGAAAGCTCCGTGCGCGACAATTGTTTTCTCAAGCTTACATCATCCGAGTGGCAACGCTGCGGTTAGAGCTTGTTAAACACTCGAGGACGCAAGTGCGCGAAAAGTGGGAAAGAGCTGATTTCGCTGAACCCTCGACCGGCGGAGGGCAGGGCGAGGGGCGTGTCTTCGGAAGAAAGGGTTCCATGAAGGATAAAAGCATCCAGGGACGAAGAAAGCGAGAGAATAGAATGGAGTGCAGGAGCAAGGACTTCGAGGAAGAGCATGGGGTGAGGAGTAGGGACAGCTCAAAACTCAAACTGAAAACTGCTACCGGCAACTTAAATGTCTGCAATTTGCCTGTCAAGAGATGGGCGGGAGGGCGATGAAGTGGGGTTTTAGGCGATAAAGCGGGGTTTCGAATGGGGCCCTGGTGATGGGGTTGAGGTCGGTGAGGGAGGCGTTGAGAGCTCCTTGGGAAGACGTCTGCAAAGCGGGTGGAGGCAATTTCAGAACATCGGTCTCCCGGACAGAAGCGGGCATCTTCAATTCGGGTTTGGTTTAGTAGATGAGTTTCAAAACTATATAATGGATACGGAAGGCTCCGATTAGACCATAGAGCAAAATTTAGAGGTTTCGAAATTGATAAATAAAAATTTAAACAATTTCACAAATTCAGCGCATTTTAAGAAAATCCATTTCTTTGTTTTTATTAATGCTTTTTATATACTAAAATAATATACAGATATCTTGAAAATATTAATTTGTAGTCTTTCCAATAACGTGAGTTTGAAAACGACTTCGAAATGGTTTCTCATAGAAGAAACTTAGACACTATTGAACTTTATGCACGATCAGAGAGATCAACTTCGTTGCCGCTATCATCAGTTGTCTGAACTGAAGCACAACTTGTTCAGTTTCTCTATCCTCTTTCTCTATCCTCTTTCTCTTTTTATCGCCCCCGTCAGTCTCCTTTGCAGTCTTCATATGTCGCCGTTCACTCGGGCCGGCAGTCAATCTACAACTCCAGGAGCAAGTCCCCACTTCCACCAACAAAAACAACTACAACAACCAAATTTCACCTGCATGGATCCCGATCAAAAGATTGTGCCGCCAGCCTCAGTGTCTCTCTCTCTCTCTCTCACTAGCCGATAGAAACTCCTAAAATCCCATATTTGCACAAAAGATGAAGACTTCTACATGAATTCACTTAAGGCAGCTCCCACACACACCGACATCCCTCCACACACACTCAAGTTGCTGAGCCATTGTTTGATATGACATTTTGAGAATTACTGCAGTGTTGCCACACTCTCAAAATAAAATAGATGAACGAGGGACGAGTAAAAACTATGAACGAAGGAGAACTCAAATTCGTAGGATTTTTCGAGCACATGGCAAGATAGCCACCGGCTGAGAACGTGTGAGTGACGTGGGCGAGTTGGGGGAGGAGGAAGGAAGTGCTGCGATGATCTTGAGCAAGAAACAAAGCAACAAAACTCCTGGCCACAATCCAAATTTACACAACATGTCCCCACTCGCATTGATACCCGGCATCGGAGACCGAGTACAGGCTACAAAGGCCGAGTTCACCCCCTCCCCTAACCCAGGCTCACACACACATCCCAACTCGCGCACAGGCTCCGATAACAATGGACGAGGAGATAACAACTGGGATTCTCCTTTTCAGTCTGGATTATTTGCATGGACCAGAGGAAAGATAAGGAGCGGGTGAGAGTGAAGAGAAAAAATCGGGTAAAACAACTGTTGAGTGCTTGTGCCCAGTGACCCAAGGACAGACCACGGAGAGTAGAGAGAAATAATGAAGAGGGGACACGGGAAAGGAGAAGTAGGAAAAATAGTGCGGGTAGAAACCGCAGACTGCACCAGGAGTTGCCCCATTACTCCACCTCCGACCTCCTGCACCCATGGTAGCCCTCCACTTCCATCACATTCTGCTTCTCATTCACCCGTTACTACATCTCTCGGTCTCTTTTTTGACGGTGGTGTAAATACCTGGCTTGCATCTACAAATGATGGCCCAATGGAATATAATGCTAAGGGCTTATGAGAAAGTTTCCATTGCAAACTTAACTTCTGACAAATTTACACAAATTGCCAAAAATATGTTGCGAAATTAGTGTTCAAAGGAATTGCAAGGGATTCCTGAGAAAGCAAAGACAGTATGGGATTTTAGGCATCGGAGGTAGAGAAATGTTTACTTGGGAAAGAAAATCTGAAAGATATGAGAAGGTTTCTAGAATCTCCATGGCATGGAAATTGTTTTCGAAGCTCATATTGTTGAAATTGAGGTGGGAAGCGTTAGAGAAGGGATCAAATGTGTTGGGGATTTTTAATATTTTATTAATAATATTTTTATGAAAATACTTCCTTGTTTCCTATAGTTCGGCTTATAGATGATAAAGACTCCCAATTGAACCAAATAGTTTTACGAGTGACATCAATATGATTTTAATTTATAATCTGGGTATCGACCTACCATGACTCCTTTCTTCTAAACAGCATCTCTCTTCCATTGACACCTTCCCTATGGGCCATTCATCCATATCTTTGCCACATCTAAATCTTCATCCCTACCCCTACTTCAGTCCTCTCAAACAACAGACCCTCGCATCCTTTATTTCGTACACTAAATACAAGGGAGCAACAGTTCAGCCCATGAAAATGAGTCCTCACGAACTGAACCGAGTGGAGCCTGATAAACTTTTCGAGATAAGGCACACATGACGGTGTTTAAACAGGTCATGTGTGGATCCATACGAGAGTGAGTGCTTGTGTTCGTGTTCAAAATTTTTGCGGATGTTTGCCTTCCTGCTCAGGCAATCCATCCGTCCGGTGTCCTGTGCCTGCCAGTATTTCCTCTGATATTTTAAGCCTTTTCGGGCTTATTCTGCAGTTAAGAGGTTCTTCTGACTTTTTGAAGTGAGGCTGCTGATTATGAAACAGGATTGATACTCTTCTCCTCTTCCCGAAAATGGAGAGGTCGTGAAAGCAAACAAAGAATTTACAGAGAGAGGGACGGAAGAGCCCTGCCCACATTTACTGGGAGCTTCTCTTAAAGTCTGTCAATGTCATTTAGGGAGCCAACAGACGTCAGTAACAGTAACAATAAATACATAACAGACTTCGGCAACTTCCCTTCAGAAATAATAATGAATATGCAATGATCATCGCAAAGGAGAAAAGGGAGTAGGGTTGAATTCAATTTAAATTAAAATTCATTCCCCAAATAACGAAAGGTTAAATCACTAAAGAAAATGGTGAAGACTATCAGAAAAATTTTTCAATTATTTCAAGAACTGCCATTGAATATAAAAACTTGTAAGAGGAGAAGGGGGTGAAAGTGAGCGCACGCCAGCATACCACGAAGTATAGTAGTAAAGAAGTAAAACTAGCAAAATGCAGGAAAGAGAATTCAGAACCAAAAACAAAGCACAAAAAGGCAAAAATACAAAAACAACAAAAACAAAAAACAAAAATCATTATAGAAGGGTGGAAAAAGGTTTGATAAGTTCTACAGAAAAGAGATGAAAGCATTTAGGAATATAACAAGGAAGAAGTACTAAAAACAAAGGAAGATCGATTTCAGAGAAAAGTGCGACAAACAGAAAATCAAATAAAGAGGGTGAGGCGAAAAGTTCGAAATAAAGACGTAGTAGGAAGTAGTTGGAAGATCTCGAGAGCAGCACGAAATCAGAAAGAGAATGCCAGAGCATGATGTAATATGAATTATTTTAATTTGATTAATTAATTTCGCTGAGGTGAAAGGGGTGTTGAGAAGAGAAAAGGTGTAGAGAGTACATAAATGAAGAGAGGAGGCGAGAAGGACCTTTTGCAAAATGTTCTGTTTGTGGCCGTCGTTAAAAGGTTTCCTTATTAATTAATCAGATGGAGAGTGCTGTTGTTGTTGATGACATTAAAAGCTTAAAATATAAACATTTTTGTTTTACCTTTAATGAATGATGCGAAGAATAAATGACTTTTTTGCGGTTAATGTTCATCCGCTATTGTTACGATGTCAACGTCGTTTTCACTGTCGCTCTTTTGCTGTTTTAATAATGGAACCGTTCTCGAGTTCCAATGGGTCGGTCTAACTAATTTGCCTTTTGATACACTTGAGATCACTCGGAAAATGTTCTTTTATATGTTCATATATAAGTTTTTATCTTTCAAGTATTAATATATTTAAAACAATTACTATATATCGTGATTTCGAAAACGTGAAATGTACTTAATTCATGTATTCTTACTATCGATTTAGTATAACTTTAATTTGGTGAACACGATTTGAGATTTTTTTTGTTAATTCATCTTTTGAATTTAATGACTTTCTACAGATATTAATCTAACGACTTGTGCGATTAGTGTCAAATCTTGCGAGTTGTCAGTAATTAATTAGCTATTAAAATTACTCATTAATTATTAAAAGTGTTTTTGTCGGGTATTTGTTTTGTTTTGGCCGTTGTTGTGCTTTTTTCGCTCCCTGGGATAATTAATCAACGTTATGCACGGAGCATTACTTCTATTTCCGGTGTTAATTGATGCGGTAAAACAATAGCAACAACTACTAAAATTTCATAAAAATAACAACTAAAAAGGAGCGGCCCATACGAAGTCATGAGGGAAAAAAGTTACGTTATTATGAGAACATATTGTTATTTGTTATTTAATTCGCTTTCTCCTTTAATTTTCTTCTCCCTAGGATGGAAAACTCAGTTAAAAATCCTGAAAAAATAGGTCGACAACTAAAAGAAGACCACAAATTGAAATTTAGCACGAAGCTCGGTTTTTTGCATAATTTCCTCGTCTTGTCTGCAAGATTCATTCATTATGTTCGACAGGCAACAACGGAAAATTTGTCCAACACACCAGTGAGATTTCTTAGGGCTAGACAACAATGAAAATGCTAGCAACTACAACAACAGCAACAATAGAAACCCCATGCAAATTTTAATCTTCTTCGCGAGTCGCCGCCTGCCCAATTTCGACCGTCATTATAGTTGTTGTTCTCTTTTGTTGTTGTTTCCCTACTTATTGGTGAGTTGAGCTCTTTCTCGTTTTTGCTGTTGTTGTTATTGTTATTGTGGCTGTCCGCATTGTTGTTGTTATTGCAAAGACTTCGCTTCACAAGGCGCTTAAAATATGAAATTAGTTTAACGAGCACGTAACAAAAACAAGAACATTCTCTCCGCGAAAAGAAGACCCACATCACCTGCCGCAGCCGCGACAACCACCAACAACCACCCTCCGCTTTTCATCCTTTTAAAATTGGGTTCTCTGGACCAGTGTGGGACGCCTGAAGGGTGCCGATGTTGAAAGAAGCCCACTGTGTGAATGGACGAATTCATGCGAAGGACGTCGCGAGGCTCAGCCGCTTTTTCGAATAAAAGACTAGCGTGGGAGCGGGGAACACGACAAACGAAACAAAATGAAGCGCCAACTATGTACAAAAAATACGAGGGCGTGGCAGAGCCCACTTTCGGTGAGTTAGAGAGGTGAACGCTTGCGGGAGAGAGGGGACAGTGATAACACCTGCACACTGTGCTTCTCCACAA
Organism: Coelopa frigida; assembly: GCA_017309665.1. Lineage (NCBI taxonomy): Eukaryota > Metazoa > Arthropoda > Insecta > Diptera > Coelopidae > Coelopa > Coelopa frigida. The sequence continues at coordinate 28,220,639 of CM029565.1, read as the reverse complement.
ATAATGATGTCCCTCAAACAAAGAGGAACAACAAGTTGCTGCAAAGTTAAGGCTTGAAACGGAACAAAAAATGGCACAGGTTAGAAAATTAACAAAAACGGCGCCAAAGAAAAGAGACAAAAACATTGTGTAAAACAAACAATTGGAAGCCCACTCGAATTGAAATTCAAGTCAAGCTCTTTGCAGTTTTTTTATGAACCCATCACTCACTCCTCCTGATTTCCAAAAGATTTGGCACGCAAAGCGCTTGAAACATGAGCGGGAGTCAAAGCTTCATACTTCGACAGCTGGAGTTCGACCTTTGGTCCGTTATTGTTGTTGTTGCTGCTGTGAGGTTCACTGAAGTTGAGGAGTTTATAGTTTTAGTAGTTGTGGTAAAATAGTTGTTGTTTTATTGGGTTTGCCTACCATGATTCCAACAACAATTATAGCAATAGAGTTTATGAACAAGGAAAAAGAGCGTTGCCTACTTTTAGGCAAGTGTGGTGAATTTCCCGCTGCTGCTTTTGAGCTACCAAAACAACAGCATTTCATTGTGTAGTAAAGCTCCACCGCATTCATTGTTTGACCGAGTGGCCGAGGTTTCTGTGAAAAGCGTTTGGGCACCCTCAAAAGGTTTCTGCCATATTTACAACGTAAATAACCTCGTTGAACTCCTGGCCCACACTTTCTTTCTCCAGCTCTCTTGTTTTCCCAACTCACCTGACAGTGATGCCGCTCCCTGCACGCTAAATGATGGATTGTGCTCTCAGGGATTGTGGTATCTCTCGTCAGTCGCCTGCCAGTCAGCGATCAGGCGACAGTTCCTTCCTCCTCCACCTCCTCCCTCCAGTAATCGCGCTACAGCAATAACTAAATGGAACCCGCGAATGTCCTACCTCTCCCTTTCCCTCAAACAAACCCTCTTTCCGCCACTATAGAAGTTGTTCCTTCCGAAGAAATCTTGAAGATGTGTTTGTTCCTGGACCGCGGCGAAAATCTGCCAATCGCGGTCTTTAGCGAGATGCAGATAGAGAGTGGGCGATTGCGGAAAATCTGGATTTTTTCCTTGAGATATTTCTGAGACTTCGAATAGAGGAAATTCTGGATAGTGAGGAGCTATCATGTACCCTTTAGGCAAACAGGAATGGATATGTAAACCAAATTGAAATCGGTGAACGTGTTTCTAACCATGATATTTTTTGTATTTGTGGGTGTGGCAGATCGACTAGCCGATCACTTGTTGTACGCTGCCTTTTTTATAGGACTGAGCCGTTTTCAAGTGTTATCGAAACGAACGATAGATACATTTCCGAGAAATTACCAAAAACTAATTTGTAATACCTCAGAAACTTTGAAATTCTTCTTATAAAATGCCTTTAAAGTAATAGAAAAATATAATTGAATAAAATATACTCAAGGAGCTTGTACTAACTCACAAACCTTGCTCTTAGAATTGAAAATTCTATGTGTTGAAAAAACAATTTTTAAAATATGTGTGAAAAGTTCTACGAAAAAATTATCATGGCATTCGTTCCCTACAAGTGGCTCAAACATTTTCGAGAGACCCAATGCAACCGCAAAATACCACGGGAGATTCCGTAGGTTATCAATTACGGGAAAATGCCATTCGCAATTAATTAACTGCGGGCCAAAATCCCACAGACACCGACACACGACTCGATGCCGATGTGATGGCGGGAATTCACGGCCGCAAAAGCCCAGATCGGAAATTCCGTCGAACTCTATCTCAATTAAAAACCGAACGGCTCGGAACGGGGCGGAAGAGAATCCTTCGACTCTCGTCCGAATGGTGAAACTATTATCTGCTGCACAGGTGGCAAAACTTCGTCCGGTATGGCTCAGACTTCGGCCCACTGTGTCTGTCTTTCCTCTTCCTTCGCACTGAGCTCAGGTCGCTCACCGCCGTCTGAAAACTTTTCATCCTTCAACACCGTCGTCATCAGCGTCAGGAAAACGTCATCTTGGCCAGAGTGTTGCCACATCATAGCGAAATAATTACTCCTGATTATTATTTATTAAGATGAAAGACCCTTTTCCCAATCTTGATGTTGTTGTTGGTGTTGCTCTTACCGTTGTTGTTGTTGATGATGCCACTGTTAGGTAGAGAAACTTTTGATCTGGCTGTACTCACCTGTGTTCTGCGGCCATTTCGTCCCCATCCTCAAGCTCGGATTCTCTGTGTTTGCGTGTGCGTTTGCCTCTGGGATTCATTGGCATCATTTATTTTGGCCACAACAGACAAAGGGTTTTTGAATTTTTAACTTGGACAACAACTCCATTAACAACGACAACAATGCAACATCATTATCTGCGAAGTTGCCACGCTTTTGTTCCTGAAGAGTCGTCAAAATGTGGCTCCTCCTCGTCCTTCCTCTCCTCCTCTACCACTCGTGTTCATTTTTCATATTTCGACCCCTCCTTCAAACAAGGATTATACTTGACTGCAATCCAGGGGAAGGTGTGCGAGATGACAAGAGTTTGTTGTGTGGGAGAAAGAGATAAACAGAGGCAATTGGCTTGAAACTACAGATGTAAAGAGTTCAACATTCCGCGAAGCGAGTGAACAGTGCTTGTGAGGGAAACTTATAATTAAACAAAGGTTTTTTTTTAAATTTATTCATTACAGGAACGTGTATTTTGCATCGCTATTATGTTAGGGAGAAATATGGACAAGAAAATCGAATTTGTGTTCTAAAAATAGAAAAAGATAACGAAAGAAAAATAATTGTTAAGTTCATTGTGACCGATGTTTATATATCAACAACAGTGCTAATACAAATTATAATACAAAAGGGCTAAACTGTGGTGTTGGACGATTGCAATGCTTTACTTCCATGAAGAAGGCCTACAGTTGTTGACCTGACTGTTTTGTCAATGTAAATTTGTACTTTCGAAAGTTTTCTCGCCGAAAGGTGGATGCCGTAAAGAAAAATAACTGTTCTCGAGGCGAGCAAAGATCTCAACACCTCAGTATAAAGAATCACTAAACCCGCATTTAAGTTTCTTAAAAATAACATTAACATGAGTTCAATAAAAACACGTAGTGTATTTTCTTAGATGCATCGAAATATGTAAAAATGTTGAACTTTTTTTGTTGCACTTTATACAACAGCTTCAATACTACAATTATTTTAAAACCTTAAACCTGTAAAGAATCGTAAAATAATATCCTCACTTGATGTCAGTGCTCCTAAAAGCCTTTAAAATACCTCGCAATGTACAAACAATGGCATGAATGAACAACAGAACCCAACCCCCAATTAACGACAAACTACCGGAATAATGGAGTCAAGGAAGGGGAAGGAAAGGCAGGGCGGGGGCAGGAAAAGGTAGCAACACAGAGCGAGAGCAGGAGAAAACCGCAAACTTATACCCGCATCAGCGCTGTCAAAAATCAACGTAAAATAACTCCACTGAATGAGTTATTTATCTTGGCACGACAAAGGCTTCATCGCCAGGCGGCCATCATCCTCTCCCTCATTCCTCCCGTGGGCGGTGGACTCTACCTGAAGGCCCTTAAATCATATTCAATAGGCTACACAAAGGAATTCGATGCTCCTTTGGGTCCTTTTTCTTTTATTTCCGACGCTTGCCTGGGTGGACCCCAACCCCATCAGCCCCAGCCACGGTCATGGGGAGGGTTCAATCTCCGCTAAACGCCCCCTCGCGATCGCCAATCGTGAGACGAACAATTGATTGTTTTATATATAGTTTATTAACGGTTGGTCGAACCCAGGCAGCAGATGAAATTAAATGAAATGTAAAGGGAATCGGGGATGGGCGAAGAAGTTACGTAAAGGTATCGACAGACGTCAGTGAGGAGAAGATACAAAGCAAAGGTATTGAACGAGCAAAGATCAGGGTCTGGCGAGAGGTTTGAAGAAATGCCGGCATTAGACATGGATCCAGGGGAGGCAGAAATGAAAACTGGAAGGCGGAATCATAAGACAGGGAAAGGAGGTGACTGCTATAAAGACCTAGGTAAATCAGTGTACCGAGAGCTTAGAAGGAGAGTAGCGAGTGGTTGGTTGACCATCAGAGACTGGCAGAAATGGAAGTAAGGTTGAAGACAAGACTTAAAAATTGAATGGATGACTTTCAAGGAGTAGAGAAGATGCCGAAGGACGGCAATCAAATGAACGCCAAAAGCAGGACTCAATTTATATTGGACGTTATTTTACAGAAATTTCAAGGGTGGCGCCAGGTAGATGGGGGAGGCGAGGGCAGCGGGGGACTTTATAGATTTCAAAAATAGATTACAGACGAAGACAAAGAATGGGAAATGCTTATCATTAGTCAGAGGAGAAAATAGAAATGAAGAGATGAAAGGTTTTGAGCAAAGAAAGAAAAAGAAAGGAAAAGACGAATGCCCGAGGAAGCAAAGACAAAATGAACATTTCAAAGAAGAGTAAATGACGAAAGTGGAAGGCAAAACAACAACGATAAAGAGATGAAGAGCTTTTTCTTGGATACTGGGGGGAATATAAAAAAGGTAAAAAACAAGTTTCCATGCCTTGCTTACGCAGTAGAAAAAGATGATTTTCCAGCGAGGTCTCCAGGCAACAGGATGCATCGGTCATTTGAGAATCCTCCCAGGTGACCTGTCAGATGCAGTCAAGATGATGGAGGAACTTTACACCGGGGCCATGAAAAGGTAGTGCCTATCATTTATCCGATCTAATCGAAGTTGCCTTCTTTGCGTCGAGTAATTCAATGAGCACGTCATTCGCTTTAATGGCCTGCGATGCGGCTCCTTTCATGTTGACGTAATTATTTATGATGCCCTGATGGTCACCGCGGTAACGTGTTTTCGTCGCAGTCCCAGCCTCCCTCTTGTTCGCTGCTCTTAATATTAATAAGATTAATTAATTATTAACGTTGTTGTCGCCGCTTTCATTAATTTTATTCGAATTTTAGTTTGTTCTGGCTCTGAAGTAAAACGACGCTTGATGTACATTAATTCAGTTAATTAGTCCACTCCCGTTGGAGTGTCTTTGTCTCCATATCTTCCCTGAACTATAGAATTGTTTTTATTTAGGAAAATAGGAAAAGGCATTTCCAGGACCCTTCTGGAAACTTAGTTAAGGAGTATTTCTTTTAGTCTTTTCAGATTTTTAGAACCGTTCACGGCTTTATTGATCCATTATATTGATACCATAGAAACTTTGAATGTATATTTTTTAACGACTAGAATATTATTTTTTTGTTAAAAAAAAGCCCTACTACTATTACTTTGATCATGAGAGTTAAAACCGAAGATCATTTGCAAACTCGTTCGCTCCCCTCTCCATTTAATGTCCTAACACCGACCACCAAGGACAAGTGCGGAAACTGGCCGCTGAGTAAAGCATTACTCGCCTCATTAGCGCGGCTCTTCCCCTTCAGAAATGCACCCTATGCGATGGGGTTGTGTGGAAAAAAGCTTTATCGACAACAAAGGAATTTCGGGGCGGGAAACAACTGTTGACCAGCAACAAACACAAGTGACCTACTTGTGGTTGTGGAGTCATACGTCCTGCCTTCCTTGACGCCCTACCTCTTCTCACCACCAGCGTCCTCGGCCTCGGTGACCCTGGGTCCACACCCAGCCGCGTGTGGCGTTAAATGCACGAAAATACAAATTTATATTCATAAACAACTACGACGACTACAACTTTGAAACCACAGCAACAACGACGACAACTACAACTACCACAAGAGTAGTGAAAAAACGAACAACAACACTAATAAATGAAAGCAACAACTGTGGAAACAACGACAACAAGGACATGAACATGAAAAATGTACAGTTCTCACGAGGGCGATGCATTCACGACAGCAACAAAAACAACCGCTATCACCACCATCCCGCACCGGAAACAGACGAAGGACATTTTCCATTTGCACGCCGGATGCAGAACAACATGGTCCCGAAAGGAGGGCGAGAGGGAGGAAATGTTTCGCAAATGGGAATGGATGGGATGGAGAGAGAGGGAGGTAGGATAGAGAGAGATAGCGAGAACAGACTTGGAGTTGGAATTCTCGACCCGAGACCTCGAGGACCCAGAGCTACGAAAAACACAGGACATGTACGCAGCGAGGGCAAAAGAACTGCTATAAACAACAATAACAACAACAACTATACAGTAGTAGAAACACACAAAAACAGTTATAGTTACACCAACGATGATAACAACACATATACAACCATGAAATCTAATTCAAAGCATTTAATTAAATCAGCAAAATTAAATTAGTTGAAGGTTTTGTTAGGTTCGTTAGTTCAACAGGGAGAGTGAAAGAGAAGGAGAGGGAGAGCGCTGTATCGCGAGTTGACAACTTACTCGTGCACGCCCACCCACGCACACTACTCTCACTCAAACAGTTGCGATGGCACTGTAGAGTCTGACAACCGGAAGAGGAAACTCACGCTCTCGAGCTCTGCGACATGACACAGTTTTTACTGGCAGCGCCTGCAGACATTAACATAATTTTTCGAAATCAATTCGGAACAAAAAAGTCTCCCCTAGCCACATGAAGCAATGAAATCATCACATTTACGGCAGTATTCTATGTAAGAACTATAACCACAAAGTATTAAAATTTTGAACTCAATTTCAGTATCCTAAATTACTTGAAAAAAATATCTGTATTACAAAAAATCTCCAATGAGTGGAAATTTATCCTTATACTGTCGTTGAAATTGGTCATTGCACACTAACAAATAATGATTTTAATGGAATTTCCGAAGATATGTAGATTCCATATCCCATCATTTTGTCAATTATTCTTCAAAAACTTTTTTCTCATTTCGCATCATCAACAGAATATAAATACAATTCCAGGTTTCTGCCATATTTGGATACTATATTACACTTGAAATTACTTATATATTGCTTCCACATCTTCTTCGTCTTCCATTTCTATCTATAAATTTCTTATAGCATTATTGGTTTGGTAAGCCTCCTAACTAACCACAACTTGTGTTCCATACCCTAGTCTCCTTGTCTCTCTCTCATTCTCTCTGTGCGTTCCACTTCTCCTCATCACCTGCACCCTTCGGACCCTTCGTGGAAAGTTTCGATTTCCTCTCGAACGGTTAATTATAATAAAAAACAATATTGCATTGAAAGTGATGTCACTCAATATCCTGTGATCGCGGTCCATTTGCTCGCTCGCTCGTGCCGTCCCTTTCTCTATAATGTCTGAGTCGATATTTCATTAAAATTTAAATATTTCATTTGTGCACGAAATGAACGACCGATAATTTATGCGTTAAGAGAGAGAGAAACTTCGAAAATGAGCTGCTCATTTTCCACAAACGCGGCAAGGACAACAATGTGAGATGTGGGAGGGCGAGATGGGGGGAATTATAGAGAGGGGAGAGCGACGGCGACGTCAATGAGGTGGAGGGGAGTGAAGGAGAAAGTACGAAGGAGAACGACAAGGACGGGACATTTAAACGCAGCCTCAGTCCGTGGACTTGCGCAGTGAATAATTAACAGTTATTAATAATGACGAAACCAGCTGCTGCCGCCAACAACAACAATAACAATCGCTACTCCAGTACCAACAACAACAACACCTGGTACAACCAAAGCGACAACAATATGAATAACAACAACAAGACGAGTTGTAAAGCGTGCGAAGGATGGAAGGACGAAGGGATGACGAGGGTGGGGAAGGGGGACCAACGACCTCTCGCACTTTGAAAACAAAAACCCAGAGCCAAAGGAACAAAAACGAAGTTATTTTTTATTGCGAAAGTCTTTTCAGGGGTCGACGGCAACGACGACGTCGATGACGCTTTTGTTGTTCTCGTTGTTATTATTGTTGTTGTGCTTTTCTTTTTGTACCACTTCCGGTTTTGTGCATATTTTTTAGAAGGTAGGCAGATTTCACTGGCGTTGTTGTTTCGTCAACGTGGGTTGTTGTCACAATATTGGTGTTGTTGTATTATTTTTGTTGCTATTATTTGTGTTTAGTTGGCAAATTTCGCCTTCGGATTCCCTTCGGCCCCTCGACGAGTCCTGCTTCTGGCGGCCGTCGTCGTCGGCGTTCAAAATTCGCCGCCAATAATAATAATCATAAATCAAAATGGCGCTTGCTCAGGACCTCCTGCTCCTACATTGTGTATGTGTTTGTGTTGTCGCCATGCAAAGCGAGCAGTGTTTATTTTGCAAACACCAGTTGTTATAGTTGTTGTTGTTGTTGCTGATGGCCCTGCTGTTATCGGAGTTGTCGCTGGTGTTGTTGTTTTGTTGTTGAGAGCAGCGAAAGTATGGATCGCTGTTGTTGTTTTATTGAAATGAAGATTTCATATTTCGCCGCAGAAACATTTTGAATTCTTAATTAGATTCGTTGGAAATGAAAATGATTTAATTTGTTTGTTGTTGGGCCCACTCTCTTCGTTCTGCTGTCGGTTGCGAAGAAGAATCCAAAATATTATTGACGATTAAATTCATTCACAACGCGGCCGCCATCGGGAGCCAAGGGCCCTTTAAGGCGAAAGTTCAGCCTTTGACTGTAAGCGGATTTCGGATTTAAAATATTGCCTGCTCTGCGCCTCCTCATTATTTCAGGATCTCTTTCTCTCTCTCTCTTCCCTCCTACTTTGTGCATATTTCATCAATCGCAACTAAATAATCTGTTCAAATGGAAGCAAGTTGAATGGTTTTTAATATTCGAGTAATAAATTTGTTGTAATGCGATTTTATCAATCGTTGCCATGGGTTTCGAATTCATAAGCCTATGGAATTTTATATTATTTGAAATATTAAAAGACACAGAGTCGCAGTTTCGGCGAACAATGTAAAATATCATTATTACTCGTATTGATTTATTTATTTATTATATACCTAAAATTATTGAAATAATATAGTACACTATTTTATTGCGCAACTGAAATATTTACACATATATATCAAAGCGCAAATCAAAGGGAATTATACTAAATTCCAAGAGAGATACGAAATATTTAAATCCATTCACAACGAACTTATAATGAGAAAATACAAAATAATTTTTTTATTGTCGGAAATCCATTTTATTTGTCTGAACTCTGTTTTTGTTTAACGTAATTATGTTTTTATTGATCTGAATTTATTTAGTTTTTGTCAGAATTCTCAATTTTTTATCGGAAGTCGGAGTCTTACTTATCAGAATTTGGTTTAAAGTGTGATAAAATTGAATTTTTGAATTAAGCTTTATTTTTGCTTCCGGGATTCAGTTTTGGCTCCGATGAAATCAACTTTTGCTTGTCGGAAACCATTTTTTGCATATCGGACTTATGTCTTGGTTGTTGCCGTTCTGTTTGAAGAGGTGAAGTGAGTGCCTCCCTGCCCTGTGGATCACACTAATATTTCCTTCACTCCATACGCCCACCTCTGCTACACCCACTTACCCTTCCATCCCACCCCTCCGTGAATTTCTCATCGGGGTTTGCGAAATGCAACAAATGTTCAGAAAATGTTGCATCCAGGCAAGAAGTTAATGAAAATCAGCCTACACACACAACTCAGCTCAGTGTACCGCATCCACACACCCTCACATTAGTACGCTCATTTGCACACAGACACGGGCGTACGCACACACAAACCGACAACTGTTTTTGTATCAATTAAAACGTCAGATTTTGCCGCCCTTACGACCGACGTCCCGCAGACGACGAGGGTCGTCAGAGTGCATTCATCCCGCAGTCGGCGTCTCCGTCGAAGTAAGCGTCGACATCGCACTCATTGTCGTAGTCAGAGTCGACGTCAGCGTCATCGTTGCGCTGCCGCATATTAAGCGATTTTAATGCCCACAACAACAATGAGAAGAGCACGAGAAGCAACATTAACGGAAGGAAACGCACACAGAGACATCTGTTCCACGTCCACCCCTTCGTTTCTCCGCCTCGTTCTTCATCCGCGTCCTTTCACCAGTACCACGTCTAGTCTAGAGTAACGAGCACGGCAAATGAGCGAATGAATGGAGATGCAGGGAGGGGGTAGAACGAAGAGTGATGAAAGGGAGAGTGGCGTGTAGTTGGATGCGAAGTGTTGTGTGTGCGAGAGGTTGTGTGTTGAGGGGCCGAGCGGGCGACGCCGGATTGAATGTCGGCCGGCATCGAAGCGAAGTCATTTGCAACCGCACATCAATGGCAAACAACTCACACACATTCTCACCCACACCCACCGTCAAATCGCAACAGTGTCCCGCCCACCACTATTCCCTTTCCTTCACATTTTGCACCCATTGATTTTTCGGTGAAGGCGCATTTTGCGAATCTCGAGCGCTTCGTTACGGTTGAATGTCCATTGTGGGTTTTGTTATTGTGGCTGTTGTAGTTGTGACGGTTCTTATTGCAGTAATGGTGGTTAATTTGGTCATAGTAGCAAGAGCTGTTGAAGTCGAATAGTATGAACATAATGACAAATAATACAATATAAAAAATATTTTACAGAAATTGGAGGGATGTCTGCTTACATTATTCTAGAAATCAATTTTAAATCCATTTCTTGAATAAATAAAAAAACATTTATATCTGTTTGTCATTATTAGTATAAGAATAAATTGATTCAATAAATTTCCGAAAACCAAACGATCCAATATATGTACCTTGCAATAATAATCCGAATATTAATAGTATTCTAAATTAATTTCTCCCTCATAAATTTCTCCGGGCAGTGAAGAGTCCTCGAAAGGACGACAATATATCAAACAATTTACGATCACGAGCCACAGAGACGTTCGAGTCGAGTGGAACAAATGTCGCCGGGAGAACATTCTGACAGATTGTTGCAATAACAATTGAAACAATTCAATTACTTCACTCGGGATCCTGAAAGAGGAAAATAGTTGTCAATATGCGAGGAGCTCATCCTTGTAGTTGTTAGCGTACTTCTTCTTCTTTATTCATTCATGGAGTCAACCAGGGGGTCGTCATCTTGTGTCTCCCGCTTCCCCGCCGAGTCGATCCGATGGAGGACATTCAAATGGCAACAAAAATGTTGGAATAACATGCCACAGGAGCAGCAGAAGAGGTTGGGGAGGAAGAATATTGAATTTATTGCCAACACGCGCGCCATTTTGAAAATTCATGAGCTCAGAGCCGTGCGCCGAGCATGGAGCATCGTCCTGACGGCCGTATCCTTGGCCTGCAACATGTGTCGTGTCTTCGCGCATCGTCGTCGGTTGTTTTCGCGAATGAATTTTGACAAATTGACAAACGGGCAGCGAGGGCGACGCAAGGAGCGGAGTAGGCGTCAAATTCAAATGCTCCGAAGGCCCCAGAAGGCCAGGCACGAGGTTGAGGAGGATGAGGGGCGTGTGAATTGAAGTAATACACATTCATTCGTTTCATCGACGTCGACGTCGCCATCGATGCTGATGCAAAAACTAAAACCCAGCGCACAACTGCGGACGTTGATGGAATCCTTGACGAAGGATTTTCCTATATCAGGAGAGGAGGTTTTTCGACGTTTGCCGAACAATCGATGAGATGAGGGTTGAGGGAAGGATCGAAGCGTTCAATATCCGATTCAATTGAATTTACATTGAGCACCTGAAGGACTTGTGAATGACAGAAAACACCGCTTTATTGAATTAAATTTTTATCAAGCATCCGTTTCGAGAGATACATTTTCGGATTATTTTACCCGTTTTAGATCCTTTGTGCTCTTAGCTGCTGCCGAGAACACTGAATTTCGTGGAAATTAATGATAACTCGTTTCTCAGATCCAGCTTAGGTTCCATAAACTGCCTTGGTTATAGACCTCGATATCTCTGCCATCCACCCACCATTTCCATTTCACATCAGCTCTCCTAATCTTCTCTCACCCTCTTTCTGTCGCAATCCTTCTCTCTTCTCCCCGTCGATAATCAATAAAGTTGTTACTCGCGTCTTTTTGCATGCAAAAGGGTTGCCATCGTCTCGTTTCGCCTGAAAATTGATAAATTGTATAAAATTAATTTGTCTGCCGCAGCGGGCTTCGCAGTCATGCCCTCGATGCGACCCTTTCTTTCACTTTACTAGCACTCTCCCTTTCTCTCTCTCTCTCTCTCTCTCTCTCTCTCTCTCCCTCTCCCTCTCTCTCTCTCTCTTGAGCCTGTCGCTTGACATTCAAATGTTCCGTCGATGAGGCAGGAGTGAGAATGATAAAGAAGAGATTTTGTTGTTGCAATTGCAAATCGACGTGGGTCGAAGGAGTTGCCAAAGTCAAATCGATTATTATTATCAGTAAGAGCAGTAGCAACAGACAGTTGAAAGGGGTTTCTATTATCAACTGTTATTGTAACTGAAGGCCAGGTTGATTTCATTTTTTCTATATCCAGGAAACACTTAGAGCTATGCAGTCACGTGACACTTTGACACATAAATATACAATGTAGACAGGTCTCGCGCGATAAGGATATGTAAAAGGGGACATATATTTGTATGTATATACCTTTTCTACTTTCTTTCTCAATGAAGTGACTTTAAAATTAGTCTATGAAGTTATCCTGTTGAAGTATGGAAAAAGGAAACCTATCCTACGGAAAAAGTCAGAAAAATGTAATACTTGTGGAACATAATTTAAATGCTGTGTTAAACTAGGCTCACATGCAACCCATAAAAATCACCTGACTGGTGGTTTATCACAAGGAAATAGCATAATAAATTGCGGAAAAATCACACTAGGTGTCCTTGCCTGCTCACTAGTGAGCGTATGTGTCAGTCATATGAGGTCTCTGGACTTGTCCGTTGTAAGAGTCGTCGTCGTCCTTCTCCTACTCCGCCTAGGCAAGTGCAATTGCGTGCAGCTGCAGCCGACGCGTCGCGACGTGCACGCACGGCCATAAAAGGCATTAAGTAGTCGGCGTTGCCGTGACGAAAACCCCTCCGGCACATCCTGCGACAGCAAGGACTACAGAACGAAAGGACTAAGGAGCGGACGAAATCATAGTACAATTGATGGCGAGCATATTTATTTATCAACGGCCATGTTAATCCAATTCCGAGATCAAAGCATTGCTGAAAACCGCATTGTCGTCCGCCCGTCGTCCCCTTGCCGAACGCGGCCACCCCCTCCGAGCTGCGTGCGGCTCACACGTGTCCATGACGAATTCTTTCTCATCCTCATGCATTGGCTACGACGAGCAAAGTCGTTTCATTACCCGACAGTGCCATCGAATCCCCACGAACAGCTTCGAACTGCACTCCAAAGACCTCTCGCCACATGAGGCCCGCCACCCTCTTCTTCTTCCCTCGACTGCACCCTGGACGAAGGCCTGCGCCTGGCGACCTCGAGTGGAATCCTTTTCCGCTGCAGTCGCCGTCTCTGTCTCCGTTTGAATTGTAATTTAACTTAATCCGCTCAATTTGAAACGCACACCAACGCCCATCACCGTCGTCCTCCCCGTCGCACTGGAGTCAACACCCTCGACTCCGCCCGGCCGTCGTCCATTATCCTTTCCCTTCGAGTTTTTGTTATTGTTTTTAATGGAAATTCACACGCACAAAGGATTTCCAGCATTTAATTAAAAATGCTGATTTCTCCAACCGCCTAGCTCTATCTCTTTCCTCCGTCGCTCGGTCTTGCTTTCACCTTGTATGGATTTATGATTTCGATTCCTTTGAGCGCAGTTTTAGGGTTGCCACTTGAAGCGCACAAAAATGCACATAAATTATTGAATTACCAGCTTTTTCAAGAAAAAGAATTAATATAAAACATCGCTGCTGTTTTTTGTTGTTCTCCTTAAGGGATTCCTCTAACGGTGCTTAATTAAAGAGGTTTCATTTTCTCTTCGACATGCAAATTTATTCCGAACATTCGGAAAAATGGGATTAGAAATTAGTAGCAGGATTTGCTCCAAACATGGTCGAGGGTGACATTTTTTCTGGAGTTGGAGAGTTTTTGATTATTTCTGGACCGTGATTTATTATTATTTATGAGGTTATTACCCTTTGATAAAAGTATTATTCATTATTACACTAATTTCATTATTCATCAGGAACATATTATTTATCCAGATATATTAATATCTATATGAAAATTGAATACATACTAAAGGGTAAATGAATTGAAAGCTACGGGATTATCCTTAATTTATTTTTAATTTTAGAAATATTTTTTAACTATAGAGAGCAAAATAATGGCGTATTTCTTTTTAAATAATTGTAAAATGACTAAAATGATCCAAATTCATACATTTTCATAGTCACTTAATTTATTTACGTTTTGTTTTTGTCCAAATGCAATTGTTCGCAATTGGATGAAAATATTGCTAATTAATGTTATGGTAATGCAATAATAGCATTGTCTAAAAAAACCTTTAGAAAAGAAAATATAAATCGAATATAGACGCATATTTATATCGTAGACAGCACTAGTGTCCGAGATAATAATCACACGATTATGGAGAATTCCTCATACCGCAAGTAGGTACCATGAAATGGAAGCTCCAACTACACTCCATCTCTCGATAAAACCATATCGAAGTGTCGAAGAAGGTCAAAGCACCAGATTGACTCCATTTCATCGACGATTTCTATCGCTCTTCCTCTTGTGGTTACTCCTCCTTTTGTTATGGGGGTCTGCACGGGATGACCTATGGCTGCCGATTAGGGACATCCCGACTGCTTGACAAATTTGAACAAGCTGCGCCATTACTTTCGCTGCTCGCCCGTTTTGTGCTTTGTCCTTGTGCCCTGTGTCTTGATTTCATTGTAGTTGTGGTGGCAGTAGTTGGCGTTGTTGTAGCAATTACAACAAACATATTGGGATTATCCAGCATGTGCAAAGTCTTCGGACGTCCTCTTTCTTTACGATTTGCAATAACGATAAATTTAATAGACTTTTAAAAGTCTAGGAGCGAAGCACGGAGCACAGGAGAGAGAGACAGACAGCGAGCGAGCGAGTGAGCGGGAAGGGAACACGAGGGCACATGAAATGGAAGGAGAAGCCAATATAGTGAAAAAACGAGTCAGTATGTGATGAAAGGAGAAGGAGGTCGTTCGTGTTGTACGAACAAGAAATAAATTCTCAGTTCGCCTGCTCAGTGAAGGGCGAAGGACGAGAACGCAAAACTAATGGTAGGCGACACTGGCGCGAGGCGTAGAGAGTGAGACAGATGGGAAAGAGGGAGAAAGCACATCGGTCGAAAGCTACAGCTGGAAAGGAAGAGACAGAGCTTATGCATGTTTAAGCGAAATAAATGAGAAACAACTACACGAACAGGACATAAATAAGAACGAAGTGTAAAAGTTTTCCTATTACTATAGAGGGAATAGCGAATAGGAGAACGAAATAAAAACAAAACATCACGCTCAGTAGGTCAAAAAACGAATAGAAAAATATAAATCTCAAAAACAAAGGATATAAAAAGGGGATATAAAAAAGCTATGGGAAAAAAGTCGATCGTTGGAGCAAGGATTATTGAGTGATGAGTTTCTGTAGGAAAAAGTGGGGCGAACAGTGAGTGAAAAGAAAAGGTAAATGGACAAGTGAAGGTGAAAGAAAATACGGGTGCACGGTGGAATACGGAGGAACATGGAAGATTAACCAAGTTATAAAAATAAATCTGATGATAGAAACGGATCTGAGAGATATAGGAAAGAATGAGAATATAAATACATAGTATAATTGAAGTTGAAATTCACAAGAGCGGAAAAGATCAATGAGCAACAGAGCAAATGTATGAGGAACCAAAAACATTTAAAACATCATAATCATATTTAAAGTATTTTTGTAATACTTTGCTTTTCACTCACATACTTTATTTGTCAAAGAATGGACATATTTCCTTTAGCTCCTCTCCCCCGTGCACATCGATCCGCAACAACAATAAAAAAACCATGGCCTCCGAAACCTCAACACAACATATCACATCGTCAGCGACCCATCAGGACTGCGATCTCATCAATGAAGACATGACTCTCCCCATTTTATGCAGAGCAGCGTCCGTTGATGGGTCGCCAGGATCACGCTGTGTGTCAGGACTTGCGACATATGGTCGAGAATCCTTGGCCTTTCGGCAATTTCATAAATGGGCGCACAAGTCAATAAAACCAATGAAGGAAGTACTCCGGCCAAGGGCCAGACAGAGGTCGGAGGGTGAAAGAAAGAGAGATAGACAGACCGGGAGAGGGGGGGAGGATGTGCGAGTCAGTGAAAGGCCATAGTAGCCTCGTGTATCGAGGGGGTGAATTTAAAATCTTTTCTATTTAGCGGCGCCCGAGGACGCCCTCAGCCGGGGAGTCCTGTAGTCAGGATAATTCGATCCTTGGGGGTCATGCGACACCCCATTACGATGGAATCAATGTAATATTACAACAACACAACTTATTTCACCAACAACCATAGCAATAACGCACTATCGATTGAATGTCAACGGCAAATCGCTTGCGACTGCGACGGCGGCATCGTTTTATGACCCGACCACGCTCCCCATTCCGATCAGGCTCAGAAGCCGATCGTCCTCCTCGACGTCTCATCGTCACTCGAAGCTTCCTTCCTCCCCTCCGTGTGGCGAGTGTCAACGGCAGAATTGTCCTCATTGTAGTTGTTATCCTTGGAGATAGCAGCAGCCATCGTCAGGTCATCGCAGTAATGGCACCTTCTTTTTTATGACGTCCTCAGTGTCGAAAGGGTTAAAGTGCCCTTTCCGAAGGAGTCTGGAGTCAACGTTGGTCCCCCTCGCACATATGCTCATGTTGTGTTTGCGTGTGTCTCTGTGGCGTCCTCACCTGCATCGAATATCAATACATACGCCCCTTGTGGCGCATTGAATTAAAACCCATTGAATGGCACGACATGGCATCGCTTCGTATCGAATTGAGTCGCGTTGCCAACGCTTCACTTCACAATCAGTTTTCAAGAGCTCTCTCCACCTCCCACCCCCCATCTCCCGCAAAAGTAAAGAATTTCATTACGAAAATATTTCCATTGCAGTGTTTTTGTTGTTGTGGTTGCTACACGTAAATGTCTTTCGATTCAATTTGTCTCTCCCATTTTCATGCCATCCCTTACTCTGCACTGCTAAATCGTGTCTCCTCCTCAGCATTGACCGTCGAGTACCTACATTCTCTGACACGGCTTTAATTTAAAATTTATTTAATCTATTTTCGCACAAAATTCACTCTCGCAGATCACTTCGTTTTCGCCTCTATGGGTTAGATAGAAATACTCAAAGCCCTTGCTTAATTGGCTGGAAAAGGCGAGCGAAAGAGAGAGCGAAAAGTTAGCTTTAATCAAAACTCAACCTACTTCGCTGCATTTAATTGACCACTTGACTCTAACCCCCCACATCCCTGTCTCTTTCACTCACTCTCCCCTGCTGGAGCGCATCCTCCGTGTGCTCGACTCGAGCCAATTCCTCTGATTAAGTTCTGACCCTCTGCGTCTTCCACATTTTTTTCGCCACCTCGCGGAAAAATTGGCAATAAAAAAATAAATTTCTTACCAAATAACATCGTAAAAATAGTGCTATGCAAATTGGAAACCTCTCTCCGTGGGCATCTCCCTCGTCCTAGGGTTGCAGTCGTAGTCCTTGCAATCGTTGTCCTTGGGCAGGCAACTGAAAACATTTGCATGCAGAAAGTCGTGAAAGATAGACGAGAGCAGAGCAAGGGCGGGGATCGTGATGGAGAAAATGCAAATTCAATCTTGGCAATTACAATGACCGCAAAACGCCAACAGGTCGAGTGGTTAAACTCTTTTTTACTGCTTCTTCTCGGCCACCCTCTTCCGTCTTCGCCCCCTTCTCTGGTGCAGTCGCGGTTCTGAATTTTAGGGATTTATTTTAGCGCAAGGATTTTTAAATGCCCGTTTCTCTTCCCTTCTCCGCCCGAAATTTCTCAATTTATGCACATTTTTGAGCGGAAAACTCTTGAAGGAGGAGGTCGAGAACTGCAATTTTTACCATCTTCCTCTCTGTTTGATTTCTGTTTTTACTACATATTTCCGACAGCCGTTAATTGAGGCTGCGTTCCAAGGTTATCTTCTGGGTTATTCGGCTTTTCGAAAGCAATTCCAAGCTCTTAACGGAAGCGAACAATTTTGCGACACAACAGTAGTATAAGACAGAGTGTCCATGCCGGAATTGTACTTCATTACCTAAAGTTCTACAATGCATCTTCGGTGCATTCTCCTGGATTCTCCACTTAACTATTGTCCCCGGATTCCATTACCTTGATCAATGGGATCTTCGGCTCCGAACGCCGGACCGTTAAATTGCCTTCGCATCCACTCACGACGTCCCTTTGTTCGCGCTCTCTCGCTCTATCTCCACTGGGCAGTGGCGGGATTAAATCTCGCAGTAGAGCCGGCCGGTCATCTGCAGCGACTACACATTTTAATCCCAGCACTACCACCTGCCTCGACCTCTCCTCTTCTCGGCCACAATACCTCAAGCCCCCACGGCCCCAAGGACGGCACCGTTTAAGCGCACGCTACACGCTCATTGATTCGTAATTATTGCTAAAAGCTCACAATAACAAAGCTAATCGCACTCTGCGACACCATGTGGGGCCGTCGGACAGACGGGGGAGAGTGGAGCGAGAGTGGGGGGCTCAAAGAAACCCGAAGCCTCGAATGAGTGACGCGAGCGCGACATTAAGCGATTAGGAGGAAGCTCCAAGCAGACCAGCACGCACTAACACACAAATACTACCCACTAATCGCACACACAACACATAAGCGCGCGCATACACACTTTCGTATACACTGGGGAACTCACACAATGATACCCGCCATCGTACGAACATATAATTATATATATTATATACAGAGCCATCATCGAAGGTGTCTCAGCCGGCTGGTCGCCATTTTGGCCACAACTGCACATGACCGTGTTACCGTTACGGACGGACAGACTGAAGGACGGACGGACGGCCCTCGCGTCAAAATGGATGATTGATCACATTTCCAAAGTAATTAGCAGCCAGCAGTTCAGCCGGTGGACGACGGCCGAGGGACTGTCTCACAGACGGATAGGAAAGCAGATAGACTCGGAGTGAGGTGGGCTGAATAGCTGGTGTGGCCAGCGAAAGACTTTAATTCGTTTGGAAGCATTAACTGTAATTATTTTCCGAACGAACTATTCAAGTGCAGCCGAGCTCAATAACAGCACTTTTTGTTATTGTTATTGTTTTCGTTGTTGTTTTGCTTTTGCTTTTGTTTGTTTTTATTGTTTTGTTGCCCGTCCATGCTTTGGTTGTTTCCCTGGTTTTTGTAATTGAGCTTTTCAATGTTTTAACCACTGTCCTTTATACAAGGAAAACACGAACCCAAATCGAAGTCCTCAAAACCCACAATTAGAGCGAGACATAGCTATTCAGATGAATTCATGCGAACACGATATGATTTACGATCGCGACTGACAATTGGACAGTTGTCATCGCAGTTGTTTTATCACTAGTGGTTAGTGTATGGTGAAATGTTATTAGAAAAAGCATTATTATAAATTAAAAACCTTTGAGAAGCATTTTTAAAAATGTATCGAAATTTATGTTTTTATCAAGAAACCATTCGAATCTATTTATTTTAAATATATATATTTCAAATGGAAAGACAAAAATTATTTAATTCTGTAATTTAGAACTCGAATAAAGTCTCATATAAAGTTATTATTTTTCCGGATCGGTATGAAAAAAAATAAAAAATGGAATGGAATAAATGTATATCATCCATTTACTTGATCTAAATTTTCCAATGTGGAATATTAATTCTGTACCCATACCTACCAAAAAGAAACCCATTTCATGATCGAATACGAGACGCTAATCAAGGGTTCGTGAATGTCCTTATGGTCGATGTTAATTAACAACCCTTGAACCCTCGAGATCCTCTGTACCTCCCCACTGCTCCTTCCTTTGCTCTTGAAGCTGTTCAAACACTTGCGTGCGCTTCGCAAGGACATTTTGATCCTTTTCGAGAGCGAGCAAACGAACGGACGACCCGGCTCGGCCCTCGTTGTTTGCTGATATTTGGTCGTTGATTTCGTGTAATTTCATGGGTTCATTTCATGCCCATCACCCTCTCGCCGTTCGCTCCGCCTCAAGAGGGTTAAATGAAAAACCCTCGATGACCATTTTTCGTGTCGGCTGCAGTTCGAGTGCTTTCCTGGAAGCTGCTCGTTACTTGCCCTCTCACCCTCGCTCCACCCACCGATCGGTGGTCAGGTTTCACCCCTGCGGACGCTGTTAATCCGTGAAGCACAGCTTTCCGTAGCCTGGCAGTCGAGGCAGCTCCCGTGCCAGGACCGGCTTCGCTTAATCCTGATTACATCGGCGCCACCCTCGTGCCCAGGCGCCCACCCTTCGGTTGTTGCTGCTAAGGCCGGCTTCCTGTCGGCGATGATGCGTGTCTTCGCTCGGTGTGTTGGTGATATCAATGATTTTAATTGAGTTTTCGAAATGCATTTCCATCGCCTATCATCGTCGTTCACCCCAACCCTCTCTCTCTCTCTCTCTCTCGAACGGCTTGTTATTATATTTCGATTTTCGATGTTTGTTTGTTTGCTTCTAACATTGGCGTTTTGTTTTCTGTTGCAGGGGTTGCATCATTGGCCCCGAACTCACCGTCAAGGTCTGCTCCATTGGCACCGTGATAAATCGATCCGCCTACGCCGCCGATTACTGCCAACTGGAAGCCTCCACCGGCCGACAATCACAACCGATGCCCATACGATGGATGGCCTGGGAGAGCGTCCTACTGGTGAGTATACAGCACACTGAGGCAACTGTTCTGGCGTTCGAACCTTGTTATTTGAGAGCTTGGCATTTCGATATTCAAAGAGAACTCGGACTCAAAATTCTGTGCAAATCGAAATTCTGCTATTATTGACAAATTAATTTTACAGCTCCATATTCGAAGAAAAATTGATTGGTTCGGAGAGAATATTTTGCTAATGTTCAAAATCATACAGTTCGAAGAACTAAAATGCGTTTTGCAATCCCTTAGGATTTCAATGTTTCAAATAAATTTGAATTTATTTAACATCAAAAACGAGAATATAATTTGCTGAAATTCCAAAACTCGCGTCAAAAAATAAGAAATATAATATACAAAATGCCACGAGTTAAAACTGATGATTAACTAAAATTTATAAACTACAATTGATTTCACTACTCAATTGCATAAAAATCAAAACGCCGTTCAATGAGAAACCGAGGACAAACAAAACAGGAACAGCGAATAAAAATACATCCACACACATATTCGCACACACACAGACAAACAAATGGCAGTCGAATTCCCCAGACTCCAACCGACAGAAGGAACAAAAATGAAAAACACAAATGAATGAATAAGACAGCGATGCGCGAGCGAACGAACGATCGGCAGGAAGAAGAAGGACGGATACGTGAAATAATAATGAAAAGCACTCCAGGGCTTTGGACTTCATGCGCTCACAAACACACACTCATATATTAGAGTGCTTCCCAAAGCACGAACCCCGTCGGAGCTCGGAGGCGCTTACAAATCAGTAGAAGAAGAAATCTAGGATCCAAGATCTCCCTCCATAAACGCCCTTAGTCCCGACCACAATCCACCCTCCGACCCACCTCCCGCTCCCCGTGGAACTGGAGAACTTATTTATTTCCTCCATACAGCGTATAAATTTCCATCGTACGAATGTGTTTTTTATTCCCGCCGTCCATCTATCTGTCTGTGGTTTTTTGATTTCCCCGCTACCCTCGAATCCCCGCGTTTTGCGGTCGCCGCTGTTGTTCTTGTTTCCGGTACTGCTTCGTGAGCAAATATTATTTTCCATTAAAAACGTTTTTCCCTTTTCGAAATCCTTGCTGGGACTTAGAGAGTTAGAATCGTATTTGATATAAGTTTTTCCCCAGTCGATTTTCCCCTCATATTCGTTTCCGGTTTATTCCACCTTCCTCCCCGCGCCGTGCTTTCATCTTCATTGCTTCCTTCGTCCTCCCATCGCTGTTATTTTTCATCATTTCACAGTCTTTAGTTTTTGCTCTGATCGTTAATGCCTAAGATTAAAAGTTATCGTGGAGCGAAATGAAGTTTACCCTCAAGGTTAGTTTCAATGCAGTGCCCCGAGAAGGCTTCCGCAAAACTATTTGATGCTCTAATTTGTTCAAAGCACTGATATCAATGTCATATTCAAAGTCTATGGTTTTCACAGATTTGATAAAATCTATAGATAACAAATAATAACAAATAACATAACATGTAACAGTTCTTAACATGATAACAATAATAATGTTTAGAACTAAATAATCTAAATTCATTCTTTAACGACGAAATTTCTTCATACTATTATCATTCATGTTTTTTCTCTAAGGCTTGTTTGTCTCCATTAGATCCATTATGATGATGTCATATCTTCGAACAAATGGGTTATAATTTAGGAAGTTGATATTAACTATTTTAGTAAAAGTTAATCCTCTCATCTTGAGAGGCTCTCGGCTGAGTTCTTATCCTTATAACTTGTTATAGTTCCCTATATTATCGAGCCCACCTCCTTGGTGCTGGGCAGAAGTATTCCGTTGAATCTGAATCTGGTTCGCAGTCCAAGCAATAAAGTGTAAAATGAAAAAAGAAACCGACATAGGCTCTTTCGGTATCCGGCGAAAATTACGAAATCTGCACCCGGCGAAGTTTTCTCGGAGAACGGAGATATTTTGCTGAAACAGTGGAAAACTTTAGGAGCAAATAACTTACAACTAACTAACAGAAATAACTACGACAGAGACAGCAACAACGACAACTACCGGCGACAACAACACGTATACCAGCATCCAGTGAGAACTACAACCACACATGCTCACGTATCTTCGTATTTATTAAAGCAGCCAAATCCAGAAACAAAATAAATGAAAATGAAATACAAACAGAGGAGCGAACACACACACACATACGAATGGATATGGGGACAGACAGACAAACAGGACGAGCGAGCGAACGAGTGGACGGACGGACAGAGCTCACAGAGCAACTCACGTGTGCAAGTGAGACCCGTGTACGGGAGTGTGTATATATGTGTGTGCGTGTGTGTTTTCGAGGATCTACAGGAAGCACATCCCATCCTCTGCCCATGAGAGAATCAGGCGAACTCGCGCTCTGGACCATCTGTTTCAATTTCGAGCTTTAATTCGTTTAAATATGTTATACGAGTGTCCATGATTTTGTTCTACCACATATATATTTGTATGTGTGTTGTATTTTTGGCAAGTTTTATTATTGTTGTTGTTTAATTCATTAATTTAATTTATTTGCTCCCGAACATTTTCCCCACGAGTAATTCTTGTGGTTCGCTGGGTTATGCATATCCTCGGGCGTTTCATTTGTTCTCTCTTCTCTCACTCTCTCCTTCGGCTATTCCCACCGTCCCTCTCTCTTGGATGTTTGGCTGTTTATAAATTCACCGCCTTTCGGTCTCTTTCCGCACACATTCGTTTATTGTTTCCTATCCTTCGGGCATCTGTCAACTTCATTTTATCTTCTGCACTTTTTATTTATCACTTTCAGGGAAAATTCACATCAAAGTCCGACGTTTGGTCATTCGCGGTCACCCTCTGGGAGATCCTCACCTTCGCCCGCGAGCCGCCCTACGAGCACATGTCGGACGAGAAGGTGATCGAGAATATCGGATATATCTATCAGGACAACAAGATGCATGTAAGTGGAATATTGAGCAAAATGTAATCCTCAATTGTCTATTCATTTTTATAAAAATTATAAGAAAATGTCCCAGATTTCATATCTTATGAATTTGTATCATATGGCATCATGGAAAAGTACCACGAGCCCTCTTCTTGCATACCAATGCCTCTTTCATACTCATTTCCTTCCTTCTTCGCAGGAGCTTCTGCCCATGCCACTCAACTGTCCGCGCGAGATCTATGACCTGATGTGCGAGTGTTGGCAACGTAACGATTCGAGTCGGCCCAACTTCCGGGAGATCCATCTGTTTCTACAACGAAAGAATCTTGGTTTTAAACCAACGTCAATCATTGACTAAATCATGAATAGGAAAGTTCATATTCAGACAACAACAAAAAACACACTTGAAGAAAATTAGTGTAGAAAAAACAATATATAAAAACCAACGATTATATATAAAGCAAATTTTTTGCAAAATAAATAATTAATTCTCGAATTTACCGAAAAATTAAATAAATTGAAAAATCATTTAATGAAAATGTAACGTAAGTGTTAAGATATATTTTTCAAAAAAACAAAAACAAATAAGGAGTAAGAAATTAAATCATGTAAAATTTACTGAAAACAATGTAAGTTTACATAGAATTTTGTAAATAAATGAGGACAAATCTTTTAGAAAAT
This sequence comes from Coelopa frigida, assembly GCA_017309665.1. Taxonomy (NCBI): domain Eukaryota; kingdom Metazoa; phylum Arthropoda; class Insecta; order Diptera; family Coelopidae; genus Coelopa; species Coelopa frigida. The sequence goes on along the minus strand of CM029565.1, from coordinate 28,196,376 downwards.
TTTAGAAATCATTAGGAACAGCTACAAACAGCATACGACAACAATAACAGTTAGTTGTAACTGGTAATTGAAATACTCATGATACATTGAGAGAACCCAAGCAGAAACAAGAAATAGAAATGTAAATAGATGACATGAATGAAATGTAAATGCTTTTTTGACCCTCATTTTAAGTTCGATATATGTATGTCTTATGTGTTTGAAAGACCACGTTTTCGATGTTAAGAAGCAGTATAAATGTTTGTACCTCCGACCTGTTGACCTGTCAATCACACTCTGAAAAACCTTGATTTGAACAAAAAACAAGAATGAAAGAAGAACTAAATACAAGGCCTCTTTTATTGGGTTTTTATGTGTAAATATTTATATAGAACTATCGAATTGAGATCCATTCGAAGCTTGTCGATATCCTCGTCTCGATATCTTAACCCAAGGCTAACCTTAACTATCTCTGTACTAAAAACCTGTGTATGCATGATTTCGACAATAACTACGAAGAAATTTAAAATTATACTATATACGAAACAAAAATTAAAAGAATTGCAAGGCTTTTGAACCGAAAAAATTAGATAAATAGAATACGAACAAGAAATTCAAAAAATAAAATAAAAGAACTATCCTCGGCTGCGTTGACCTGACAAATATTTCGTTTCCCCTATCATTCTCCATTCGTAAACTAATCATCTTGAAATGCTTTTTGATTCATTTTTATAACACTGATAAATACTGTATAGAAAATTAATATTCTTCTTTTTGGACAGTTCATGAATGAGACCAATATTTCTTCTTCGAATAATCTTGTTTATTTTAGTATTTTTGTGACTTTTATAATATTTGAAATATTAATTCGTTTCAATTCCTTTCGTTCCCAACATTAAAATATCTGTGGGAAAGGATAATAATATAATATTAAAATATCACATTTGTGTGAAATACAGAGATTCCTTAACCTGTTAGTTTCTTTATTATAATTTTAGTAACAAATATTTTAAATGTAAAATTGTATTATTTCCTTCAATTAGTAAATCGTTCTGAAAGTCAATTAAAATGTTAATTATTTAGTATTTATTTCGTCTGTACAAAGAAAACATAAAAAAACTAAACTTAGTTGTTAAGGGAAATTTGAAGAGAAACATAAATAAAACAACAATTCCCCTCACTAAACACAATTTTCCCTGTCGTGCCTTTTCATAAAAACCCCGATTATTTGCTATTTCTCTTAATATTTTGCCGTCATTTGTCGGCTCACATTAGTAGATAAAGATAATAGATAAAGATCTACACTTTCTAGAAACACATTCAATTGGAAATCCCGTACATATTTCTTTTTCCACTATTTCCCATATTTCTGACCACCGCTAAGTGTTTTTGAAAGCTTTAAGCATACATTTCGTATCACGCAAGGTTTCGCAACGTTTATTTAACTAGTTTAGAAGAAATTTAAACACATATTTAATGCATGAAACAACGCGCTTAAATCTTAAATATAATTGGAAATACATATTAATTGGAAAAGAGTTGCATAGTGAAAAATTATTAAAATACTTAATTTGCTTGAAAAACATTCAAGACATATTCAAGGAAAACTATAAAATAAAAAATACTGAACCCAAAAACAAAATCATATCAAACATTAATGAGGAACGAATACTAAATCTGAATGCAACGACGATTGAAATTTTTAAAATAACCATCAACTTATATATATACTTATATACATATATCATATTTTAATAATCAATTTATACACGAAGACGTCTAAGGATATCGAAGGATAAACTAGAATTTTAGAGACTTCTCAGTTGAATGCAATTTTGTTGTATTTCATTTGCAAGGCATCTTAGACACTCTATAGCAATGTAAGTTGAGAAAGAAAAAACAAATAAAAAGAAAATGAAATAATAACAATATGGCAACCTCTTGACAAATGTTGAGCACAATCATATTTGAAACTGAATCATAAAAGAGAAGAAAAAATATCACGAACGAATTATTATTATTGCAATAAGAGTATTAAGAAAACGAATAGATTGAAGTACGAGAAGTGAGTGAAAAAATAAAAGAATTTGTAATTTAAGCAAAGAATTTAAATTTTTTATTTAAACCTCATTTTAAGTTTCAGGATTTTCTTTCAGCATTCCTTAAAGAAGCACAAAAAGGAACCCTGAGTGTCCTTGTTTGATCGCTCCATTTCGTGGGTCGTTTAATTATCTTAATCCGCGGCCAAATGACAAGAAAGTTACCTGAGGATTCGGGTGGAGAAAAATTGAAATAAACATCCAAAGCCTCCATTCCGCCTTCCTTCAAACCCCGCCACCGGGCCGCATTTGATTAATTTCGTTGTCTCCCTCGCGGAGCTGAAGTCGTTCCATGATGTCCTCGCGCCGACGGTGAACCGAACATGGAACAAAAGACTAGGAGCGAGTGGGACAGAAAAGAGCTGTAATCAACTTAGAAATAATAATGTGACCGCGTGTCTACAAGGACCTTCAGTCGGACAGACAGACACACGAACAGAAACAGATGAATGTACCGAAAGACGGACAGACAGACAAATTGAGAAGCGGACGAACACAAGCCAGCAACCCACACCCATAGCTGCCGGTCGTAGTCTCATCTGTTTGGCAAACATTGCAGGATATAAAAAGGATCAAATGCTTATTTTGGTTTTTGTAATTGTACAACAACAACAGCCAGAGCTAATGGCTCACCGCTACGTGCATGTGCTCAGCACCCCCGGCCCAACCGGCCCCCCTCATCGACACAAGGAGCAGCCGACTCCTTGGTAGGGATTTGAAAGCAGAAAGAACGCTGTTGCACTTATGGCTCCAAATATACGCCAGAGAATTTAATGATGTCGCCTCTGTCTCTCAACGGGGTGGAACTTCCTCCTCCTCCTGAGGGGTTTCTATTTGGGTCTTAAGGTGGGCGCCATTTCAATTTGCGGCGACTTAAAAAAAAGGATGCCATTGTAATGAGAAAACCCACACTCAGAAGTGTGGGAGAAATATAAATAATGAAGCAAATTCATAATTGATTTCAAAAGGAAAACAACGAAAAAACTTTAAATGATTTAAAGGTCAGGTATGGAGAAGTCTACATTTACTGCAAATTTGTATTTCTCGGTATGATGAATTTATCTATACAGATTATTTATGCATTATGTTTTAAGTTTTTAAATTTAATTTTAAAATTTATCGTACGTTGAAATATTATTTTGTAAAATTTTGATCCAAAACATGTTTATAGCTTTTTTGATCTAAATAAATAGGTTTTAAATCGGTCAAATGTTTCGGTATGTACTAAATGTTCACAAAGAGCTACTACTGAGAATTGGCAGAGCTATATGTATATTTTATGGAACAGTTTCATTCAAGACAAATACAGTATTGATAGCAAAGTTTCTATTCTTGTTCGATTATTTCCATAAAAGTTGAAAGATAGAAAAACTCCCCAAAGACACGGCTAAAATGTCTCATGCATGAAGACATTTTTCCAACATAGAATTATATTCCTACAAAAGTAGATCTAAATCGTCTGTCTCGTCCTGCTTCTTCTGCTGCTGGATCCTTCACCGGACTCCAAACATAATCCAATATAATTCGCCGCAAAATTCGCATCCTTGTTTCCTTTTCCATTAGCGGCCACTGAGACAGAAACACGGTGAAGAAGAGCGAGAGAGGGCGATAACTAGAGGAAGGCGGAGTAAGGACCAAAGGAAAGTTGGAAACCCAACTGAAGACAGTCAGATTGAGAGACAAACCCAAGGATAGTCTGTGTTAAGGCGGAGGATAGATGGAACCAGAGGAAGGGAGAGACAATGAACCGACAAAGCTAGGAAGCATCAGAGAGCATCGAGTAGTTGTCGTAGGACGAGCGGAAGAGGGCCTAAGGCAGCAGACAGATGAATGACGGACAGACAATCAGACAGACCAACAGACAGACCGATAAATAGAGTTGGTTGCTTGCACATATACACACATACATACATAGACCCTCCACCACCGTGCACTATCTTCGACAACAACGTCGAGAACATCAACGGCATTAACAACAACACTGAATTGGCGCTCAGTTGGACGCCATTTTCCATTATTTGCCGCCATCAGCGACAAATCTTAGATTTCCGCCAGGATTAAGAGGCGTTCGTTGCAGCTGCTTAAGGACTTTGTCTGGAGGCTCCTTGGGGAGCGGCTCCCCGCATCCTTCTCAGGCTGGTGGGGCGAGGGCCGTTGGGGTGGAAGTCAGGCGAATTAATAAGTTTATTTCGTCGTCGTCGAGTTCGCTAATTCGCGGGATTTCGGACGTCGTTGCAATCGGTTCCTCCTCGCCCATGCCTCCTCGCTCGCTCGCTAGTGACAGGTCCCTAAGCTCGTCCTGGTTGGTTTATGATCATCCTTTAGTTCCGAATTCAGCCATTAAAGGGAGATGGAAAAAGTATACAGATAAAAAAGATGTCAATGGGTAGGAAGCATACATTCAGGAGCTTCAGAAAACCTGTCACATATTTTGAGTAAATGTGTTGCCTACTTCTAGGAACTAATATTAATCTGTCTAGAATGTATTTTTTCGTTCCTACTCGTACTTAGAGGCCGAAAAAATCCTCACGTTGGGTTCGTAACCACAAATTTAATCCTTTCAAAATTCAATCAGAATTCTTTGAAGATTTCCTTCCTTTTCCCACCCTTTAACCGCACTCGTGTCTTCCCATCCAGTTTCTGGAACCAGCAGCTGCTCCCTCTTTGGCCCAATGAACCACAAAAGTCAGTTAAGCCTCCCCCTGTCTGCGACCCACATCAAACGGCTATAACGACATGCGATCAAAATCAATATGATTAGCTTTTGATAAGCTGCAGTCACACCACACAAAGACACCCCCCCGAATCCAAAATCTTAAGGCCACCGTCACCCGTATGCCAACACCACCCTCAACACCATCTTCGACTTCACCTCCACCGGGTCAGTTCATCAGTCGTCTTCGGCGGCTGCAGCCGCTGCTCATTGTGACTTATCATTGCGAGTGGATGGGGGGATGCGGAGACACCCCGGAGGGTGCGTCGAAAGTAATCACAATAAATAAAAGAAGAATAAACATGAAAATGGGAACAAATTGCAACAACTATAAATCCCAAGGCAACATCCTCTATAACATAAAGAAAAACAATGAAAACAGTAGCAACATCAACTCCAACATCGACCGAATCAATTCCCCAAACAGCATCCTCAGGAAGCGCAAAGTCTTCCAAGTCGAAATCCTTGGGTAACGACATGCATGGCTGAAGGTGCTGATGTGACGGGCCCAGTGGGCAGATCAAATGGCAGCAACCACCCCTGAGGACCCGTGTCGCATTGCAGGCTCTGGGTCATATCTCGTCTCTCTCCCTCTAACCCCCTTTCCCCTCACCATCTGGCCCTCTCTGTTGCTCTTTCGCTGACTGAATTTCAATTCAATTCAATTTCAAGGCAGACGTCATTTTTTTACGCTTGTAAAAACATTAAGCAGGAAACTAAAGCCTATCTTGTGGCTGCGGCCGACACCCCAAGCAGGAGCCACAGGACAACCGACCGCCACCGTGGTAATCCCATTTTTAACACCTATGGGAATTCTTAGTGTCAGCCGGCTTTTTACGAAAACATTGTAATCTTTTTCTTCGCTCGCTTCTTTGCGTCTTAGGAGACTAGCGGAGGGGAGCAAACGGTCCGTGTTCCATATGCATTTGGCGAACCAACAAGCTTAGGATTCCAGTACCCTCGGGCTCATATCAGCCAACAACGTAAACATTCTCGGAACGAAAAAAAAATAAAAATTGGCTTCGCTAGTTTTGCACCCTCTGAAAACATCAGAAACGATGTCGGATTATGTTCCACCACGACTACGTGCCTCACGGGGTGATGGCTGAATGGATATGAGGGACACCATAATGCGTGTCCATGAAGATTGAACGAATTGAAACATATTTTAATCCATCCGTTTCGCCCATCCATCCTATTCTCTCCAGGGAGTAACTACTTTCAATATGAACTTGTTGTTTATTGGCGCGATGCTTGGGGGTGTTCCGAGGATTTTCAGGGGAGTAGAAAGCATCCTTATTGTTTTAATTCATTACTGTCTTGACTCCGAATCAAAATACGCTTTGTTTGGTAAAAATCAATTTAAACAAAAAGAAAAAATACCAATTTTCAAACTTTTTTATTTGGAAGATGAATGGAATCGTAATACCCACAGTCTATTGAAAATATACGATTTAATACAGAAATATGTTGAGGTTTGGTTATAGGGAGATGGATAAAATGCTGTAAAATTGCAAAAAAATCATATACAAAACATTATAAATAGATATAAAAATAAATCAATAAACGTATTATATAATACCGCAAAAAAGTAGAAATATGTTAAAATTAAAAACGAAATCAAAATTGAACAAATTTAAGAGCTGGGAGGAAAGTTAATAAATCTTTAGTAAAAATACGTACATACATTTATTTTATACTTAATTTGCAATGTTTAAGGCACATGTTTTACAACTTTTTAGAGGCAGAAGCTCTTTCAGCAATTTTATAAATTGCATCATTCCTAAAAATTATAAATTCATAACAATTTATGCTAAATATGAACAAGATCTTAACGTATTGATATGACTTTCGATTTTATAAATGTATAACTTTTGGCCGTGTTGTACAATTATTGTTTACTTTTTGCTTTCTTTCAAATTTTTATCTGTTAATTTCTTGTTTCTTTCCAAACAGAAGGCCGTCGTATTTAAGCCAATGTCGTCTCTAAAATAAGTTTGTAGTGTTCTTTTGTCAATTGTTTGTTTATCGAATAACGTTGTTCGTTGTTGCTAAGCAATTTAACTTAAATTTACATATGGATCGAAGGCCAGCCGGAAAGTCGAGGAGCTGCCTCAAATTAACCTCGTTCGTTTTAAATATGTTATGAGCAAACTATAGATGAATTTATATTGAGCTAGAGATGGTATGATGTTATCCCGTTGATGTCTCAACTGTCCTATGACGCGCGGTATGTCCAAATCCTGAGACAAATATTAGATGCTGTTACAGAGAATATTTTGATTTATAATTTGAATTACTTGCCTCATTGTGGTCTAGGGTGTAGAGCAACAAGTCGGCTGTCAAAGTCACACCCGATCGGCCACCACCCTCGAGGCAGTGTATGAGCACCGGCGGATTTGTGTTATGTCCTGGTGGTACTTCGTTTATCGAGGCCATGCGCACCGAGTTCAACTCTTCGAGAAAGTCCAGAAAATGGTTGACATCACGCGGACAGTTCTGTTCAGCCCAGTCTGTGTAATTCAAATGCCATACGGATCGATACCGACGCGATTGAATATGGTAGAGGCGTAACTTGCTCGTCACACAGCGATCGGTGGTTTGAGAGAATTCCTGATAAACTTGGAACTGAAATCGATATAAGGGGGGGAAACATGTTTATTTTTTGGAAACAAATTAAAAACACATTAAACGCACTTGTCCAAACTCCAGTCGCTGGTTGCTGTTCGGTGGTATGTAATTCAAATCTTCGGACAGCTGTACTACAAGATAAACATCTGCTTCCCAGACGCATTGCCAGAAGATTCGCGTAGTCAGGTTCTTCTGTGGACTCTGAGCCAGTATGTAGAACCGTTGTTGTGTGCCCACCGTAGCCTGTGTATCAAAATGGATGAAACGCATAAGAAATCGTTCAATAAATCGGTGAATTAATTACGCACCGAGATGTGGGAGGCATTGACATAGCCATGACGATTTTCCATGGTGGGCGTGATGCGTACTCGGTTGTCGTCATATGGCATGAACGTTGGGTCGGTGTTCTTCTGGGCATTCTCCTCCGCCAGGGCACAGAAGTACTCGGCGCTCTCTCGGCGCTTTGGTATTCGCTCGAATTCCATGAAGAGTTGGGAATCGTTCAGTTTATCGTTGAGTATTTGAGACTACAAAAAGAGAAGGATCAATTGGTGTTTATATATATTTATCAATTTACACCTACCAATTTGTCTTTTGAGTATGATCCCGATATGGGTTGTAGCTTTGGAACACCTGTAGACCATCGATGTGGCAGATTCATGTCATCCTGTGCCAACTGTATCTTAGCCAATTGTGCCTTGGAGGTCTTTTCGCGACCCAGCGTAGCGGACTTTTGCTTGTCGGGCGTTTTACTGCGACCCAATATGTTCCAGCGCTTCTTGCGCTTGCCCTCTTTGGTGGTGTTCGTGTTGGAAGACGTGGTCGAGCTGTGGGTAGTATTGGCAAAGGTGCTGTCCAAGGTGGTGTTTGTACTGGAATTCAAAAATGACGATGAGGCTGATATGTTCATGGCACCGAATTGATGATGTAGTGACGAGTCATCGTGTTGGAGATTAGTGGTTTTCGACACTGAAACTGAGGGTTTTACGACGTCCACGGAGCTAGTTTTCATCAGGTTCACTTTATGATGGTGGCGTGGTGGTGGGGTGAGAGTGGCCGGCGTGCCCGAGGACAGCACGCCGATAGCAGGGGCCGCCGATGCGGCTCGCATAGCACGCTGTGGTGCGGTGGGTTCAAGAAAGTGCTCCGTGCTGGCAGCACGATCTGCGTGTGTTTGTGAGGCGAACTTCTGAAGGTTCATCGAAATCTCGTCGGGCTCAATTGGAGTAGTGTGGTGCGAATGGTTTCGAGTGGCCGGCACAGGAGGTTGCATGCCACCTGGGGCGGATTGAATGGACGAGGTGCGATTGCGCATGGCATCGCTAGAGTTGGACGTGGAAGAGGAACGATGCTCGGCATGACGCTGTGGCGGTGGTCCAGTGGTGCTAGGATTGTAGTGCGGTAGCGGGACGTTCTCATAGATGGGTTCGATTGAGCCGTTCATGGCGTTCCGCTGAAGCGGTGCAGGCGCTGGCGAAGCAGCGGTGGGCGGTGCGGCAGTCGTTGTTATACCGGGTGCAGACGCACGATAGCTGGTCGGCGGCACTGTTGACGAATGTTGGTCATAGCTAGAATAAGAGTCCAAGCGTGTTATTGGCCAATCTGATCACTATCTAGTTGTAACTCACCTTTGGGTGGTCTGCTGGGCTGCTGCCTGACTCAAGGCCGACTGACGCAATTGTGACATTATCGAGGGCTGCTCCTCGATCATATTCAAGTTCTCGAATGTTCCGTGCGGTAAATAAGGCTGTGAGTGGCCGATGTAACTCATGTACGGATACTGATGCACCATGGATGCGACACCGATACCGGCTCCGCTGCCTACTCCCCCTCCCCCATATGGATACTGACTGTTTAACAGATTCCGATTAGAAACCAGATCTGGGGAGGAACCTGAGACGTGAGCGCGATATCCCAGTAGCGGACGGTGGGAGGCCACAGCCAAATCCGGTGTCGATGAAGAACTCAAACGATTCACCGGATATGGCGGCGGCGGTTTGGAGCGCATAATTTGCAGTCGTTGGGCCAACTCAATGTTGGAGTATATATTAGCATTCCCCACGTTCGTCACTGATGCGGCGGCGGCTGCAGCGACGGCCGCATTGGCATTGGCGCTGAGATGGTGAGCATGTGCATGAAGAGCTGCTGCAGGTTGCGCCACGTCAGGGTAGCGATGTGGCGCCATATGATTGAGCAATATGCTTTCGTTGGCAGAATAAATGCCAGCATTATGGACGTCGGGCTGACTCCCTGCGTAGTAGTGAGAGGACTGCAGCAGGCGAGGATCCGTCTGGGCTGCTGCAGCGTGTGCAGCAGTTTGGTAGGTCAAATTGTTGATGTTGTGCAATTCGTTGGCAGAGGCACGGTACTTCAGTTGCACAGCAGTCTCATAGTCCGGAGCCGGACGGTATGTGGGCAGCATAGATTTTAACCGCTCTCGTTCGTCGAGAATATGATTGTTGTTGTTGTGACTGAAATTCATACTGCTGTGCAGGTTATTATTACTCAAATCCAAGCATGAGCTGCTTTGAACTCGAGTGTCCAGAATGCTGTTCGATATATGCGATTGCGATGAGATGTAGTCATTGGCGTACTCCTAAAAGAGTTCAAAGAATTTATTTGAAAGGTTTTACCTAAATGTCAAAAGCTCACTTTGTTCAGCCAGTTTAGGCTAATAGCTCCACCGACGCCTCCACCACCAACATTGCCGTGCATTACGTTGCCATTACCGCCAGATTGATGGCTTGCCGCCAACGATATATTGGAAGACATCAACGCCGTTGAACTGTGCGGCATCTGCTGCTGCTGCTGTTGCAGAGGTTGCGTTGTCAGGTATTCGGTATTATAAATGGCACGGTGTTGTTGCTGTTGTTGGTGTTGATGCTGCTGCTCCATTAGTAAGTCCTCACGACTGTCGCCAATGTCGTAAGTATATGCGCCCAATGATCCTGTGGAAGCATCCGTTGTACTCATTGGCAACACGCCGTTGGCACTGTCTGCTGAACCACTGACACTCCCATTATCCTCGTCAATGTGACGTTTGAAGAACTTATGCTGCGTCACACACAATTTCCAAAAATAGCGTGCCGTCTCTGCCTCGTGGAATATGAAAGAACCCACAATGGAGCCTTCGCTTTTATTTTGTTCGATTTTGATCGTTCGTTTGTCTATGGTCACAGTGTGAAAGTCCTTCCACGGAAAGTACTGACGTCCATTCTCCGCCGTAACTACAATGCCGTTGATCGCCAGGCCCAGCAGAATGTCGTTGCCCAACGTGTCCTGGGCGTGGAAACGTTCTTCCCCATAACCATCCAGTTGTTGACAGCACTGGATGTACATCTCTTCGGCCTTGCTCTGGGAGAGATGTTGAATGCCAGGATTCTGTTGAAGCACCTCCGCAATTAGACTGTCGAGCAGCGAGTCATCGTTGCACAAACCTAAAAAAGAAAAACTTGAGTTGCTTTAAAATGACTAGATTCATAAAGAAAAACACTAACCTTGCAGATTCTTGGGAAGCACCAGCGATCGCTTCAGATACTCACTGGCCTGCTGCTGCTTATCGTTTTGATAGCTATCGTACTCGGCCTGTCGACAGTAGAGTGCTAACAGAATCGAGGTACGGATGTCGCATGCAATCTTTCCTTCGTAGATGTCGCTCTTTAGCTGCAGAAAGTAGTAGTAACGTGTAGACTCATCGCTTAGATGTCGCACGCCGGTCGTGACATAGTGTCGCACGCGGAGATAGCATTTTTTTCCATTCGAGTACTTCTCCAGTTGACGGTTCAGGGAACGATCCAAATCGATCCATTTCATTACGTCCTCCTTTTCTTTGACCGAGTAGCGCAGGCCGAAGAACTCGGGCTGGTGGATTTGTAGGCGACTGCAGACATAGTCTAAACACTCTTGGCCCTTGAACTCCGAGCAAATTGTGCACTCGACGGTGGTGGATGTGTCTGCAGCGATAGAAAGAGAGTGTGTTACAAAGCGATGAAAGAATACTTCGTTGCCAGGAGCAACGGCGATCAAAATGAAAAGTGGGAAGGAGCGCTGTGCATACGCTTTACATTGAATTTAATTAAACACAAAAAAGAAAGGCACGGAATTGATAAACAAGCATCTACGGCTACGATATCTCGTGTCCCGGCATTCCACGACGTGGTCGCGTATGACCGATAATCAATTTGCATTTCAAATGAGCAGCGCCCCAAGAATTCATGAGCTGCTGACAGCAACAAAAACGAAGCGCCAGGGCAACGCGCCAAGGGGTGGGGCACGCGTGGAGCTAGAATATTATTTTTTTTCTTGCTTTATGACAAACGCATGCGCGACGAACTTCCAGAAAGCCAAGTTAATACGACATTTCTGCCAAATGATCGGTCGATATTGTTTGTTGCCGGATTCGGGCCAACTTTTCAGTGGCTCCGAGAAGACTTCAATGAAAAGAAAAATCGGTTTAATAAATAGAAGAGAAATTTCTATATTGCTTTTCTACTTTTCGGATTTAACGAAGAAAAACGATTTTTATTCGTTATCTAGCGGCAAGTATCGAACAGAATGAACGACATCAGATATAATACATATTCTTTAGGATATATTATCTCAATTATTCAACGCATTACTTTTTATTGTTATAGAGAAATTTTTTGAATAGTTTTCATCCGAGAATGGGCCCTCGATCTACGTGTTTTGGTTAATTGATTATTTGGTCAAGAATTTGAGAAGTTTTCGAGATATGTCGCTGGCGGTTGTTTATGCAAAAACATCGACAGGTTCCAGCGAAAAGTCGAAACAACAGCGATTGCTATAAATAAAGCTTTGTATAAAAATAATTAAATAACATGTTGAGTAAACACAGAACACAACTTCAGCGTCTGAAGAGGTAGACGAAGAGAGGGAGAAGAATTTGTCGTATTCTTCTAGAATACAAATTTATTGGCCAAACAGCAACATCTACTACAAAAACAAACAAACAAACACATTTATGGCTAATTTTAATACAATTTAAACAATGCTGGGGGGAACATAGAAGGGAGGGATCGGTGGAAGCTAGTGTAAACTTATCTCGGAGGGAGGAGCATTGAAAGAAATTGATAAAAATGTGATTTCATAATCGCATAAAATTTCAAAAACAATTGCGGGCAAAATTCATGAATATCAAGAGATTCCTTATCAGTAAAAGAAGCTCGCCGCAACACGAATAGCAGAAGCCAGACGATAAAACGGGGGGTAAGGATGAAAATCCGTGTCGGCACAGAAAGCTTCAAGTGCCTGAGGCGAGCAGACTGGCGTTCGTAGGCGGCAGATAAAGGGTTCGCGAAATGATAAAGGGTAGATAAAAAAAAAAAACGGCAGATCGGCGACTGGTTCCACTGTGCGACTGCACCTGTGCGCGCGACGAGCATGGCGTAGCGTGGCTGGGCGTTTGCGCCATTCATTCAATTGGAATTTCTGCATTGTATTTTTTTCTCTCTCATTGTTGTTGGTTTCGTTTTTATTGGCTTGTTATCATATAATTTTCCCACACACATTGACGGAGCAAGCCACTCACACGCACTGATAGCCCAACTCCCCTCACGTCGTCACTCACCAAGCAAATGATGCACCGAGATGACGAACAAATTCTTGGACGTGACGTTGTACTGGCGACACTTCTTCAGGAATTTCAAAGGCATTTCTCAGCGCGTTCGTCGTTCCGAACGGAGTCCCAACTGCGAACAGCGACAGCGACGTGAGCAACAAATTTTTGAGTTTACTTGCGCGAGTTCAGTGGGAAAACTGCTTGCGAAGCTCCATGAATTATGAAATTTGTAGTTGTCACAATGTTCGTTCTCGTTGCTGGTGTTGTTTCTGAAGTTGTTCCTTCCTTCTTGTTGTGTTTGTTGCGGAAAATGCAACCAACGATTTCTTTCGGTCGCTGAAAACGTTGGGATATTTTTGGTGATCGGAGCACTTTTCGTTTGTCACAATGGCTGAGAATAGCCGCACTTTCGTTTATTATTTCTTTTCGCACCGCTTTGAAGAGGATTTTAGTTATAATTTACGGGGTTTTTAGAGGAAATATAGAGAACTAAAAGGAAGAAAAATAGATGGAAATAAATTCGTTGCGTGTGTGAAAATGCGTCGACGTTTTAGAAATGACAATATGACAGTTCAGAGCAGGAGCTGTCAGACTCGACCCATTCACAATAGCAGCCTGTTGATGCCGACTATTGAAACGAATAATAGCTGAACAGGTTTCCAGAAATAGTCAATTAATTAATTACATTTTAAAAATGTAATGATATGACTAAAAATTATCAAGTAATAAAAAACAATTTAATCATTTACTAATTAGAATTACTTTTGAATTATTAACGTAAACCTATTTTAGATATTTATGAAAGCAACCAACAAATAGGGATATTTCGACCATACATACATTAATACGCAAATGTTATATATTAATTTATAGAATCATATTCGCAAATTCGCTCTAAAATCGAAATTTCGAATTCGATCGAACTAAAAATCAATTTCTATCGATTTCTAACTAAATTTCTCCAAGACGAGATAAATTTTACTCAATTGGACTTATTTTATAATACATTTAGAACAAAATTGTATGATATAGCGTATTTTTATTCACTCTGCAACAGTGTACGGACTTTGCTATGATTTATCGAAATCGTTTTGTATACAAAATTGTATGTTTTTGTCTCAGAAATACATTCCTAATTTTGTAAATTCGATTTTTATATACAAAATTTCAATTGAAAGTAAAAGTTTTTTAGAAATTTTATTACTAGAATAACTTGTAAATGTAAACGGTAAGTATTTTGAATGAAAAAAACTAACGTTTTTTTATTTATTTTTTAAATTTTTTCCCAGTTACTATGCTTGGCTTTTGCCACGATGTTCGGCAGTAATCACTACGATTTCCGTTCGTTCGAACCCTGCTCTGCAACTCTGCAATTCTTCTCTAAGTGCTGCCAAATTTTCAGCAATCGCAATAAATCAGAAAACATAAAAACAAAAGACAGAAGAGGGAGAAAGAAGAAGCGCGAAAACAGAAATGGCAGGTGAGAAAATTGAGAAAAATGGCATCCCTGTTTAAGTTTTAATTTTTCATTAACCTATCTTACACAGACCTATTAGGCAGTAGGCATGATTGCCGATTTTCTTTCTTTTTCATGATTTTATC